>CM055265.1:61239239-61327355 GCA_029237695.1 Conchocele bisecta | reverse complement strand
AGAGAACACTTTGATATTTCATACATGCATTCCTCAGATGACCCTCTATCATGCTGTATCAAATCCACAACCCACCACCCAATCCTTACCCCAAGGTCAAGGTCACAAACTTAGCATGTTCATAAACTTAACGTTGGGGTAAATGTTGTGTAACTTCTGTTTCTTTACAGGGAACGCTTTGATATTTCATACATGCATTCATCTGATGATCCTCTATTGTGCTACATCAAATCCATGATCCCCCCCCCCCCCCCCACCACTCTCCTCAAGGTCAAGGTCACAAACTTAGCACATTCATACATGCATGTGAATAGCTATCATGCTGTAGAAAATCACCAACTTAGTGCGTTCATAAACTTAACGTTGGGTTAAATTTTGTTTTACTTCTGTTTTCAGGGAGTGCATTGATATTTCATACATGCATTCATCTTAATATGCTATATTATAAGGTTTGATCATGTCCAGCCGTGTGCAAACGTTTGCTGTGGCCCGAGGGTACTGTTTGAACCACAAGGCCGCAGGCCGCGGGTTCAAACAGTTCCCGAGGGCCACAGTAAACGTTTGCACACGGCTGGACATGATCAAACGTTATTGTTACATTTCCAACAAAAAACTGATGTAATTTGAGCATTATATTCAGTATTTTCAGTACTTTTATAAAATCGTCCCATTCACGTAGATAATTTTCGGTATGCATATTCCGGGGCCGCGTCATGAACGTCATGAAGTAGTCACTTCATGAAGGCACTTCCGCGTAGTGACGTCATGAAGGCACTTCCATTACGCGCGGCCCCGGAATGAGCATTGCCTAAAACCATGTGCAAACAGCACGCGCTATTTGTTTGCACATATGTGCAAACAACGGAAATCATGTAACAATATGCTATAGCAAACCCACGACCCACCTTGCACCACTGACCCCAATGTCAAGGTCCACCGCACGCCCCTTAACCCAAGGTCAAGTTATAATATTCATGTTTGTTTATGCAACTGTGCCAAGTTTGAGTGAAGGCTGCCAACAGGCGAGCTTCGTTGTCTTCTGACAACTCTTGTATTATTTTGAATGTGTCAGATTTATAGTTTACATGTGGGACAGTATCATAAGTAATAAATGAAAATATGGTAACATTATTACTATTTCGACCAACGCACACGTTGAATAAAATGGCGGTCGAATTTAAAATAGGACGAGTAGAACGGCGCCCGAATTCACCAATTAATATAATCGTAGTAGCAATAGACACTATAAATAACTCAATCGGATCATGTCAGATCTTTTCGTAGAAAATTGGTGACACATGGCGCAACAAAATGGCGGCCACAACAAACAAACGTGGAAGAAACAAATTGCAAAAGTCCACCACCAATGTTAACCTTATTTCGAGTTATTTTACGACCGATGCAAAAGGTGGAATCTCAATCCATTGCACAAGGCATCATACAGTCATTTTGTTGAGCTCGGTGTGTGGAGACCGCAAATTAATCGTGATTGACATTATCACAGGGGTCCGAAGTTGTGCTGGGAAAAGTGTACCGAGTCCGAATAAGACGCCCAACGATTCGGACTCGGTACACTTTTCCCAGCACAACTTCGGACCCCTGCGGACATTATTGATGAATTGCTGTCAAACGTGGTCGGCAAACAAAAACTGGATCGCGTATTGCAAAGGTCAATCTGCCAATCAAAGCATTCTTGATCAGCGTATGCACTGTTTGTCATTCAGATAATGAAACATCTTGCATGCTTTTTTTAATACACGATACTGCTTGTTACATAACTTATAACTATAAATTAAGTGTGCTAGCAGATCCGGAACTACATGGTCACAAATGCCATAAGCCCAATTACTCTAGTAACAGTTACTTATATGTACTTGGAATCATTGAAAACTTGAACTAATCATTTTGATGTTCTTACAAGTAAGTGAAGCAGTGCTACCATACACATGTACATGTAAGTATAACACTAGTTGCTTCAATTAATTATATGAACAACACAACAGTACCATTAATACATAAATTAGTACGATTTGTTTCCGAATCGGTTTTTATAATCAAAATATGGAAATACCCAATTGAAAAAAATTGTTGGGGTAACGTTTTTAAAATACCCAATTGAAAATTGAGAATACCCAATTGATTTCAAAAGTATGGAGTAACAGTATACCCAATGTCAAATTGATATCATCTGGTGCCCTGTTATCCTAAGTTTTCCGACAGCAAATATGAGTGTTATGGTAACACAATTAACTTGCCCGCGGGTCCCTTCGGTGAAACGAGTAAGAAACAGCAAATTAATCCGTACCGGTGTTAATATAAACACAAATGACACGCGCGCATAATCATTCAAGTTTTTTATCCAATAATTGATGCAACCAATGAAAATGTATTTCCTGCGATGAATCCGCGATCATAAAATCTTGCAAATTCTTTGAACTGTAACGTCGAAGAATACTACAAGGTCCCGATTTTCTTTTGAAGTTTGCCAGAGCACACATATATCATCAGACGAATATGCCGCGACCCAACAATTTGCTATCATATCAGGGCCTGAAAATAGCAGCTTTTACCAGTAGGTCCGGGACCTAAGGCCACATAAAGTTAATTTATTGATTATCATCCCCGCCCGCCCCTCAAAATATACGCCGCCCCAATGTTTTTTTATTGCGCCCATCGCAAAAAAAAAGAAGAAAATGTTCGTAAAAAAAGAAATCGCTGAATTGTCCGCGAATTATACAGGTCCCAATGTTTCTCTCGCAGGCGCTTTGCGTTAATAAATATAGTATGTAAATAAAGCGTCGGTATGTTTGCATGGTGATCAATTATTCTGATATCATTTTCTGCGCTGATAGTTTCGTTTTCTGCAGTAAAATCTTATGGCTATATGTTTGTCGTAGTCGAATACAAAGACCACAAATTAAGACTGGATTGGTGTAAAGGCCGGCGCGGACTCGACGTTCTCTAATTTGTATAATGATTTTGTAAATGGATGGGTGCCCGTTAGCGGACAATACTATTAATCGGCCAAATGTCTCGGCTTACATCGGTCACAAATAAGACAACTTGACACAAATTACTTCAAACGTTAAATTATGTGCGCTTTGTGGAATTTACTGATCAAAACGATGGCAAATCATGCAGATACTGAAACACCGTCTGTTCAGGAAGATGCGTTCCAGATCCTAATATCAGCTTGCAACACAGCAAATCATTTACCAAATTTTGCAGGAAAGTATAAATACATGGCTAGCAATTAACACTTCGATATAACAATTACAAAACGGATTTGCATATTTGAAAATCTAGCCTTAATTGTCTCTTCCTGGTATTGCCTGAAAATGACAAATAAAAACCGCCCACCCACCCCTTTTTTTCACAAAATTTGGATGATAATTAATCAATAAATTAATTTTATGTGGCCTAACAAGGAAAAAAAGTGAAAGGTCCGACAAATTTTTGGAAGGTCCGAGAGGATAATCGCTAGAAAAATGATAGAAATATGTGTCTGTTTCATACAAAATGTCTCGTCACACCATGTGTAAATACTCGACTGTGTCACCTTAATTATCTTATAAGACAATAATCAGAACGGATTTAGCATCACCACTGAATGATGATCCCAATTTCAATTTTATCACAAGTCCGGCGGACTTGTTGCTTGTAAAATACAAAGGTTCGACATTAAAATTTGCAGGTCCAGGACCTCGGACCAGTGCTATTTTCAGGCCCTGCATGATATCTAAAGCCACCTACAATCACGCCACAAATGCATAGTGCCTTGTTAAAGAGATACGAGTGTAGAGTCTGATCATCCTGCACAATCTCATAGACCAATATTAATCAACATTGCTCACTGTATGGCGTGACGCTTTGCGCCAGTGTCTATGCTGATCAGAATTCACAGATCCACAGGCTGGTCTGGATCTTCACTGGTCGGAAACGTTTAAGTTACTAATTTTTTATTTGAGCGATTTCTCCCCATCATTGATTTGAGTTCCGTACGATCTGAGTTTTGTGTCACCATTTATGGAAAATATTTTCGAAATCAATATGGGCGAAATATGGCGACAGATCTGCATATAATCGAGAGTGTATCTTTAACCCATTCAATTTGAAATACACCTTTACGGGTATGAAATTTATTAAATATTTGATTTTTGTTATTTCTCAATGAAAGTAAATGTTGTGACCACTCATTTGAACCGTCTTGACAAGACGGTTCAAATGGTAGTTGCGACATATATACTTCTGAGCGCATAGAACGAAAATACATGTATTTAGAATTTTCCGCAAAGATAATAGCGTATCCTCAGCATGAAATGGCTTAATTGCCCCTTGATTCGAGGATGCTTCTGTGCATACTAAAACTACTATTACTGGATCAAGTTACCGGTATTTTCTAGTCATTTCTAGTCATTATTTAACCCATTTCATGACGAGGATACGCCAGTTTGTTTGTAGAAAATACTAAGTATTTTCTTTACATGTGCTTAGATGTATATTTTGTGACCACCAATTGAACCGTCTCATCAAGATGGTTCAAATGATGATTTGTCACAACATATACTTTCATTGAGAAATTACAGAATGTAAATAAGATATTTAAAACAATGATAAAGGTGTATTCCAATAAAATGGGTAAATGACAATAGGTCAAATATGTGATTCAACCCCGTTAACCGGGACTAAAATCACCTAGCGCTTAGCTGTTGGCAGGCCATGAAACACCATAATACATAAATAATATCCAACATGTTTGCTGTGTAGAACTGACAACATGTATCATTGTATTTCAGCACAAATGAGGGACATATTTAAAGACCTTGTGAACACACTGACCACCAACGAGGTTGATGAGGTGAGGGAAAGTTGGCTATTTTTCCAGAAATTTCTGTTTTTGTTGCGCCTGCTTTAGTCGCCGCTTTTTCTATCGTTGTCCTCCGAAATGTCAAAAAGTTTGTACAAGCTTCGTCATCATGGTATAACTTTAATATTACTTGACGGATTGATACATGTGAGCATTTGGAACACACTCATGCCACCATTAACATGACCATGACCTTTTCTACCTTCACATTTTTGCGGAAACACACATTTGCTTCAAAAAGTTTCTTCATCATTGTATAACATTAATATTACTTGATGGATTGCTTCAATATTTGGACACTTGATACATGTAAGCATTTGGAACACACTCATGCGGCCATTAACATGAACTTGACCATTTTGACCTTCATATAGTTGTGGAAACACTTAGCGATTTTATGTCAAAATGTTTCTTCAACCTTGACGTTTTTCATGTTTTAAGCATGCACTTCTCTGACGGTTTTTGTGATGCTTACTTTAGCACATGCCCATGATCATGTTATGGCCTTGGCAGGTACGACACCGCTTCCTTGGCGGAATTCTTGTATCTACCGGTAGTGAAAAACTGCTCCCTCAGCTCCTAATAAGGAGAAGTGATGCAATTTACAGAGAGAATTTCACCAATCACCCTGTAAATAACTGTTTATAACAGTCACACTTTTGTTTTCCCAATTATTCAATTACTACATAAATGAACCTGTGAACAAAGGCCAAATTTGTCTCTTCCCATGGCTGGCCTTTATTGATAGGTTTGACTGTATTTCCATCCCGCTGATTGCTCGGATGAGACTTGACACCAAGGTCGAATCTCTGTATGACCTCAGCTGTTGCTGAGATGTTAAACCCTTTCACTTTTTCTTTCTCCATCTGTGAGATGATTGGCACAATCCGTTAGTGTCTCTGTCTCCATGGCAACTATGAAAGCAGTAACATAATTCATTTAATTGATCTAGGGGCGGATCCAGGATTTAGGCTAAAGGAGGCGTGGATTCTCAATTGCAAATGAGACACACATGATCGTCAACTGTTTTAAAATATAAATATTTTTTTTCTGCTAAGTATATGTTATTACCACTCAGTTGAACTGTCTCGACAAGACGCTTACTAAAAATAACTAAATACTAAAAATAATCAAATCTTTCCATGTGTTAAATGTGTTAATATCTAAACTCGGCAAATTTTAGAAAGGCGTTTGCCGGACACAGATCTAGATCGCGACCCGCCTGGAACCTTGTCTGGGGTCAGTGGAGTTAAACTTCTTCTTCCACTGAACCTTTCAATTTCTCTGTACCCATGGAGACCATTAGGCACAGTCAGTCCTATCTCCATGGTAAGTAACTACATGTATGGTATGAGTAACGCAGTCCTTCTGCACGATAAACATATCGAGTGACAGTGTCTACCTTTTAACAAGCACAAGAGATCGTTATCAGGTTACATGTGTGTGCAGGCGCGGATATAGAAATAATTGCAGAGGGGGGTCTGTAATTAAAATTTGGCGTACCCGACCTCCGCGCGCGCAAAATCGTAAAATCGGGGGGGTCCTCCCCCATAAATTTTTTAAATGCCAGATCGCCGCAGATGGGATTTCCTGACACCTAGGCCACGAAAAGTCATCCAACTATATTTGAGTATTGTAGATTTTCTTCTGTTTTTTTTTTGCCGGGAGCAGGGGGGGGGGGGGGGGTCCAGACCCTCTCGGACCCCACCCCACCCCCCCCACCCCCCCCCCCCCCTGTATCCGCGCTGGTGTGCTATTTGATCAGAAGTTTACACTGGTCACAAAACCGATTAGCCCCAGTTTTCCAGTGACAGCCACAAATGGAGACTCATTATCTAATAATTCCAGCACAAAAATATTTACACAATTCCCTAACATTTGATTGGCCCGTAGCAAGTCTCTGTCCAAAATTTATATCCCAGTAAACTCCCACGCCGAACTACTTTCCGTAACCGTGAGGCGTAGTTAAAATAATTCTTAATAAAACGGAAAATAAACACATTTTCTTGATGAATTTATTTCAGATGCTGGAATTATAAGGAATGAATTGCCTTTTTGTTGAATTTATCGGGGATATAAACTTGGAAAAGTCGCGGGAATACTGGACGAGGCCTTCCGGCCGTCTAGTAAGGTTGACTGTCACCAGATCAGGAGATTGTCTTTCAGTGGTGAAAGTATTTTTTAGATCACCTGAGCGAAGCTCATGTGAGCTAAAGTTACCGCAATGTGAACATTGTCAAATGTCTTCTCCTCGGTAACCATTGGGCCTATAGTCACCAAACTTCATGGTCATGGTCCTTAGGTAGGGCGATTACAAAATTGTTAAAATGACGTTATTACATAATCCAAGATGGCCGCCGTCTAAAAATAGCACAAATTCTTCAAAAATCTTATTCTCAAGAACCGCCTACCGGATTTCGACGAAACTTGGTAGGAATGATTGATGTAGAATCCTCTTTTAAAGTTGTTAAAATGGTGACCCCGGGGTCAAAAATGGGCATGGCCCGTGTGGTCAAATTAGGGTCAAATTTTATTTTTAACCAAATATGGTCATATCATATATCAAATCGAAGGTATCAACGAGGCGATCACTCTGGTGCATTTGTTGTTGAAATCGGATGGTTATGCCATCCAAGATGGCCGCCAAAAGCTCAAAAGGTCGTTCTTTTATTAGAGATTTCAAAATTCTTCTTCACATGAACCGCTTGGCCCATGGTAGCCAGACTTAAAAGTTATGGTCCATGGGTGAAGCCTTTTCAGATTTGTTAAAATGGAGGTTATCGCTAATCCAAGATGACCGCCGTCTAAAAATAGCATAAATTCTTAAAAAATCTTCTTCTCATGAACCGCTAGCCGGATTTCGACTAAACTTGGTAGGAATGATCGATGTACAATGCTCTTTCAATGTTGTTAAAATGGTGACCCTGGGGTCAAAAATGGGCGTGGCCCGTGGGGTCAAATTGACGTCAAATTTTATTTTTGACCGAATATGATCATGTCTATATCAAATCGAAGGGATCAAAGAGGCGATCGCTCTGGTACAGTTCAGGTTTTGTCGAAATTGGATGGTCATGTCATCCAAGATGGCCACCGAAAGGTCAAAAGGTCGTTCTTTTAATAAAGATTTCAAACGTCTTGTTCTCGTGAACCGCTTGGCCAAACTTCACGGTAATGGTTATTGGGTCAAGCCTTTTCATTTTTGTTTAAATGGTGGTTATCACGAAATCAAAGATGGCCGCTGTTGAAAAGTAGGTCAAATTCTTAAAAAATCTTCTTCTCGCGAACTGCCAGGCCGACTTTTACGAAACTTGGTATGAATGATCGATAGTTAACGCTGGTTCAGATTCCTTCAAATGGTGGACCCCGGATCAAAAATGGGCAGGAGGGGTCAAGTAGGGGTCACATTTGACCGAATATGGTCATGTCATATATCAAATCGAAGGTATCGCCGAGACGGTTATTCTGGAGCTTTTTTTTGTCGAAATCAGGTAATTACGTCATCCGAGATGGCCGCCGAAAGGTCAAAAGGTCGTTCTTTCAATATAGCTTACAAACGTCTTCTTCTCGTGAACCACTTGGCCAATATTAGCCAAACTTCACAGTAATGGTCAGTGGGTCAAGCCTTTTCATTTTTTTTAAAACTCCAAGATGGCCGCTATTGAAAAGAAGGTCAAATTCTCCAAAAATCTTCTTCTCATGAACCGCTAGGCCGATTGCGACGAAGCTTGAAATGAATGATCGATAGTTAACGATGTTTCAGTCAGATTCCTTCAAATGGTGGCCCCCGGGTCAAAAATGGGCGGGGCAGGAGGGGTCAAGTAGGGGTCAACTTTCACATTTGACCGAATATGGTCATGTCATTTATCGAAGGTATGGACGAAACGATCACTTAGGACCATTTTTTGTCGAAATCAGATGATTAGATCATCCAAGATGGCCGCCGAAAGGTCAAAAGTTATTTTATTAGAGATTTCAAACGTCTTCTTCATACAAACCATTGGTAGCAAACTTCGCAGTTATGGTCCATTGGTATAGCCTTTTCAGTTTTGTTAAAATGGCGGTCATCGTTAATCCAAGATGGCGGCCGTCTAAAAATAGCACAACATTTAAAAAAATATTTTTCTCACAAACCACCAGACCGATTGCTACGGAACTTGGCAGAATGATCGATGTACAATGCTTTTTCAAATTTGTTAAAATGGTGACCCCTGGGTCAAAACTGGGGTCAAATAGGGGTCAAATTTCATTTTTTACGGAATATGGTCTTATAATATATCAAATCAAAGAAATTGATGAGGCGATCGCTGTGGTGCTGTTTTCATCGAATCGGATGATTACATCATCCAAGATGGCCGCCGAAATGTCGTTCTTTTATTAGAGATTTCAAATGTCTTCTTCATACAAACCGCTTGGCCGTTGGTGGCTAAACTTCGCAGTTATGGTTCATTGGTAAAGCCTTTTCAGTTTTGTTAAAATGGCGGACTTCGTTAATCCGAGATGGCCACCGTCTAAAAATAGCATACATTCTTAAAAAATCTTCTCATGAACCACAGACAAATTTCGACGAAACTTGACAGGAATGTACAATGAATTTTCAAAGCTGTTAAAATGGTGACCTTTGGGTAAAAAATGGGAATGGCCCGGGGGGTCAAATAGGGGTCAACTTTTTTACGGAATATGGTTATATAATATATAAAATCTAAGGATTGCAATAAAAAGTAGGCTGGAAGCATCCTGTTGTAGTCTCCAAACCTCTCAAAGTTGTGTAAGATATATCTGTTCATATCGCGAGACAACTCCTACCCTGGTGACTTCTCAAGTTTGTCGCATTGACCTTTTGTGCCTGTCATGGGCTTATTTTGATGTATATGTAGTGACAACTTTACATACCAGTCTTTGTTTGATTTTTGTGACATTTCACAGGTGAGCTATATAGGGCCATCATGGCCCTCTTGTTTATTTTAGTGTTCAATGTTCCCCCCACACATGTGCACCCGTTTGTATATATGTATGTGACTGGATAAATGGGGCTGATGGGATTTGTGACCAGTGTAGCTCCTGATTGCCTGATAACGATCTATATTGTTTGTTTCATTGATGGAATGGCGAACAGTGCAGATATTGATCAGACTGTGCGGATGCACAGTCTGATCTGAATGTACACTGATCGCTAAACCCATAAGCCTAAGTCACATCCACATATGACCTTGCTGTTGTGCAAACATAAATCCCCAATCAGTCAAATCAATCAATCAACCAAATTACCAACCAACCAATTGAATCAAATCAACCAATCAATGACACACCTGTCACAGCAGGGTGAGATGATCCTTGTGTTGAAGAAGAAGTATCGGCCGGATGCGGGCGGTGGGGCGTACAGGGACACGGGTGGCGGCGGCTGGAATGGCTCCCGGGCCAGTTCTGAAACCCCAGGCAGGGAGGCCTCGAATATGGCTACAGGTCTGTAACAAGCTTTGCATTGGTTTATACCTTTTAAGTCTGAGAATACGGCATTTTTGTGTGAAAAATCCAATATATTTTCTTTATATGTGATAAAAAGTATATTTCGCCACCAACATTTGAACCGTCTCATCGAGACAGTTCAAATGAGTAGTCTCAACATAAACTTTCATTGAGAAATAACAAAAATAAAATATTCAAAACATTTCATTGCCGTAAAGATGTATTCCGCAGGTCAGTGTGACTCTTTATACAGTAATATGTTTTGCATTGGTTTAACCTTTACAATGCTGAATTATATTTTGTTGTATGCTGTTTATTTTCCATTTTTATTATCAAAAACATGGTGTGACAGCACTTCAGAATCATTTCAATTGGATATGATTCTAAAGTGCTGTCAACCGTGTTTTATTGAGAAGAATAAAAATAAAATTACAGACAGCAGACAACCAATTTCGTTAAGGGTTAACAAAATGTCGCATCCAACATTGACTAGATACGCATATCTGGTTTACAACAGTTTCAAAACTACAGTGCTGACGTGTCATTGGTCTTGCGACATCACGTGTTACGATTGATTAATGATGCAACATGAACTGAATAAGTCCACATTCTTAAAAAAACACACTTATATTTGCTTTATATCATGCAGCATAAAATGCTACCTGATAAATATTAAGTGAACCCCAGACCAGCCTTCACATCTACACAGTTAAATCGATACTCTACAATATTACAACTATTTAAATTAACCAGCAGTGAAACCTTGAGCAAACAATGTGACCACATTACTGTCTGTTTCACGAAAGCTGCCCAAATTTTACGGCCATGTAAACAATTCAAAAACAATATTATTTTCGATAATATTAAATGAAAGGAAAATTTAAGAATGAGCCTTCTTTTTATGTGAAATTTTGTCAAATATTGATTTTATGGCGAAAAAACAATTTCCACAATTTCCACAATTTTCACAGAGTGAAGATGTCTATGGGAATTTAACATGGGAACATTTTTTAGAATTTCAGTAATCCTGGACCGATTTTCAAAATTTAACTTTTGTTTTCTTAGTTAGATCATTTCCAAGATATCTAGCCAGGTTTTGGAGTCAATTTCCATTTTTTTTTTTTTTGACTCCTCTACCTCTTTTTATAGGTCAGTTCCGGCTGAATCGCAGACACCCCGATGAGATCTAAAATAAGTCTACTGTCTTGTTTCTTGAAACCTGCCCAATTTTATTTTGGCTATCTGGTATACGTGTATACACAATGCAAAAACAATATATTTTTTATATAAATATTAAATTTTAGCAGAATTTAAGAATGAGTCTTCTGTTTATTTTGTGAAATTTATTTTATTGCTGACAAATGATTACCGTACTCTATGAGACTTGCTGAGTCTATAAACAAAACACAATTGGAAATTGGCGAGTGAATTTTCGCTCTGGGTGAGTGGTTTTTTTTTTAGAGAGTGTGGCATAAACATTGAAACATATACTTATGTATGAGTAAACAGTGGGAAATTTACATGAAACACACATAGTTTTGTGAGGGTGTGACCTAATCTGTTTTGTATCGCCCTTTCAGGCGATGGCCGGTCTGGCTGTGTCCAGTCGCGGGTGGGCAGTGCGGGTGCCATGTCCACGTCGGACACCCAGTTGTCGGTGTCGGGTGGCTCCGCGGTCAGTCTGTTCATGGGCTCGTCGATCAATGACAGTACGAGCCTTGGCTCCACAATGTCCACTTCGTCCGTGGTAAGTCGCCACTATACACACTCTCCTACCAGTGTTAGTGCGCCTATTCATACATGTATATTCTGACTATACACACTCTCCTACCAGTGTTAGTGCGCCTATTTTCATACATTGTATATTCAGACTTTACACACTCTCCTACCGTGTTAGTTGCGCCTATTCATACATGTATATTCAGGACTATTACACACTACTCACCTATCCAGTGTTTAGTGCGTCCCCTATTTCATACATGTATATTCAGGATATACACACTTCTCCTACCAGTGTTAGTGCGCCTATTCATACATGTATATTTAGACTATTAAACATTCTCCTACCGTGATTTGTGCGCCCTTTATTCATTACATGTATATTCAGACTATACACACTCTCCTACCAGTGTTAGTGCGCCTATTCATACATGTATATTCAGACTATACACACTCTCCTACCAGTGTTAGTGCGCCTATTCATACATGTATATTCAGACTATACACACTCTATACCAGTGTTTAGTGCGCCTATTCAGACATGTATATTTCGATATACACACTCTCCTACCAGTGTTAGTGCGCATATTCATACATGTATATTCAGACTATACACACTCTCCTACCAGTGTTAGTGCGCCTATTCATACATGTATATTCAGACTATACACACTCTACTACCAGTGTTAGTGCGCCTATTCATACATGTATATTCAGACTATACACACTCTCCTACCAGTGTTAGTGCGCCTATTCATACATGTATATTCAGGACTATACTCACTCTTCCTACCAGTGTTGTGCGCCTATCATACATGTATATTCAGAAATAACACACTCTACTACCAGTGTTTGTGCGCCTATTTTCATACATGTATATTCAGACTACCACACTCCTACCAGTGCTATTAGTGCGCTAATTCATACATGTAATATAAAGGACTTATTTCCACACTCTTCCTACCAGTGTTAAGTGCGGCCTCTTACATGTTATTCGGACTAAACAACACTCTCCTACCAGTGTTAGTGCGCCTATTCATACATGTATATTCAGACTATCCCCACTCTTCTTCCAGTGTTAGTGGCATTCATACATGTTTATTTATTATTTTTTTTTTTTTCAAAAGGAAAAGCTATTACCACTCTACTTACCAGTGTTAGTGCGCCTATTCATACATGTTATCTTCAGATATACACACTCTCCTACCAGTGTTAGTGCGCCTATTCATACATGTATATTCAGACAATACACACTCTCCTACCAGTGTTAGTGCGCCTATTCATACATGTATATTCAGACTATACACACTCTCCTACCAGTGTTAGTGCGCCTATTCATACATGTATATTCTGAAGTTACATCAGAAAAATACAGAAAATTTAAAATATTTTCTTTATCACAGGAAGTATATATTGTGACCACCATTTTAACCGTCTCATCTAGATGGTTCAAATGAGTGGTCACAATATATACAATGTACTTCGATTGAGAAATAAGAAAAATAGAATATTAACATTTACATTCACAATTTAGATGGTTGAAATGGTTACCACAACATATTCTTTCGATATCAGTAAACAAGTTTAACCCTTTCACCCCTAAGTAACTGAATGGGCTGCGATATGTTCGTTTTGCAACCAATCCAATCATCGCAAAACTAGTCCATTTATAAAAAGGGGGTATTTGTTGCTCTCAAAAATATGAAAAAAATACTTTTAAACAATGCAGATCCTGATGAGACGGCTCGTTACGAGCCGGCTCATCTGGATCTGCACTGTTTGCATAAACCGATATAGCGGGCTTTTGGGTTCAAAGGGTTAATAAATCTCATGTTAAATCATCACAAGTGTTAGATTTTATTTACTACATAAGCACCGTCTCATAAATTGAAGCTGTACTGACCGTCAAATGTGTTTTCTGCAAGGCTATCATTTGCAAATTTATTACACTTCTGTATTACGATCATGTGGCATGGTGGCGTGCTTTCCCTTCCAGTCAAAACGTGTGTGCTTTCCTCATACACATATACAGTCGAGCACCAGTATCTCGAAGTCGAAGGGAGATTGTATTTTAGTCGAGATAGGACTAGGTTCGAGATACCGAGGAAGTGATATGGTCAAATATTTTCGCAAAAAAATATCAAATGTTACCCATCACATCACGAGTAAACAATAAAAGAATAATGAAACAAAACATGTGTTGCTTTTATTATTAATCACCATCAGATTGAATAACTAATACACGCTGAATTTAATTCAAGAAAAAAAGCATTAATTAATTTACTGACAAATTTTAATCGCCAATTAACTAATGACCAAAGGTAGTAAACTACCCAACATTACAGGTGGTGTCACAACTCTCAGTGAATTGCTTAAATGACCAGCGTGATATGCTTAATGAATCGTATCAAACACTCAAACAAATCGAGGTGGACCAATTAAGCAAACAACCCGAGGCAGGTGTGAATTTATTTTGTTTCTTTGATAATAGGTTTTGAAAATTAGTGTTAACCAAATTGATCTTGGCAGCCAGGCGCTTAGGTGATTTACCAAAGCGTTTATGTGATCGAGATAGCGAAGTGATATATTTAACATATTTTTATACGAAGGGGACGGAATGAACAGTCGAGATAGAGAACATGTTCGAGATAGGGCATGTTCGAGATAGCCGAGGATGTTTAAGGAATAAGGATATAATTCAGGACTTTAGCGAATAATCGAGATAGGGGATACCATCGAGATACTGACGTTCGAGGTATTGGTGCTCCCATGCATTATATAACCACCCCCCCCACCCCCCACCATGAACGAGGAAAATACATTTGAGTTATCGAAAATTTGAGTTAACAAGAGTTATTATATAGAAAAACGTGTATTTGGGACCAAGACTTTGCATTACACTTGAACCCATTTACGCATGTAGCACTATGTTTCGGGTCCATACAAAATCCTAGTGTCATAAGTGAATTGTATTATATCCATAGTACATTATAGGGCAAATAGTAAAACTGAGTATGTGGGAGCCATAACATGATCGTGGCATGTTTTCCCTTCCAGTCGTCGGAGACCGGGGGAGAAGAGGACACCAATCTCTCGGTGATGAGTGTGAAGGAGCACGCCAAACACCTCAACAAGATCAAGTCCGAGTCTGAGCTCCAACAGGCCACTGTCTCACCGCTGGGGCTCGCCAGGCGCAAACGGGACACTAAACGGGTACACGGTCTACTATAGCCGCATATATAAATATAAAAAGGAATTGAGATGTATTAATGTTAAAAATTCAGGGTTGTGAATTTTCAGGATAATTCTCAAATCATGATCTGATGTTCCTGATAATTGCAAAACCATCTACCATAGTGGCAGATGGAGAGGAATTGGGAAGTACTGATGTTCAGAGATTAGAGTGTCTCATAATAAAGTCAAAATTGACTGACCCTTTCAATAGGGGAGACACTATAAGAAACAACACTTTTTTTAGCTCACCTGAGCGAAGCTCATGTGAGCTATTGTTACCGCAATGTGTCCGTCGTCCGTCGTCGTCCGTCGTCGTCCGTGAACATTTTGAAACGTCTTCTCCTCGGTAACCATTGGGCCTATAGTCACCAAACTTTATGGTCATGGTCCATATGTAGGGGGATTACAAAATTGTTAAAATGACGTCATTACGAAATCCAAGACGGCCGCCGTCTAAAAATATCACAAATTCTTCAAAAATCTTCTTCTGAAGAACCGCCAACCGGACTTCGACAAAACTTGGTAGGAATGATCGATGTACAATGCTCTTTCAAAGTTGTTAAAATGGTGACCCCGGGGTCAAAAATGGGCATGGCCCGTGTGGTCAAATTGGTGTCAAATTTTATTTTTGACCGAATATGGTCATGTTATATATCAAATCGAAGGTATCAATGAGGCGATCACTCTGGTACATTTTTTGTTGAAATCGAATTGTTATGTCATCCAAGATGGCCGCCGAAAGGTCAAAAGGTTGTTCTTTTATTAGAGATTTCAAAATTCTTCTTCACATGAACCGCTTGGCCCATGGTAGCCAAACTTAAAAGTTATGGTCCATGGGTGAAGCCTTTTCAGATTTGGTAAAATGGAGGTCATCGCTAATCCAAGATGGCCGCCGTCTGAAAATAGCATAAATTATTAAAAAATCTTCTTCTCATGAACCGCTAGCCGGATTTCGACGAAACTTGATAGGAATGATCGATGTACAATGCTATTTCAAAGTTGTTAAAATGGTGACCCCGGGGTCAAAAATGGGCGTGGCCCGTGGGGTCAAATTGGGGTAAAATTTTGTTTTTGACCGAATATGGTCATGTTATATATCAAATTGAAGGTATCAATGAGGCGATCACTCTGGTACATTTTTTGTTGAAATCGGATTGTTATGTCATCCATGATGGCCGCCGAAATGTCAAAAGGTCGTTTTTTTATTAGAGATTTCAAAATTCTTCTTCACATGAACCGCTTGGCCCATGGTTGCCAAACTTAAAAGTTATGGTCCATGGGTGAAGCCTTTTTAGATTTGTTAAAATGGAGGTCATCGCTAATCCAAGATGGCCGCCATCTAAAAATAGAATAAATTCTTAAAAAATCTTCTTCTCATGCACTGCTAGCCGGATTTTGACGAAATTGGTAGGAATGATCGATGTACAATGCTCTTTCAAAGTTGTTAAAATGGTGACCCCGGGGTCAAAAATGGGCATGGCCCGTGGGGTCAAATTCTATTTTTGACCGAATATGGTCATGTTATATATCAAATCGAATGTATCAATGAGGCGATCACTCTGGTACATTTTTTGTCGATATCGGATTGTTATGTCATCCAAGATGGCGGCCGAAAGGGCAAAAGGTCGTTCTTTTATTAAGAGATTTCAAAATTCTTCTTCACATGAACCGCTTAGCCTATCGTAGCCAAACTTAAAAGTTATGGTCCATGGGTGAAGCCTTTTCAGATTTGTTAAAATGGAGGTCATCGCTAATCCAAGATGGCCGCTGTCTAAAAATAGCATATATTCTTAAAAAATCTTCTTCTCATGAACCGCTAGCCGGATTTCGACTAAACTTGGTAGGAATGATCGATGTACAATGCTCTTTCAAAGTTGTGAAAATGGTGACCCCGGGGTCAAAAATGGGCGTGGCCCGTGGTGTCAAATTGGGGTCAAATTTTATGTTTGACCTAATATGCTCATGTCATATATCAAATTGAAGGTATCGATGAGGCGATTGCTCTGGTGCAATATTTGTCGGAATCGGATGGTTATGTCATCCATGATGGCCACCAAAAGGTCCATTTATTCAAGATTTTTAACGTCTTTTTCTCAGGAACCACATGGCCGATGCTGGACAAACTTCATAGGAAGTTAAGATCCTTGGGTGAAGCATTTTCAAATTTGGTAAAATGAGAGTCATCGCTTAATCCAAGATGACCGCATCTAAAAATAGCACAATTTTTTTAAAACACATGAACTCAATGTCACATTCTCCTCTGGTGTTCATGGAGTCAGGTGAGCGAATTAGGGCCATGATGGCCCTCTTGTTATGTATGTGACTGGAGAAATGGGGATTGTGGTTTTTGCGACCATTGTAGATCCAGATCAGCCTGTGCATCCGCACAGTCTGATCAGGATCTACACTGTTCGCCATTCCATCAATGAAACACACATCGGATTACAGGAGTGTGCTATTTGATCAGGAGCCACACTGATCACAAATCCTATTAAGCTCCCCCCCATTCATCCAGTTACAGGAGAAATTGGGCTTAATGATTTTACGAACGGTTAGCTCCCGATCTATTATCACTCACCAGATAAGGTTCTGTTATTTGTTAGAAGTATGATGGGTGGTTCATTGACTGAATGGCGATCATTGCAGACACTGATCAGACTACGCATTGTCTACACCTAAGCTGTGTAGTCAAGGAAACAGCTTGATTGCGATTTGAGATTGGCAATAGATGTTCAACAATGCCGGATGTAAATAATTCCTGCATAAAGAGCTCGCGCCAAAAAGGTAATGGATAGATACCCTAGACTTCAATGATAATTGCTTCATAAGAGTGATGTGATATATGAATATAACATGTGAATATTGTCTTGTTACTGTATACTATATGGAGCATTGTGTTGCCATCTCCGCCATCTTTGTATGTACATGCCATCATACAGTTTCACCAATTCGTGCGTTTGACACATAAAGCAAATAATATAACGTGATTGTTTTATATACATGTAACACAAATTGTGTTATAATGAATGGTGTTATAGTGGGGTTGAAGTGTATCAGTAGTTTGACTTACAAGAGTTTGTTGTAATGACTGTACATGTATTTCCCATGTGGCACGGCGGGCATGTTTTCCCTTCCAGTCGTCGGAGACCGGGGGAGAAGAGGACACCAATCTCTCGGTGATGAGTGTGAAGGAGCGCGTCAAACACCTCAACAAGATCAAGTCCGAGTCTGAGCTCCAACATGCCACCGTCTCATCGCTGGGGCTCGCCATGCGCAAACAGGACACTCAACGGGTACACGGTCTACTATAGCCGCATATATATATATAAAAAGGAATTGAGATGTATTAATGTTAAAAATTCAGGGGTGTGAATTTTCAGGATAATTCTCAAATCATGATCTGATGTTCCTGATAATTGCAAAACCATCTACCATAGTGGCAGATAGAGAGGAATTACTGATGTTCAGAGATTAGAGTGTCTCATATTTTTAAAGTCAAAATTGACTGGCCCTTTCAACAATAGGGGAGACACTATAAGAAACAACACTTTTTGTCGCGCCCGCTTGCGGAAAGCGCGATATAGTCGGCACTTTGGCGTACGTACGTACGTACGAACGTACGTACGTACGTACATACGTGTGTCCGGTTAAAGTTTTTGGTTAAGTTGTTTGGTTAAGTTTTTTGGTTAAAGTTTTTGGTTGAGTTCTTTGGTTAAAGTTTTTGGTTAAGTTTTTTGGTTAAGTTTCTTTGGTTAAATTTTTTCGTTATACTGTATCTCTGCAACTGCTTTGCCCATTACCTTGAAACTTCACATGGGTGTTTATCATCATCTATATTTTCATTCTACCCCCCCTCCCGTGCGGCCCCTGTGCCCAATGTCAAGGTCAAATTACTTTGAAGTTTTTGGTTAAGTTTTTTGGTTAAAGTTTTTGCTTAAGTTTTTTGGTTAAGTTTTTTGGTTAAAGTTTGTCGTTATACTATTTCTCTGCAACTGCTTTGCCCATTACCTTGAAACTTCACATGGGTGTTTATCATCATCTATATTTTTGTTCTACCCCACTCCCGTGCGGCCCCTGTGCCCAATGTCAAGGTCAAATTACTTTGAAGTTTTTGGTTAAGTTTTTTGGTTGAAGTTTTTGGTTAAGTTTTTTGGTTAAGTTTTTTGGTTAAAGTTTTTGGTTAAGTTTTTTGTTTAAGTTTTTCTTTATACTATATCTTTTTTTTTTTAGTGTCCATGCCTCGCCACAAGGCGCGACATGCAGGCCACGGCCATCTAGTTTATTTGTGTGTGACGGAGAAATGGGGATTGTGGTTTTTGCGACCATTGTAGATCCAGATCGGCCTGTGCATCCGTACAATCTGATCAGGATCTACACTGTTCGCCATTCCATCGATGAAACACCCATCGGGTTACAGGAGTGTGCTATTTGATCAGGAGCCACACTGATCACAAATCCTATTAAGCTCTCCCCCCCCCATTCATCCAGTTACAGCCACATACATACATGGCTGTGACTGGAGAAATTGGGCTTTAATGATTTCACGAACGGTTAGCTCTCCATCTATTATATTCACATGTATTGGGGTTGAGATCGGGAGAAAATAAGCCAAAGCTGAATTATTCAGAAAATAACCAAAATATCATTAGTAAAAACTGCCCATGAATCCCACTTGAGCTGAATCCAGGAATTAATATGGCGTCCAAAATGGCCGCCAAAATGACATAAATAGTGCCCAATCCACTAAACCAATCAGGAAAACAATGTGTCGAAACATACTGAATATGACTAACGAATCATAATAATCCAAAGTGTGAAATGTAATCCAATCAAAATGGCGTCCAAGATGGCCGCCAACATCTCTTAACTCTCTAAACTGAGCAAACATGTGGAACATTTTGAACAACTATATTCAAATGTAATATTGGGGTTATTAGGAGACATTCCAACTATACAATAGATTTAATACATATTTTATATATTATGTTATGTAAAATGATATTCAAGATGCCACCAAATTGTGAGAAATGTTCCAAAATGATGTAAGTGTATATAAAATATATAACATTACCGTAATTACTATATTTGAATTATTTATGCTTGAAAAATGTCTCAAATTGGTAGACTTAGTTCACTGCAGCATTATCAAGCAGAGTTACATTTGTAACTGCATAACTAATTGGAATAGCCTGCTAAATTAGCAAAATTGTCCGTCCGTTTTAAACAAATCACCAGTGACATTATCGTCACGAAGCACCACATTGACATTATCGATCATAAGTACCTTCGATCTGTATTGGCAGGTTAACCCAAAAATGATAGTACCTAGAAAACAAATAATTGTAAATAATTCATTTTTAAATCGATGTGTTTATGGAAGTTGGGCAGCAAAATAGTAAACTTTTCATACGTGAGGTGATAGCAGCACATATATTATATTTATATTATCAGTTGGTAGTTCCATTCGGATAAAGATGATTGATCGATCGAGTTTGAAATATCCATTTATTTTACAATACTACACTCATTATGATTATATTTACCAAATCAACCAAAATTTAGCCTACATATACATGCAAGATTCACATTCTAATGTGACATTCCACGTATTGACATCTGCAGGAACTGGTATAAAATATGCATACCACCACCATATTATTCACATGCATAATATTCATACATGTATAACCATATAAAATTCTTGATATGTGTATCCCTTGTCAAGAATGAATATTGAATCGATTCGATTCATACTATTATTATACCCCAACAAACAAAGTTTGTTGGGGGTATATAGGAGTCAGCTTGTCGGTCGGTCGGTCGGTCTGTTGGAAATTCCCTTCTGCTCTATATCTTCTACACCGATGCATGGATTATCAAATGGCTTGGCACAAATGTTTCTCATGATGAGAAGGTGTGTCACGATCAATAACCACGCACCTATGTCCAAGGTCAAGGTCACAGTTGAAGGTCAAAGGTCAAACCTATCGAAATTCCCTTCCGCTCTATATCTTCTACACCGATGCATGGATTATCAAATGGCTTGACACAAATGTTTCTCATGATGAGAAGGTGTGTCGCGATCAATAACCACGCACCTATGTCCAAGGTCAAGGTCACAGTTGAAGGTCAAAGGTCAAAGGTCAAACCTATCGAAATTCCCTTCCGCTCTATATCTTCTACACCGATGCATGGATTATCAAATGGCTTGGCACAAATGTTTCTCATGATGAGAAAGTGTGTCGCGATCAATAACCACGCACTACGTCCAAGGTCAAGGTCACACTTGAAGGTCAAAGGTCAAACCTATTGAAATTCCCTTCCGCTCTATATCTTCTACACCAATGCATGGATTATCAAATGGCTTGGCACAAATGTTTCTCATGATGAGAAGGTGTGTCACGATCAATAACCACACACCTGCGTCCAAGGTCAAGGTCACAGTTGAAGGTCAAACCTATTGAAATTCCCTTCCGCTCTATATCTTCTACACCGATGCATAGATTATCAAATGCCTTGGCACAAATGTTTCTCAGGATGAGAAAGTGTGTCGCGATCAATAACCACGCACCTACGTCCAAGGTCAAGGTCACAGTTGAAGGTCAAAGGTAAAACCTATTGAAATTCCCTTCCGCTCTATATCTTCTACACCGATGCATGGATTATCAAATGGCTTGGCACAAATGTTTCTCATGATGAGAAGGTGTGTCGCGATCAATAACCACGCACCTATGTCCAAGGTCAAGGTCACATTTGAAGGTCAAACCTATTGAAATTCCCTTCCGCTCTATATCTTCTACACCGATGCATGGATTATCAAATGCCTTGGCACAAATGTTTCTCAGGATGAGAAGGTGTGTCGCGATCAATAACCATGCACCTACGTCCAAGGTCAAGGTCACAGTTGAAGGTCAAAGGTAAAACCTATTGAAATTCCCTTCCGCTCTATATCTTCTACACCGATGCATGGATTATCAAATCGCTTGGCACAAATGTTTCTCATGATGAGAAGGTGTGTCGCGATCAATAACCACGCACCTACGTCCAAGGTCAAGGTCACAGTTGAAGGTCAAAGGTCAAACCTATCGAAATTCCCTTCCGCTCTATATCTTCTACACCGATGCATGGATTATCAAATGGCTTGGCACAAATGTTTCTCATGATGAGAAGGTGTGTCGCGATCAATAACCACGCACCTATGTCCAAGGTCAAGGTCACAGTTGAAGGTCAAAGGTCAAAGTCAAAGGTCAAACCTATCGAAATTCCCTTCCGCTCTATATCTTCTACACCGATGCATGGATTATCAAATGGCTTGGCACAAATGTTTCTCATGATGATAAAGTGTGTCGCGATCAATAACCACGCACCTACGTCCAAGGTCAAGGTCACAGTTGAAGGTCAAAGGTCAAACCTATTGAAATTCCCTTCCGCTCTATATCTTCTACACCGATGCATGGATTATCAAATGGCTTGGCACAAATGTTTCTCATGATGAGAAGGTGTGTCGCGATCAATAACCACGCACCTACGTCCAAGGTCAAGGTCACAGTTGAAGGTCAAAGGTCAAACCTATCGAAATTCCCTTCCGCTCTATATCTTCTACACCGATGCATGGATTATCAAATGGCTTGACACAAATGTTTCTCATGATGAGAAGGTGTGTCGCGATCAATAACCACGCACCTATGTCCAAGGTCAAGGTCACAGTTGAAGGTCAAAGGTCAAAGGTCAAACCTATCGAAATTCCCTTCCGCTCTATATCTTCTACACCGATGCATGGATTATCAAATGGCTTGGCACAAATGTTTCTCATGATGAGAAAGTGTGTCGCGATCAATAACACAGCACTACGTCCAAGGTCAAGGTCATCACTTGAAGGTCAAAGGTCAAACCTATTGAAAATTCCCTTCCGCTCTATATCTTAACACAATGCATGGGATTCTTCAAATGGCTTGGCACAAATGTTTCTTTGATGAGAGGTTGTGTGTCACGATCAAATAACCACGCACCTACGTCCAAGGTCAAGGTCACAGTTGAAGGTTCAAACCTATTGAAATTCCTTCCGCTCTATATCTTCTACACCGATGCATAGATTATCAAATATGCCTTGGCACAAATGTTTCTCAGGATGATGAAAGTGTGTCGCGATCAATAACCACGCACTACGTCCAAGGTCAAGGTCACAGTTGAAGGTCAAAGGTAAAAACCTATTGAAATTCCCTTCCGCTCTAATCTTCTACACGATGCATGGATTATCAAATGGCTTGGCACAAATGTTTCTCATGATGAGAAGGTTTTGCTGTCGCGATCAATAACCACGCACCTATGTCCAAGGTCAAGGTCACATTTGAAGGTCAAAAACCCTATTGAAATTCCCTTCCCGCTCTATATCTTCTACACGATGCATGGATTATCAATGCCTTGGCACAATGTTTCTCAGGATGAGAAAGTGTGTCGCGATCAATAACCACGCACCTACGTCCAGGTCAAGGTCACAGTTGAAGGTCAAAGGTAAAAATTCCTATTGAAATTCCCTTCCGTCTCTATATCTTCTACAACCGATGCATGGATTATCAAATGGGCTTGGCCACAAATGTTTCTCATGATGAGAAGGTGTGTCGCGATCAATAACCACGCAACCTATGTCCAAGGTCAAGGTCAACATTTTGAAGGTCACCTATTGAAATTCCCTTCCGCTCTATATCTTCTACACCTGATGCCATGGATTATCAAATGCCTTGGCACAAATGTTTCTCAGGATGAGAAAGTGTGTCGCGATCAATAACCACGCACCTACGTCCAAGGTCAAAGGGTCACTTGTTGAAGGTCAAAGGTAAAACTATTGAAATTCCCTTCCGCTCTATATCTTCTACACCGATGCATGGATTATCAAATGGCTTGGCACAAATGTTTCTCATGATGAGAAAGGTGTGTCGCGATCAATAACCACGCACCTACGTCCAAGGTCAAGGTCACAGTTGAAGGTCAAAGGTCAAAACCTATTCGAAATTCCTTCCGCTCTATATCTTTCTACACCGATGCATGGATTAGAATCAAAATGGCTTGGCACAAATGTTTCTCATGATGAGAAAGGTGTGTTCGCGCTCAATAACCACGCACCTCTTATGTCCAAGGTTCAGGTCACAGTTGTAAGGTCAAAGGTCAAAGTGAAAGGTCAATAAACCTATCGAAATTCCCTTCGCTCTATATCTACACCGATGCATGGATTATCAAATGCTTGGCACAAATGTTTCTCATGATGAGAAAGGTGTGTCGCGATCAATAACCACGCACCTACGTCCAAGGTCAAGGTCACAGTTGAAGGTCAAAGGTCAAACCTATTGAAATCCCTTCCGCTATATCTTCTACACCGATGCATGGGATTATCAAATGCTTGGCACTGTTTCTCATGATGAGAAGGTGTGTCGCGATCAATAACCTTACGCACTACGTCCAAGGTCAAGGTCACAGTTGAAGGTCAAAGGTCAAACCTATCGAAATTCCCTTCCGCTCTATATCTTCTACACCGATGCATGGATTATCAAATGGCTTGGCACAAAATGTTTCTCATGATGAGAAGGTGTGTCGCGATCAATAACCACGCACCTATGTCAAGGTCAAGGTCACAGTTGAGTCAAAGGTCAAAGTTCAAAGGTCAACCTATCGAAATTACCCTTCCGCTCTATCTTCTACACCGATGCATGGATTATCAAATGGCTTGGCACAAATGTTTCTCATGATGAGAAGGTGTGTCGCGATCAATAACCACGCACCTACGTCCAAGGTCAAGGTCACAGTTGAAGGTCAAAGGTCTAAAGGTCAAACCTATTGAAATTCCGTTCCCGCTCTATATCTTCTACACCGATGCATGGATTGGTTACAAAATCAAATGGTCTTGCACACTGTTTCATCATAAGTTGAAGGTGGTAAATGTTGTTCTTCCGCGATCATGGGGATTACTATGCACTACGTCCACGCACCTACGTCAAGGTCAAGGTCACAGTTGAAGGTCAAACCTATTGAAATTCCCTTCCGCTCTATATCTTCTACACCGATTATCAAATGGCTTGGCACAAATGTTTCTCAGGATGAGAAGGTGTGTCGCGATCAATAACCACGCACCTACGTCCAAGGTCAAGGTCACAGTTGAAGGTCAAAGGTCAAACCTATTGAAATTCCCTTCCGCTCTATATCTTCTACACCGATGCATGGATTATCACACTATGCCCAGGGTCAAGGTCACAGACTTGATGCGTTTGAAACCTTAACGCTCGGCTAAATGGCTTATGATCAAAAATGCCTCGTTTTCTTTGGCTGCCAGTGGGGGTATTCGTGTGCCGACACAGGCCACATTTCTAGTTGGATTTACATTCATTGAGCATATGCAGCCTATGCTCAATGAATGCAAATCCATCTGCTTAGGTTTTGCAATATACTTTGTTGTATTACATGTATCGAATGAGACATGTTTCAACTCGTTCTGGTATGCATACATATTATAGGAATGAATGGCCTTTTTGTGGAATTTATCGGGGTATAAACTTGGAAAAGTCGCGGGAATACTGGACGAAGCGATAAAAAATTACAATTTTTTTTTTTTTCGAAAATTGTAATTTTTGTCGCGCCCGCTTGCGGAAAGCGCGATATAGTCGGCACTTTGGCGTACGTACGTATGTACGTGTGTCCGGTTAAAGTTTTTGGTTAAGTTGTTTGGTTAAAGTTTTTGGTTAAGTTCTTTGGTTAAAGTTTTTGGTTAAGTTTTTTGGTTAAGTTTTTTGGTTAAAGTTTTTCGTTAAAGTTTTTCGTTATACTATATCTCTGCAACTGCTTTGCCCATTACCTTGAAACTTCACATGGGTGTTTATCATCATCTATATTTTCATTCTACCCCCCTCCCGTGCGGCCCCTGTGCCCAATGTCAAGGTCAAATTACTTTGAAGTTTTTTGTTAAGTTTTTTGGTTAAAGTTTTTGGTTATGTTTTTTGGTTAAAACTTTTTCGTTATACTATATCTCTGCAACTGCTTTGCCCATTACCTTGAAACTTCACATGGGTGTTTATCATCATCTATATTTTCATTCTACCCCCCTTCCGTGCGGCCCCTGTGCCCAATGTCAAGGTCAAATTACTTTGAAGTTTTTGGTTAAGTTTTTTGGTTAAAGTTTTTGGTTAAGTTTTTTGGTTAAGTTTTTTGGTTAAAGTTTTTGGTTAAGTTTTTTGGTTAAGTTTTTCGTTATACTATATCTTGTTTTTTAGTGTCCATGCCTCGCCACAAGGCGCGACATGCAGGCTGCGGCCATCTAGTTTATATACGTTATACGTAGATTTGCAATGCTAAGTCGCATCAACTTGAAATGTCAAACATTTTTAGTTTGTTACCATCCATACTTTCATTCCGTAGACCATTCATTTGGCCTTCCTACTCAAGGTCAATGTCAAATTACATTGCGTTAAGGGTTTACGAATTTTGAATTAAACGTTTTAAGTACCATATACATATATATTTAACAACATATATGCAACCTAATACGATCACTAAACATTAGGACTATCAATGCACCCTCGGACTAGTAACAGCCTAGACGGGCTCAATATGCGGGCTGCGGCCTTCTGTTATGCATATTGGACAAAGTTTTCAAGTTCTGGCGGCCATCTTGGACACCATATTATTTCAAATATAAACTTATTGAAGCTTTAATAATAGTAAATGTAACTCCAAGAAAATTAAAAATCAATTCATATATGTTATGAAGAAAATGTAACTTTTATATATATTGTTGGCAATCTTGGCGGCCATCTTCGATATTTGAAAGATTAAGGGACTCATTCTCATTGGAAAGGTTAATATATACATTGGTCAGTAATGTGCTGCAACTCATATATACTCTATGTTCATTATAGTCACCTTAATCTGTTTAATAAATTTATAGCATGGGGAGTTTTGATATGTTTCTCCTAATGATATTCCGGACCTATTCTGAAAAATTCAGCTTTGGCTTATTTTTTGTCGCGCCCACTTGCGGAAAGCGCGATATAGTCGGCACTTTGGCGTACGTACGTGTGTCCGGTTAAAGTTTTTGGTTAAGTTGTTTGGTTAAGTTTTTTGACTAAAGTTTTTGGTTAAAGTTTTTCGTTATACTATATCTCTACAACTGCTTTGCCCATTACCTTGAAACTTCACATGGGTGTTTATCATCATCTATATTTTCATTCTACCCCCCTCCCGTGTGGCCCCTGTGCCAATGTCAAGGTCAAATTACTTTGAAGTTTTTGGTTAAGTTTTTTGGTTAAGTTTTTTGGTTAAGTTTTTTGGTTAAAGTTTTTCGTTATACTATATTTCTGCAACGTCTTTGCCCATTACCTTGAAACTTCATATGGGTGTTTATAATCATCTATATTTTCATTCTACCCCCCTCCCGTGCGGCCCCTGTGCACAATATCAAGGTCAAATTACTTTGAAGTTTTTGGTTAAGTTATTTGGTTAATGTTTTTGGTTAAGTTTTTTGGTTACGTTTTTTGGTTAAAGATTTTGGTTAAGTTTTTTGGTTAAGTTTTTCGTTATACTATATCTTTTTTTTTAGTGTCCATGCCTCGCCACAAGGCACGACATGCAGGCCGCGGCCATCTAGTTTCCGATCTTTGGCGATTTTATGGCAAAGTATACTTTGAGGGAGTAATCATTTATTTTTCCTGAAATGCATTATTTGGTGTTTAAAAGTATGCAGAATTATTATACTGAATTTATTACATTATCACAGCCAAAATGGCTGTGATAATGTAATAAATTCAGTATAATAAAAATTAATAAATTTATCATAAAATTGAAAATTTCTCCCTCAAAGTATACTTTACTAGAAAAGTATACTTTGCAATGTTGGTGAAATAGGCTACTGGGACAATACACCCAGGTGTACATGTCACTGGATTTGATAGCTAATAACAGAGTACAGTAGTGGGTATATATGGTATGCAGGGGCGTAGCTAGCCAATTTGAATCTGCAGGCCCGGTTGACGACTTCGAGCACCGTTGGTGCAAGTATGTTAGGGGGGTCTGGGGGCATGCCCCCCAGAAAAACAAATCGAAACTAGAAGGTAAATGATGCACTCTGGCACATTATTTTTTCCATTTTCTCGAAAATTCTGCAGGCCTGGTGACATCTTGTCAATTAATAGTCGTTTAATACAAACCACCATTTCTGTCAGTTACAAAATATTTGGTTTAATAAACTGTCATTATATAGGCCAAATGGTCGGGGGGAATTGAAAGTGGTCGCATAAGACAAAAGTCGCTTAATGCATGTGGTCGCTTTTGCAAGTTTGACTGTATGTTGAAAAACAGTGATTGTGCTAAATGTTTTATTTCATCCTGCGCTAATATAAAGTGATTTACAAAATACAAATATTAATGAATATTCCCAATCAAGGTTATTTATCTGGAACAATTATGTTTACCTGCGGTTGTAGTTGTTGTATGCCTGGGATTAGGCAGGTGCTAGCTGTGACATCCAGAATTGGTGTAGGTCGCTACCACCTGCGCTAATCTTGCCAATATTTGTCAATTTCTTTATTACAAAATACTTTAATATTGTGCCTGAAAGCAAGCAGCTTGATTGTCTGAGCCTGAGCTGTGCTACAGCCCAGGCAGAGACAATCAAATTGCTTGATTGCACGTTGGTATTGCCAATAGATGTTCAGAAATGTTGACATCTGGGCAAGATTAACGTAGGCAGTGGGTGTACCTTCAGTATCTTAGCCAGTCAAACTGCTGGATTGCGAGTTGACATCGCCAATAGATATTCTGAAACGTTGACATCTGGGCAAGATTAACACAGGCATTGGTGTATCTTCCGTATCTTAGCCAGTCAAACTGCTGGATTGCGAATTGAGATCGCCAATAGATATTCTGAAACGTTGACATCTGGGCAAGATTAACGTAAGCGGTGGTGTACCTTCCAACCTTACAGTCTTTCATTTATGACAAGAAAGCATAGAGAACACATGTTTTAAATGGCGTAGGCTGTTTATGTAAGCTGATTTCCTATGCATACATGTATATGTATGTTGTAGATGGAGCCAATAGAGAAGACATGTTTTAAATGGCGTAGGCTGTTTATGTAAGCTGATTTCCTATGCATACATGTATATGTATGTTGTAGATGGAGCCAATAGAGAAGGAGTGGCTGGTGGCCAGTTCGGCCGCCGACTACCAGCCGATGCACCAGTCACCCTCGAAACATCCGGAGCTCGCCAAGGTCAAGGTCAGTATCTGCTGATTATGACTCTAGACATTTGGATGCTGTTAGTCTGGGGCCGGTTGCTCAAAACATGTTAGCTTGTTAAAGATTTGACAGTCTGTTAAGCTAACAGAGATGTTGACACTGTTAAGTATTTAACAGTCTGTTAAGCTAACAGGCCCTGGAATAGTATGTCAATGGGTACAACATGTGTGTAGATTTTGTAATTCAGTAAGTTGGCTTTATACTACTTGTTTATCATCACTATGTCCACTGTTGTTAGGGGCCAGCTCATCTGGATGTACACTGGTTGAAAACATTAACCCTTAGACCACTACTCGCAACAATTGTCATCCGCTGTTGTTTTTATATCTTGCCTTATTTCTCAATAAAAACATGGTTTGACAGCACTTCAGAATCATTTCCAATGGCATGTTGTAAATTATTCTAAAGTGCTGTCACTAAAGTGCTGTCAAAGCATGTTTTTGATGATAAAAATCGAAAATAGAAAGACGACAACAAAAATAAGATAGCGGTCTAAGGGTTAATACAATACATTAAGATAGAGGTCAGTAGTGTTCAACGGATATTGATCACTTACTGATTTACTTTGAGTAACTAACGTAATAACCCTAAATATTTACAAACCGTTTGTTCTGAGAAATACATGTGAAATATGGGAATCTACCATGTTAACCCGGCCTAAAATGACCATAGCTGTTGACAGGACATGAAACATCATTTAATAAATAAATAAATTATAGTGCGTCAAGCCCGTTATTTATTTTGAAAGTACAATACTAGGCGCGATAATAGGTATAATAACGATATTTGGCGGCCATCTTGGATTCATGCTAATATAAAAAATGTCTCAAGGATGACAAAGTGTCATCAGTCGGATTCTAAGACTAGAAGGTCTATACTTACAAAATCGGCAATAAAAAAAGCTATGGTATTCAAAACAAGGTTAAGCTCCCGGCTGCCAGACTAGTAGCATGCTAGCGATCTATATTGTTTGTTAGAAGCATGACGGGTGTTTCATTAATAGAATGGCGACCAGTGCAGATCCTGATCAGACTGTGCGGAAAACCTGGTCGCAAAACCCATATGCTCCATTCTCCAGCCACAGTCACATATATGATGGTAAATACATGTAATACACTGTGATAATAAATTGGGGGTTATGCCCTATATAAATGTTATGCATAGTGTGGGTTTAATCCTTTGACATGTTTTTTCAGATAAAACTTGAACTGACACCCGAAATCTATATGTGGCAGTGACTCGCGAAATGGGGCATATGGGATTTATGGCCAGTGTAGCTGCTGATCTGCCAACACAGTCCTATGGCATGATAAGGACATATACTGTTTGTAAGAAGCAGGACAGGTGTTTCACTGACTGAATGACGTTCAGGGTAGATCCTGATCAGATGGTGCTGATGCACAGTCTGGTCTGATTCTACACTGGTCGTAGATGCCATAAGCCCCATTTCTCTAGTCACAGCCACATAATTATGACCTAAGCTCTCGATGGGATGTTTCACTGTTTTTATTGTTTTCTTGCTGCCACTAACTTTATATCAATATCAGGCTGTATGAGTGTGCTAACTGATCAGGAGCTATACTGGTTAAACATTTAATAAGCTCCTTTTTGTTGTGACAAGTCACAAATTCAAATATTGAGAACACAATACAATTTACTGCCGTTGGTGACATACCATGCATACTGTTTATTTAACCAGGTGAGCTGCTTATCGTGAAATAATGCACCAGTATACGCTAAATAAACGAGTGAGCGTCATGAACTGAGTTTGCGTATGCGATAGGACCCTATCTCCAGCACATTATTTCACGATAATCAGCTCATCTGGTTAAATAAAACCTTTTCTTACATTTCACATATTATCTTCTGTAAAAAAATAATGCGAATCAAGTGGAAAATATGTTAAAAGAATTCTAAGAAATAATTTCTGGAGGCGGGTCGTATTGAAGGTGACTATCTCGTGATTCAGAGGGTGTGTGCGAGAAATTGATTTGATTGGTTGAAGGAAACACGGGATCGTGACATTACTGAAGTATTTTCTCCAAAACTATGGGAAACACGAGAGTGGTGTAAACTACTGCTGCCGAGTGGTGTAATTCACCGTTAGATTTATGTAAAGTACTTTAGCTCTCCAGAACCGTGTGGTATAATTCACAATTATATTTGTGGCTGTGACTGGAGAAATGTGTCTGATCAGGATCTGCACTGTACGCCATTCCAACAATGAACCACCCGTCATGCTTCAAACAAGCAATATCGATTCTATCAGGCTACAGGAGTATGCTATTTGATCAGGTGCTTCACTGATCGCAAATCCCATAAGCCCCATTTCTCCAGTCACTGCCACATTTGTGTAAACTGCGGGTTGAAATGTAAGAAATCAAAATAATTTGGGCCCCATATGGGCCTCTGGTTTTGTCAGATTGTGGCCGATGACTTTTAACATCTTTTACAAAAAAAACTTCACAGGATTAAAAATCTGTTTCGGAAATGTTTCATGTGTTATTATGGCAGAAATTCTTGTACAATAACCCATTTAGAAAGGCTGAATCGGAACACAGTCTAGGGACGGTTGACAGGGTGGGGGTGATTGTTATGGGATGGTTGTACTCTTGTCTAGAGCAAAAGGAGCTTATTGCTTTCATAGACCTGAATCAACCTATATCATTTTCTCATGCTTGAAATCAGGCAGCTTGATTTACCTGGGGTGGGCATTGTACTCTTGTCTAGAGCAAAGGGGGCTTGTCTAGAACAAAGTGGGCTTATTGCTTTTGATACCAGTTTAAACCCATGACGGATGTCTCAGCTCAGTCTCAGCCAATCAAACTCCTTGATTTTGAGTGAATTTAGAAAGCATACTCGGAAAGTTTCATAAGCATGGATGAGGGGAGGATACACAACAGTGAATTCAACAGTTAAAATAAACATTCTTTAACTGATTTATTTTTCACATACTGATATTTAATGCATTTATAGACCTTGGTCTGTTACGCATGCTTCAACCTGCGAGTTCATTCAATTAGTTGTTAAACGGACATAAAGCTCCATTCGACCAATCAATTTCTAATGAAAATTGTAAATATCGCAGTGGTGAAGCAACTGTACATGTCGGAATCAGTACAGCCATCTGTGTCATTGTACGTCATGTTTTTACAAGTTACATCTAAACAAGTGGGAAGTTTGCTGGGTGCATGCGAAGGGTAATTTAACCCATTACATGCGTAATACACCTTTACGGGTATGATTTTTTTTATTTATTTATTTTTTTTTTTGTTATTTCTCAATCATGAAAGTATTTGTTGTGACCACTCATTTGAACCATCTCGATGCACATTTAAAGAAAATATTTATGATTTTCCCCAATCAAAATGGCATATCCTCAGCATGAAATGTGTTGATGATGAAGTTCATCTTTATCGGAATCCCAATATCGCTGGTCTGACCCTCAGGTATATTTTTGGCTTTCTTGTATGTGAGAGTTGAATCCGGTTATATGCATTATAAAAATAGGATGATTAATATTAATTCTATTACTTTTAGGTGGGGACCTGACACCAGATCAGGATATTCTAATTTCGGGGCTGAAGATGATTGTTTTGTAAATATTTAGTTCTGATTTTGTGACCCCCCCATTCATAGTGAACTGTGGGATTCAACCTTGTTAAACGGCTTAACATGACCGTAGGTTGTCAAACGCCATTAAATAAATATTTCTACACAAGAACTGCTTGATGACATGAATATACATGTAGTTGTATTGTAGGTTTAGTGTACAAGTATTTGTTGTAAACAGAGTTGTTTGTTTTATTTTATGCGGCCAATGCAGCAGCGGGGTTCCACTGTATTATGTGGCCGCTGGGATCTGGGTTATGGTAAGTATGGAGTTGGATGTCGCCATGCGCTATCTGTGTATCTGCTTGCCTAGTGCATGTACTAGTTCACAGTCATCTCACCATCGGCAACACTCACCATTTGCATGCACAGGTGGAAGACTCGGACCTGTGACACAAAAATATGCCCATTAAAAAAATATGCCCATTAAAAATTCTGCTGGGGTGTACATGTGTTTGATTCTTGCTCATTCAGCATCCATACCATCTCATTGGGCGAGAGATTTTTATTTCCATGTTTTACAAACACGCCGACCTGATTTTTCGTCAAACGCAAATAAAAATAAAAGACGTGCTACATGTATCAACTTTTTTTTTTTTTTTCTCCGCCGACTCAAACCATTCTCGGTTCGTTAAAAAAAAGTAAACGTATCCAGAAAAATTATCGCAGAAGATCTCAACAGATTCGTCAAACATCCGCAGTGTTTCAGACGAATCGCATATTCTTTTAAATCAAGTCGGTGCAGAAACCGAAACTATGAAGGACAACAACAACAATTTATGGAGGTTTCGCGACCTGCGCATTCGCACCTCATACACTTTCACACCTCATACGTTTTCGCGGCTAGAGGTTTCGCTACCCCAAGTTAATTACCACAATTAACAAGTCGTCTGGTTTGCGGGTCCAGATAAACTGCTCATCTAGGTAAGGTAGTCGCGGTCCCGGGTCGTTTCGCCCCGATTACCCGTTCGCACCGGGTCAGTTCGCCCCGATTTTAAACTTGCGTTGGATCTGGTTATGAAAATTGGTTAAGGTGGGTCGTTTCGCCCCGATGTTAACGTTGCATCTGATATGGTCAAAATAGCAAATGATATGGCTATGTTCGCCCCGATTTTACTGAGTATTGAATATGGTGCGGCATTAAATGGTGAAAGTAATAATAAATTTGGTTCACAAACTTGCCAATTTCCTAAGAATTCAATAAGGCAATAAAAAGTTGGAAAAACACAAATAACCATATAATGGTGTATTGAGGTACATAGATCCAGCTTATGCAAATAATAGTAGAAACTAAATTTACATATACCAAATAAACTCAACATGAAAATAATACATAATCCAATACATGGACTAAGAACAGAAGAGGAATGGAACATTTCTCCACCCGCCTCTTATCAACTAATATTATTCTGTGATAGATCCTGCCACTAATTAGACTAACATAATAAGTTTGTCCTGAACCACCTATCTAACATGGCAGAAATAGCACCTCAACAATAAGCCCCTCCGACACACTCTTGACATGCAAGAATATATCCGGAGTGACATATCATTAAAGTCGTCCATCACAAAATAATATACGGCAATATATGCATCAACAATACTAAAAGATCCTACCGTAATATCTTCTTACGCATAGGTATCCCTGGCTCATATGATTGCTCCTGTATGAACATAATCTCATGCAATCAAGCAAATTAATAAAGCATAATAATAATTGCAAACATAAAAGAGCGCAATGGGCGGGCGGGTAACAAAAATATTTCACTTGTTCTTTCATGAAGCTGAATCAAATTGTGCCGGTAAGACATAAAATTTTCCCTTCCCGACAGACTCGCAGAAAATTAACCAATCACATAGACGTAACCAATAGAAACCATAAACAAATTATTTATCCCATATTTATAAAATAATATCAATTATCATTACCCAACTCAAGATCATAAAATAGAATTAAATAGGCGACTTAACATAAATAAATATATTTTTTCAATTCGTAATTAATACACCAATAATTTGTCCGAAACCAATCTGACAACCGGAAGAAGATGGCGAAAAGAAAATTTTACCAGAGATGCCAACATTTCAGTTCTCAAGAAATTAACATTTTTCATATTCAAAAATTCCCAATTTCCTAAGAATTCAATAAGGCAATAAAAAGTTGGAAAAACACAAATAACCATATAATGGTGTATTGAGGTACATAGATCCAGCTTTTGCAAATAATAGTAGAAACTAAATTTACATATACCAAATAAACTCAACATGAAAATAATACATAATCCAATACATGGACTAAGAACAGAAGAGGAATGGAACATTTCTCCACCCGCCAAGCTGCAGGCCCACCAAGCAAAACAAAACATTAAACTAGGATACAAGAAAACAGGCATTACCAAACTATAATAAAAATTAAAATATCAAGCCGTAATATAAAGAGGTTCTACCGTACATATAAATGTAATGAGAATGTGGTATTTCATCCATTATTATATAAAAAACACAATGATTTAATGCTTCAATTTGACTTATGTAAGATAAGCAAAAAAAAAAAAAAAAAAAAAAAAAAAAAAAAAAAAAAAAAAAAAAAACACACAAAACCCCAAAACCCCAAAAACAACCTAACTGGTAACACCTGTTTCCTTCGTATCTAAACAAATAATACTCACAGTGTTCGATGCCCCACCTTCGTTTACCCTTTTCCACCATGCGTACACGCCCCAACAGAGGAAGGGTTGGACAAGGTGCTGAATCGTGATTGTTCAGCACCCGCAACCCCTTCTGGCCTGTAAAGAAAAAGTGAAACGAACGCAGAACATTGAACACCATGAGAACATAATTTACGAACCCTTCAGGCTATTGATCACCTGCATATAGAATTTGCTAAGAACCGAAGAGCCCTCAAAATTCAAATGGAGACCTCCGTCTCTAATAGCATACAAATATCTATGAGGCTCTCCATTCTTACTCACAAATGGACGGAATGTATGTAGGAAACCAATTTTCCTGTATTTACAAAACCTCATAATTCTGTTATTCGCCTTAATCACCAAATGTTTTGACTTATTAAAGTCCACTGGTCTTGGTAATATCGCAGAATAAGTAATTCTCACTGAAGCCTTAATATCCAAAATTGCAGAGAACAAAATATGTAATTTCCCTGGAAATTCTTCAAATGAAAGTTTATAAATATCATTAGTCCTCACGTGTAATATCACTAAATCTGACGCTTTGATTTTACCCTGTAAATGTTTATTTCGCACCACTTCAGCTGTAAGCCCCCTTATTGTCCGCCCCGGAAATGCCTCGACCACCAAACCATCCACACCCGTCACGTGCTTGGCGATCGAGTCACTGATAAGAATCGTCTGCTCTAAACCTATAACAAATTACACCTTACCCGTTATGAATTTATCCATTAATTTAGCCACATAAACTTTATCCATTAAATTAAAAGATAAATATTTCTTATAAGCATGCATCGCTTTTCCAATCCCCCTGTAGTTGAATCAGATCAGCCGGAACGCCTGCTTGAAAGGCTAGAGTTGCACCACCGCGCCTAAAACTATGCGACGAATAATCAGCCGCATCTAAACCTAAACAGGAAACTAAAGATTTCAACTTACTTTGAAACATTGCATATGTAATAGACTTCCCAAATGCATAAGAAAACAATGGCTGATCCGATGATAAAGGTACCTTTTGAATAAGATTATTATAAGCAGTCACCGGACACAAATTCATATCAGATTTGATAAGAGGAATTTTAAGTACCCTCTCACCGAATTGTAATGTCTTCGTCCACCTAAAAGATACTATTAACAAATCACCATCCTTCAAAACATCTTTCCTTAATAAATATTTCCCTGAATTATCCCGTTTGTTATTCAGGACAAAATTAGATTTCCTAGCCAACAGATAAAAAGCGAAAAGAAACAAACACCAAAAACAAATGTCCACAGGCAACGTTAAATCCAACAATGAGTATATTTCTTTCAAAATAAGTGGCGCACCCCACTGATATAATTTCGTATAGAATCAGTTGAAGCAAATGATCTACTCAAGAATTGAGCATAAAGAGACACTAACTCAGTCGAGGCTGGAAGAGGGATCAAACCGAAGCGAAAACAAAATAGTAAATAACTTTCCCATTGAATACGTAAATTTTTGTTAGTACCGTCTGCAAATGCTGACTTTTTGGAAGTATGTAAGTCCTTCTTTAACTTCTGTAACTGTTCATCTGAAATCATATAAAATTACCAAATATCAGGTAATTCAAACTGATCTTCTGATATCACCATTTCACCCCCAACTAACCCGGTTTCTGCATAAAATTTTACCGCATTATTACCATCTAAATGCCACCTACTTAAATAATCCGCTAATTGATTGTCTACACCCTTAATGTATTTCGCCTTCAGTTCAAACTCATAAGTTGCTGCCAGAAAAGCAATTTCACGTAAACATCGCTGCAAAAACTCACTTCGTGTAGAACCCTTATTGATTATACTACATGATGTCTGGTTATCACACAACATCACAATTTTCTGACCGATTAAACGTTTGCCCCATAACTTCAGTGCAACTACTATTGTCAAAAGTTCAAGAGCATTAATATGCAACCGCTGCCTGCTCAAATTCTCCGGAAAAACTGAATGGAAATATTCGTTTCCAAACAGTCCCCCACATCCTATCAAACAAGCATCGGTTGAAATAATGCTATCTGGTCTTGACCATTCACCAATTGACATCATTGAAATGCCATTAAAACGAGGCAAAAATGTATGCCACCACAACAAATCCTTTTTCAGATACTCGGGAATAATGTGACTTAATTCCTCAAGTAAAAATTTCAACATTCTCTGAACAAAAATTCTGCCTGGTCTAACACAGGAGCTAACAAAACTCAATTTTCCTAACAACGATTGAAGCTCCCGTTTTGATGTTTCCAATTTTTTCAACCAAACTTCAATAAGATTCCCAATTTCAATCAACCTTTCTGGTGTAATTTCTAATGTCATTTTCTCAGTATCAAAAAACACGCCTACGAAAGCCATCTTTGTCGCTGGTGGACATGCTTTATCTTTTGACTCCCTAAACCCACATTTTTCCAAAGTACCTTCCAAAGTCTTATACGAAAACTCTGATAGTTCAGGTTTCTCTGCCGAAACCAGATCGTCTAAATAATTTAAAACACAAATCCCTATCATAAACATAATGAATGAAATCGCATTAGTCACTCGTTGACATATCTGAGCCGCACTTCTCAGACCCATAGACAACACCGTATCAAACATAATATGACCCTTATATTTGTAACCAACCTTATGATATTCACAAGGGTCTAAATTGATTTGTCTATATGCCCGCCTTAAATCCTTCTTATATAAATGACACCCACGGCCTTTTACTTTAATCAGATCTACTAGATCATCCACTTTAGGATACAGTAACGTCACCTTGTCCCCCAGATAATAGTCCTTAACAATTAAATCATTAACTGCCTTATTTTTTGGAAAACTTAAATCAAGAATAATTCGTCTTTCGTCTGTATCTTTTTTAGGAACTGAATTCAAAGGTGATAATATCATTGGTATATTAAAAGGATTTTCTTTAAAAGGACCCAAAACAGTTTTATATCCTATCTCTTTAACAAAATATTTATTAATTTCATTTGGAAATTCCCGTGCCCCCTTTTGATTTCTTGATAACTTACAGGGACAAGGCTCCTCAATGCACGCCAATGGGAATCCAAATTCTAAAAATTTACAAAGTTTGTCATCCTTATAATCTGCCAACATGTGTCTTAAAAATGGCAAATTTAACTGTTGATTAATTGAGATTTGACATCCTTCAAAATTGTATTTCCCAGAACTAACTATCTTATCATGTGCCGATATAAGAAATTGTGTTCGAACCCTCTCCGCCTCATTCACCAAACTACATAAGTTGCAGTCTCTATGTATCATTCCTAAATTCTGAGCCAGCCCCTTACCAGCTTGGTAAACATTATCAACAGAATCCGAACTTTCACAATCCTCCATATCGTCAAATTTGTTACACTTTAGCACATTCTTATCAATAAATTCTGGCAAAAACAAATTTGTCAAATGCTCATTTGCCCGGAGTATATTTGCCACATGATCCCCTAAATGTCACGGGATAGAATGCGGACAATCCTTCGAACATTCAGGATGTTTCAGTTTTTTCCAGTCCCGTTGCCAACATTCGGCACAGATATGTAGACAATGCCGCATCCTACCCCGAACAACATCCAAGTGATCACCTGTCTTAGCGCATTTGTTTCTGTTGAACCAAGAACAGAACCAGATTCTATCTGTAGAATCTACTTCCTTTCTTGGATCACCTCCTGCACTTTGCTGCACATTAAGCTTACTCCTTTTGAGTGGTGCCTCACTCCTAATTATATACTTAGATAGTATTGCATGCTCAGTCTGTTGTGGATCATCACTCCAACATTTTAACCCCAGTTCAATTTGCCTGAGCCATGAAGCATAAAAAGTCTTGAGGCCTTCAAATGTGTATGTACTGGCATAATACAAAATCATCTTCAACAGAGACATTATTCCTTTCCGTTCATCCTTACCAGTCGAAGCATCCGACACAATTTCTAACTCGCCTACCACGAATAACCGTAAATCCAAATTCTCAAAACATAAGGATTTATTGACAAATTCAAATTGAAGTTGTGAGTGCGGCCATCTTTGAGGGAATTTAACCCTATCCGATGACCGTGAGTTAATTCCGTTTTTTTTTATTTCTTCGATTTCTTTTTATTTGAATTTTTTACTAATTTCTTAGACTTCCTGCTTGACCCAGAAAACAAAAAGGAACAATCATCACTGTCAGACTGATTTGATTCCAATGAAGATTCCTCAGATTCCGACTGAGAATCACTACTTAACAATCCTGTCTGTCTCATATGTTGTTTCACATTCCTCAATAAATGCTTATCATTCCGCAAATCTTTTATAGTAATGTCATCCACGTTATTGTGATCAGTGTACATGTGTTTATTTTTTACCAACCGTTTTCCTATATAATTGGTAGATTTAGAATTTCTTTCGCCCCCTTTTGCCATGTCAATTCTGTCATCACACAAAGAAAGTTTGCCAACTGCCCTGTCCAAGTTACCTTCTTTCTTCAAGAACTCCAGTTCCTTAGTCGACTGAGCCAGTTCCGCCTTGAGCCTATCCTTCACCTGCCTTCTTTTTAACTTTCGCTTCTCCTCTGCAACTGCGGCAATTTTCAACTTTAATTGTTGACACTCCTCGTCCTCTCCACTTTCTTCGCTGTCACTACCGGAACATCCGGACATCTGTGCAGACTGGCACCACGCAATTCGCTGTCCCGCCTGTGTTTCACTTCGGCTCCTACTTCGTTCCTCATCTAACTCGTCCCCGACCGTTGACAACTTCCCACCTGTGTCCTTCTCACCCCATCCCATATCTAACTGTGTCACTATCACTCCCAGCTCCTTCTTCTCCAAACATCTTATAATTCGTCACTTTTAGCGATGAACTACGCTTAGGCGGTCTCTCCCCGCCTTCCGCCATCTCCTCACACCTCCAGAATTTTCCTCGCAATTTTAACCGCTGGTTTTCATAAGACCAAACTACAGGTACAGTATGGCTAGCGGCTAATATAACTTATTATCAAACACGAATACAGTTCTCGATACACTATTCCACGAGAACAAAAATATTTCACTTCTTCTTTCATGAAGCTGAATCAAATTGTGCCGTTAAGACATAAAATTTTCCCTTCCCGACAGACTCGCAGAAAATTAACCAATCACATAGACGTAACCAACAGAAACCATAAACAAATTATTTATCCCATATTTATAAAATAATATCAATTATCATTACCCAACTCAGATCATAAAATAGAATTAAATAGGCGACTTAACATAAATAAATATCTTTTTTCAATTCGTAATTAATACACCAATAATTTATCCAAAACCAATCTGACAACCGGAAGAAGATGGCGAAAAGAAAATTTTACCAGAGATGCCAACATTTCAGTTCTCAAGAAATTAACATTTTTCATATTCAAAAATTCCCGATTATTCCCCGATCGATTTTTTTTTTTTCCGCCAGATTTAAATCCTCTAGAAATTGACACATTTAACTATGACACGCGGTGACCTGTGTAAAACTGACCCATTTTATCGATCGATAACGCTGCGGGCGTCCTGGCGATTCACAGCTACAGAACCTGTGTATTGCAAGAAAGTGATATAGAAATCTACTGTGACACTGATTATATTAATGTAATCAAATTTGAAAGTAATTAGCGAATTAGCGAAAATATTCTGCGGCATTTTACGACAGAATGACGAATCACTGTGTTACTACTTTGTACACGGTTTCCATCACGTTACACACTGAAGTTCAGCCGAATAAACGTAGAAACTATAAAGTTTGTTTATTCGCCGAGAAGGAACATAAATTGTACGCCTCTAAATATTCGTTCTTTCCTGTTCGCAACCTTAAAATTCATTTCTATGTCACGAAAGAACGATAATTAGCGTTCCTCCAAGGTTTTTTTTTCGCCGACGTGTGTTCATCATCTAAGGGATGCTAATTTTCGTTCTTTGCAGACGCCGTACGTGTAGAAACAAATTCCGTTTCATCTTGTCTATGGTTCCAAGACAAACAGCACTTGAAGTTACTGTGTAAAAATGTGTCTACTACAGTATTATAATCACATTTTACAATCAATGGTTATTGATTTATTTTATGTAAATTAACGTTTTCGTCTCACTGCATCGACAGGCCAAGAAACCTAACTTTAGAGAAATACATGCATGTTCCTTCACGGGGTGGAAATGAAATTTAAGGTTCTTAATTATCGTTTCTACTCGGCATATAAACGAAGGAAAATGTGAACTTGAATGGGATGAACATACAATGAAAGTATGTTTGATTCCCAAGGCGATGTTTGAACCCACAACCTCCAGCTTGGAAGTCGGTGTTCTAAGCCCTAGGCCACAACCCATACCTTGTAAACGAAGGAAAGAAATGCTCATAACGAGCGACCATACGTACTTATAGTCTGTTTCACGAAAGCTGCCCAAATTTTACGGCCATATAAACAATTAAAAAACAATATTTTGTCGATAGTATTAAATTAAAGGAAAATTGAAGAATGAGCCTTCTTTTTATTTCGTGAAATTTTGTCAAATATTGATTTTATTGCGAAAAAACAATTTCCCCATGTTAAATCCCCATAGACATCGAGTGAAGATGTCAATGGGGATTTAACATGGGGAAATATTTTAGAATTTCAGAAATACTGGACCGATTTTCAAAATTTAACTTTTGTTTTCTTAGTTAGATCATTTCCAAGATATCTAGCTAGGTTTCTATCTATCTCCCACAGCTCCTCCACTTTCTTTTCCCCCATGTTAAATTCCCATAGACAAATTTATTTTTCGTAATACAATCAATATTTGACCGAATTTCACGAAATAAAAAGAAGGCTCATTCTTTAATTTTCCTTTAATTTAATATTATCAAAAACAATATTGTTTTGGAATCGTTTATATAGCCGCAAAATCATTACGCAAACATTGTATTAGCGAGCCTACCTCACCAAACCCGCGTTACCTATGTAAACAGCGGGTTTGGTGAGGTTGCCGCGCAATAGGTAATGCGGTCAAATAGGTCACGATGCAGTGACTATTTTCAATCAATAACTTATGTTGTAAGCGATTGTAATGTGTATTTTCAATATTTATATTATTAAAATGTATCATATCGGTACCCCACCCTTTAAGTAATATTTGTATATTTTAAATGTAATGATGTTGTCATGAAGCGCATGAATATAAGTATTAATTAATCCAGTTTATATTGAGGCAAATCACACAGCCTAAAAACATAGTGCTGGAGTATAAACCATAGTATCGTATATTATTCATAAGTATATCACTATTAAACATTAATTACAATATGTATGCATATTATTAAAACAGTAGATGCTACCGCTGTTTCGCTGTATGTGATATTTATAACAAAATATTTTTTTATTCGTCCGCGTACGGATTTCTGTCACACAAAGCGCCATTTTCAGTTCATATTTTGACCTGTGAATATGAACCGGACTAAGTTTAAACAACGCTCGATTCCGTCCAATTCAAGATTTCTCTGCAGAATGTTCAGACTAACTACATATTAAGTAATGTTGCTAAATAAGTGTTAACGGCTGGAACATGGTTATCACTAAAAGGAAGAAACCACAGTCGTATTATTGAAAAATAAGATTTACCTGAGACCTCATGGAGGCCGCCATTAATCCAGTGTAAACAATAGACAGTGTGATCCCATTTCCTGAGTAGCCCCCGCTTAGTGAAACGATGTGCTAATCATGATATTATGTTCCCCAATAATTGGAAACGGTTTGAATTTCTCGGTAAAAACTACGAAAGTCATAAAAAAATAACGATGTATATTTAACATTGGATACGCTTAAACGGTATTACTCTCTCATCGGATCGTCAGTTGTCGTCGATAGCGATTTAACGTACTGATCTGGTCTTAATTTATTGTCAACTTTCAACGCCATTTACAGAATATATGGTTAATTTTGGAAATAAATAACGGCAAATTACGATGACGTCTGCTCTGAAATATCTGTCAACATGCGGACGTAATTTAAGGAAATCGATTATATTTTAAGGCTACATCTGTGACTAATTACGAATTTATGTATGGTCTTTGGCTACACCCGACACATTACACAGATCTAGTTGTAAATACACGTCGCTTTGTGTGGGGAAAAAATCGATAATGCGTAGTTGTGTGTGACGAGGTGTTGATCTGATGACACCACACAGCTGTGACCCTTATATAGGCAATGTTTTGAAATTGACGTGTCGTTTTGATGTGTGCCGCAACACCTCACTGTCGGAGACAACATGACAATTAATGATATACTCTCGATTATACACAGATCTATTAGACGGCTGGTTATTTAAAATAAAGATTAGTTCAGTACACCTTCGCCGATATTGTTTTTAGAAAATCAGTAATATTTTCCGTAAATGGTGTTGAAAAGTTGACAAAAATTCTATCACCGTATTTAGTTGTGCCGATATTGTTTTAAAAAATCAGTAATTTTTTTCCGTAAATGGTGTTGAAAATTGACAAAATATATAGCCGCATTTCTCCGATATTCGTTTAGAAAATCACCAATATTTTCTGTAAATGGTGTTGACACAAAATGCAGCGTTCACGCGGAATTCAAATAAAATACAAAATAATAATTTAATAAATAGACGCCGATGGCTACTGTGTTTGCGGCCAGTGAATTCTGGTCGTGGTAGCCACAGGCGCAGTTCGAACAGTGTTGTGAGCAGATGGAGGACAATAATTATTTCAAATTCATAAAAAAATGTTTGCTGTCCGAAAATTAATTAATTGTGACAGCCAAAAAAAAAAGATTTTGGGACAGTAAAACATTATATGGTATAGACAGTATAGACAGTACCTCAAACTTAAAAAAACAGTAACAAACTGTCTGTGTATATATTACTTAAACTTAAAACATCAGTAACAAACTGTCTGTGTATATATTACTTAAAGACAGACACTTTCATTGTTGGTAAGTTTCCATCAATTTATAGGTATTTTTATTAAAATCATAAAATTGTGAAAATATTAAAAAATATTAAAATCACAAAAATAATATATATGGAGAATTTTTTTTTATACCACGTCAAGGTTTGAACCCCCGACCCTTTCGGGAATTGGTAATTAAATCATTGAAGCCGGCGACCTTAACCGTACGACTTAACCTCAGACGTTGCGCCATTTATGACAATCACAGTTATACAGAAGTGCTATCAGTATTACGCCACCATTTGAACGTAATAATTATTAAATTATTTAGCAACTCCATCTACAACAATACCGTTACAGAGATACGCTATTGAAACAACATGTATTAGTACCCATAACATAACAAAGTAATGTATCATTATATATCACAGGAGATAGCTTAAAACTATATATCCTAATCATAAACAGAACAATCCGCTTGGCTCGTATGAAAATAGTTCGCGTGATATTGATTATCTCCCTTGCCGAAAGTAGTTCAGTGATTTATTAATTCCAAATAAGACGTGTTTGCGTAATGAAATTTAGGCAGCTTTCGTGAAACAGACAGTAGAATAACAGCTGACGTAACGGCGGTAAACTGAAATGGCCTACGTGACAATTGACATTTACAAGATTTTCACGGTGTGTAATCCATCGTATTTCCTCGCCACCATATGAAACCCGATGAGAAACACAAATTAAGTTGTTGATTTCTGAATTTGTCAATTATTTGCACGGTCTAAGAATTTTTTTTTACAAACTATTAGAATCGTCTCCTATCATGTGCTGCCAAATCTTGCTTTTATCAATAAATCAAACAAATGTGAAAATGCACAAGCTAATGCGTAATTATCAATTCATCAGCGATACATAGCGTGGTTTTGGTATGTTTGTTACCGCTGAATTCTAAAGGTCAGTCGCACTTTGCATGTGAAACTGGATTACCGACTGATGATTGTAAACACAGGTGTGCAGCTAGACCGAAAATGATATGTCGCAAATGTGCTAATTTGCGATGGTTGGGTACGGCGGTATTTCTTTTTTAGCTCACCTGAGTGAAGCTCATGTGAGCTATTGTTACCGCAATGTGTCCGTCGTCCGTCGTCGTCGTCCGTGAACATTTTCAAACGTCTTCTCCTCGGTAACCATTGGGCCTATAGTCACCAAACTTCATGGCCATGGTCCTTAGGTAGGGGGATTACAAAATTGTTAAAATGACGTCATTACGTAATCCAAGATGGCCGCCGTCTAAAAATAGCACAAATTCTTTAAAAATCTTCTTCTCAAGAACCGCCAACCGGATTTCGATGCAACTTGGTAGGAATGATCGATGTACAATGCTCTTTCAAAGTTGTTAAAATGGTGACCCCGGGGTCAAAAATTGGCGTAGCCCGTGGGGTCAAATTGGGGTCAAATTTTATTTTTGACCGAATATGGTCATGTTATATATCAAATCGAAGGTATCAATGAGGCGATCACTCTGGTACATTTTTTGTCGAAATTGGATTGTTATGTCATCCAAGATGGCCGCCAAAATATCGAAAGGTCTTTCTTTTATTAGAGATTTCAAAATTCTTCTTCACATGAACCGCCTGGCCCATGGTAGCCAAACTTAAAAGTTATGGTCCATGGGTGAAGCCTTTTCAGATTTGTTAAAATGGAGGTAATCGCTAATCCAAGATGGCCGCCGTCTAAAAATAGCATAAATTCTTAAAAAATCTTCTTCTCATGAACCGCTGGACGGATTTCGACTAAACTTGGTAGAAATGATCGTGTACAATGCTCTTTCAAAGTTGTGAAAATGGGCGTGGCCCGTGGGGTCAAATTGGGGTCAAATTTTATTTTTGACCGAATATGCTCATGTCGTATATCAAATTGAAGGTATCGATGAGACGATTGCTATGGTGCAATATTTGTCGGAATCGGATGATTATAACATCCATGATGGCTGCCAAAAGGTCCATTTATTCGAGATTTTGAACGTCTTTTTCTCAGGAACCACTTGGCCGATGCTGGCCAAACTTCATAGGAAGTTAAGATCCTTGGGTGAAGCATTTTAGGATTTGGTAAAATGAGAGTCATCGCTTAATCCAAGATGACCGCCATCTAAAAATAGCACAATTTTTTTTAAAACACATGAACTCAATGTCACATTCTCCTCTGGTGTTCATGGAGTCAGGTGAGCGAATTAGGGCCATCATGGCCCTCTTGTTATGTTACAATCTCGCGTTTTTGTGATCTCGATCTCGCCTTCCGCTTTTGGAAATACGATTTGCCCATGCATGTGTAGACAGCATGCGTGTTGGATTTGCATTCTACGTACGTACATGCTATAAGCATGCTAGTTCGAATTGCATTCTACGTACATACGTACATGTAATGTATGCACAAAACTCAATTTCAACAGTCATGCATTCCACACACACATAATGACATGAACAAACGTATTTCCAAAAGCGGAAGGCGACATCGTGAAAAGGCCGACGCGAAAACGCGACATCGGTGTCTCAAAAACGCGAGATAGCCAGGCGAAAACGCTAGAATGAATACAATAGAATCTCATGTTTTCGCCTCGCGATTTGGACTCACGTTTTCGCGATCTTGTGTATAGGTCGACGATGCGATGCAGTAGCCTAACCAATAACACGTATCGAAATATGTTGTTTTTTTTGCCATGTTTGACAAATACTATAACAAAAAATGAAAAGTTGATCTTTTTTTAACTTTTTTTTTAAAGTGGCGATTTTTTTTTCCAGCAGAATCCCTGGTACCGTGCCAATTGTGGGGTTAAATCTAAGGTATGTTAGTTAAAATGTTTGACCATTATGAAAGTTTATAAAAGGATAATCTGCGATTATTTGATACATGACTATAAAACTACATGTATAATGTTAATATACCACAATACCCATTTTAATACAAATTGCAATTAGGATTAAAGATGATTCACAGATAATAACATACGTTTAATTTGACCCATGGGGATAAAATTATTGTCAAACATAGTTGTATTAATTTTCTTTCCTGAATAATAGGCACACCTGGCCAATTATCTTATTTCATAATTTAAAGGGCTGAATAGATAGTTTTTGTCGAGCCCGCTTGCGGAAAGCGAGACATAGTGATCACAATGACGTCCGGGTGTCCGTGCGTCCGTCTGTCCGTCCGTCCGTCCGAAATCTGCGTTAAAGTTTTTAAATACCTTATATATGTGCAGTCCTAAGTCACATTGACTTGAAACTTCATATGCTTATTAGTCATGATCCATATATTCATGCTGTATCCCACTCATGCGGCCCCTGTGCCCAGTTCAAGGTCAAATGACTTAGAAGTTTGTGTTCTGAAATCTGTGTTAAAGTTTTTAAATACCTTATATCTCTGCAGTCCTAAGTCACATTGACCTGAAACTTCATTTGCTTATTAGTCATGATCCATATATTCATGCTGTATCCCACTCATGTGGCCCCTGTGCCCAGTTCAAGGTCAAATGACTTAGAAGTTTGTGTTCTGAAATCTGCGTTAAAGTTTTTAAATACCTTATATCTCTGCAGTCCTAAGTCACATTGACCTGAAACTTCATTTGCTTATTAGTCATGCTCCATATATTCATGCTGTATCCCACTCATGCGGCCCCTGTGCCCAAGGTCAAGGTCAAATGACTTAGAAGTTTTCGTTCCGAAATCTGCGTTAAAGTTTTTAAATACCTTATATATCTCAGCAGTCCTAAGTCACGTTGACTTGAAACTTCATATGCTTATTAGTCATCATCCATATATTCATTCTGTGTCCCACTCATGCAGCCCCTGTGCCCCTATGTCAAGGTCAAATGACTTAGACGTTTGCGTTAAAGTTTCTGTCAAAATTTGCGTTAAAGTTTTCACATACCTACTGTCTCTGTAACCGTAAGTCAGATTTGCTTGAAACTTTGTGTGCTGATGGGGCATCAAACTTCAAATAAATACGCTCTGAGACCATCAAATGCCTCGGCGGGCTCGACATGCGGGCCACGGCCATCTCATTTTATTATAAATATTCAGTTCTGATTTGGGGATTTTCCCCCCATTTGTACATGTACTTGAACATGTACATGTACTTGTATAGGTAATATATGGGATTTAGTACTAAACCCATTGACCCGGCTTTAAATGACCTTAGCTGTTGATAGGCCGTTAAACCCCAACCATCAAATCAATCAATCTTTTTGGTTGTGAATAACCCTCGGTATATGTTTTATTCCAGTAAATTTTGAATGTTTCTCTAGCTTTAATTGCTACTGAAATGCAACACTACAGGATACATGTATAAATCATACATAAAAGCATTGCCCACAGGCTGTACCTTCGGATGGATATAAATGAATACCGTAAAGAGTCTAATAGACGCCCATGCTCTAATAGACGCCCACCCCCCACTTTTTACATTGAAAATGACACATTTTTTGGCCGATTTTCACGAAATTAGTGCCTCTAATAAACGCCCAGTATCGACTTGAAACAAAATCGGAGCTAATTGTGCAATTAGATTGTTTTCTTTCCATTATTTCAAAAGCGGAAGCGAAATTTGACTGTTTCCGGTGTCACAGTAAATTCCTCATCAGCAGTAGCTATTTGAATGGACACAGGGTGATCAGAATTTACACGGTTACGGAGACGCCATTTTCAAAGCATCTCAAACCCGACAGATCCGAAATGCTGACGCTGACGAAACGTCCCTAGGCGTAAATCTGATCAGCATTAATGATTGACGCTGTCTTGATATACATTACCATTAAATTTAACATTTCTACCGACTGTACCATAATGACCAGAGTGGGCCGAAACGTCTTTGCCCAAATGTTTATAAACTGACAGACAGTACAATCAAGTCTGGCATTTGAGAGTAACGTCCCTTAGTTATGTTTTTGTTCAGATAGCAGAACATTGTATATTTTTTTTATCATTTTCCCTTTGTTGAATAACACTTGCCTCTATTAAACGCCCACCCTGGACTTCGAAGCCAGTGGTGATTCTAATAGACGCCCGGGCGTCTATTAGAATATTTACGGTATACATGTGTATACATATTGTTGGTTTTTTTTAGCAAGAAAAGACATGCCAAATTAACAGGTATGAAACCTTAATATCAGCCATACAAGTTTCTCAATATTAGTGTCTTCAGCTTGTGGCTGCAGTAGGGTTATATATATTTTCTTTCGGAATAATGATTTTAAAAAAATAAATGGCATTTTGTCACTTTTATTTTAATTTTTGTTGTCGACTGGGCATTTTTGGTACTTTTATTTTTATTTCGCCCCCTCGACCCTAATTTTTAAAAAAAATCTCGTAAAACAAGGAATAAAAAAACTCCCTTATGAACATTAGCACACACACTCTCCGTGATACTGTTAATTGTTGGTGGATTAGGCTGAATTTTGTTGGTCAACTACATGTGTCAATAACAACCTGCAGATATTACGATACTGAATTGTGGCTGTGACTGGGAGTAATGGGGCTTATCTGTTTTGCAATCAGTGTAGATCCAGATCAGCCTGTGCATCCGGATACACAGTCTGATTAGGATCTGTGCTGTCACAAATTCGTCAATGAAACACCCGTCATGCTTCTAACAATCAAAATATATTGTTACAGGAGTGTGCTATGTGATCAGGAGCAACACTGGTCACAAATCCCATAAGCCCCATTTCCAGTTACAGCCACTGTTATTCTCCTGTTGTGGTTTGTAACGATGCTTGTGTCGCTTATATTTCTCACCCCTGTGAAAAGCGGATCCATACTTTTGTTGTCTCGAACAATTGTCGACTCGGCTCTGTGATCAATTTCAAACTGCCATCTTCTGTGATTGTTCTGGGATTGGTGATTAGTGTCTCTAGGTCTACGTTATTTGGTGGGACACATTGTCCTTGTGTAACTCCACATTCATCTAACTCGCAACACATATAATTCATCACACATAATTATGTGGGTGTGAAATTGGTGACATGTCCTAGGGCTGTTTCACTAAACTTCGTAAGAATAAAATGTTCGTAAGTGCAAAATTATGATAGTCTGTACATTGCACATTAACAATTTGTTCTTGTAAACAATTATTGGATTTACATTTATTGCTCAATAAATGTATATCCATCAATTAAAATTTACAGACTATTCTAAATCATATTTGATGTTTCACTGACTGTATAGCGAACAGTGTAGAGTGATAGATCTGGGTCTACATTGGTCGCAAAGGCCATCATATCCATGTCTCCACTCACAGCCACGTATACAGTTTAGCTAGTGCATGTGTTACTATAGTCAAAAAATCTTGATTTGGCTTCATATTTTGTGCATACACGTACTAGGTTGTAGAGCGTGCATGTATACCAGTTAGTGCTGCTCCATTGCGTCGGCGTCCACAAACTTAACGTTGGGGTAAATGTCTTATAACTGTTTCCTTTCATGGAACACCTTGTTATTTCATACATGCATTCCTCAGATGACCCTCTATCATGCAGTAGCAAATCCATGACCCACCACCCAACCCTTACCCCAAGGTCAAGGTCAAGGTCACAAACTTAGCACATTCATAAAATTAACATTGGGGTAAATATCTTATAACATCTGTTTCCTTTCATGGAACGCCTTGATATTTCATACATGCACTCATCTGATGATACTCTATCGTGCTATAGCAAATCCATGACCCACCACTCACCCCTTACGTTGGGGGTAAATGTTGTGTAACTTCTGTTTATTTACAGGGAACGCCTTGATATTTCATACATGCATTCATATGATGATACTCTATCGTGCCATAGCAAATCCATAACACACCCCCCCCACCCATTTTCCCAAGGTCAAAGTCACAAACTTGGCACATTCATAAACGTAACGTTGTGCTAAATGTCTTATAACATCTGTTTCCTTTCATGAAACTCCTTGATATTTCATACATGCATTCATCTGATGATACTCTATCGTGCTATAGCAAATCCATGACCCACCGCCCTCCCCTTACTCCAAGGTCAAGGTCCAAACTTAGCACATTCATAAACTTAACATTGGGGTAAATGTCTTATAACATCTGTTTCCTTTCATGGAACGCCTTGATATTTCATGCATGCATTCTTCAGATGACCCTCTATCATGCCGTAGCAAATCCATGACCCACCACCCAACCCTTATCCCAAGGTCAAGGTCACAAACTTAGCATGTTCATAAACTTAATGTTCGGGTAAATGTTGTGTAACTTCTGTTTATTTACAGGGAACACCTTCATATTTCATACATGCATTCACAACGCCTTGATATTTCATACATGCATTCATGTGATGATACTCTATCGTGCTATAGCAAATCCATGACCCACCACCCTCCCCTTACCGCAAGGTCAAGGTCACAAACTTAGCACATTCATAAACTTAACGTTGGGGTAAATGTCTTATATCATCTGTTTCCTTTCATGGAACGCCTTGATATTTCATACATGCATTCCTCAGATGACCGTCTATGATGTTGTTGCAAATCCACGACCCACCAACCAACCCTTACCCCAAGGTCAAGGTCACAAATTTAGCATGTTCATAAATTTAACGTTGGGGTAAATGTTGTGTAACTTCTGTTTCTTTCCAGGGAACGAACGCTTTGATATTTCATACAAGCATTCATCTGATGATCCTCTAGTGTGCTACATGTGATCCATGTCCCACTCCCCACCCCTTTCCCCAAGATCAACATCATAAACTTAACGTTGGAGTAATTATAACTTCTGTTTCTTTACAGGGAACACCTTGATATTTCATAAATGCATGCATCTGATGATCCTCCATTGTCCTACAGCAAATCCATGACCCCCCCCCACCCCTTTCCCCAAGGTCAAGGTCACAAACTTAGCACATTCATACATGCATTCGTCATGTGAATAGCTATCATGCTGTAGAAAATCACCAACTTAGTGCGTTCATAAACTTAATATGCTATATCATGCTATAGCAAATCCACGACCCACCTTCCACCACTAACCTCAATGTCAAGGTCCACCGCACACCCCTTAACCCAAGGTCAAGTTATATAATATTCATGTTTTTTATACAACTGTGCCAAGTTTGAGTGAAGGCTGCCAACAGGCGAGCTTCGTTGTCTTCTGACAATTCTTTTTCAATAACTTATGAACCGGTTCCCCGATTTTGATAATAATTGGCTACAATGTGTGTATGGATGGTGCTTTTGTTCTGCATACGACCCACGTCCAACCACCCAAGGTCAAGGTCATTGACGACTTATGTTCACCTTGTTATTAAAGGTACATACCCACTCAGTAGGCACAACATGTTCTTTATAGGAATTAAATAAGTGTATAAGTGTGTCACTATTCCACCATTTCTAAAACTACCAGTGCCCGTTATACAGATATATTCATTTAGTAATGTTTATTTTACTGATAGTGACGCGCGGTGGTATCAGGCTATTTTCATATGCAAATGACGCATGATATTTTTTAATTATTTATACTAATTAAATGCGTCACCTGAAAAAATAATATTTTCGACTTATTATAAAGTATGATCATTGCACATCAAAAAATAAATACAGAGAATAAATAATATTGTCCGTTAACATTTTAAGGAAACAGGGTTATCGCCCCTGATATCAGTGTTGTAATTTACGTCTGATATAAAATTTATACTAATGCCAATCAATATGTGGGGTAATGGTGAATGAATGTTTATTTTGCCAGAAAATGTCACAGATGATGTCTCAGATACAGAGGAAATGTTGTGTCTACTGCGTGGGTATGTACCTTTAAGGCAAATGTGTTAAAGTTTTTTTAATTTATTAAATAACTTGTTTTATTATCTATACTACTAGCAAGGGGATTAGCTTAGTGATAACAATGCCATTGTTTATTAAACATGGCTCGCCATGACAAGAAAGGGCATACTGACATTTTCATCAGTGTATCTCCCGACCATCATGTGTCTTCATGCAATGATTAAATAAATATTGTCATTGGCTGTTTATTTTCTATGTTCCACTTTTCTCATCAAAACATACTTTGACAGCCCTTGAGAATCATTAAGACTGTCACAGCATGTTTTGAAAAAGAAGACAAAATAAAAAACAAAAGCAGTCGACAAGTTTTGTTTCCCGCATTCTAAGGGTATGACAGAATATTTCCTGGTGCGTATAGAGAAAAAAATTAACCCTTAGACCGCTACACACAACAATTGTCGTCTGCTGTTGCTTTTATATCTTGCACTATTTCTCAATAAAAACATAGTTTGACAGCACTTCAGAATCATTTCCAATGGAATTGATTCTGAAGTGCTGTCAAAGCATGTCGGAAATGATTCTAAAGTGCTGTCAAATCATGTTTTTGGTGATAAAAATGGAAAATAGAAAATAAACAGAAAAAAAATAATATAGCGTTGTAAGGGTTAAGTCTATATCACAATGAAGACTTAGTTATATGATCTTCAGCTGCACTGGTCAAAACTCAATAAGGCCCCCTTTGTCATGGCGAATCACACATGTGTAAACTGCATGTACTGATCAAGCAGGTTCAATGGTTCAATGGTGCATACCCTGATCAGACTGCAGATGCACAGGCTGATTTGGGACTTTGGGAAATGCCAGCATCCACATTTCTCCAGTCACAACCACATTAGCTGGTCCATTTATGTAACATGTGTCGACTGTAGAAGTACAACTATGATAATCATACCCATTTTATGGAGCACCCTGTAGCTAGTACTCCATTACCAGTCTAGACAGAATTATTTACTGTACTTGTATACCACAGGTGGAAGACTCTGACCTGTGACACAAAAAATTGCCCATTACAAAAAAATCAATTACCCCACCCACTTGGTTTCATACAGTACTATCTTCTATGTATATAGTCCGGGAGCAAAAATGTACATATACGTATACAAATCCGGCACCTCATGTTAATTTTTGGCACCCGATGATTTTATAAACTTGAATGTATAAGGTTTCCAATAAATCAGGGTGCCATTTTTTTAAACCACGGCCAAGGTCATTCCAAGGTCGCTGAACTTCATACACGCTTGGTGTCCGAATAATGATATGGATATGATAATTTGCAGTTCTTATTGAATTGATAACCGTATAAATTGCTCAGAAGATCGGAATAATAGATATTCTGCATCTTCTAGCAGAAACAAACAATTATTTTCAATGTACGTTGGTTATATTTTCAAAATGGCCGCCAAAAGGCTACATTTTCAAATAGGCTGGTATGTAAGACACGTAGGAGCGTAATTTCATGTATGTATACCTATATTTGTAGTTCAAAGTATCGTATAAGAAATTTAGTCATGCTGTTTCTTATACTTTACCATATTTAAATTTCAAAATGGCCGCCAAACTGCATTTACTTTGTTTTTATAAATAAAGTATAAAATAACTTAGTAGTGATGCCGGTGCAAGTGAAATAAATCAATATGATCGGCTATTGAGAAATAATGTCTTTGCTAGCAACGTCATAATAAGCACGGAAATCATGTTTATTTTCAAAATGGCCACCAAAATAAAACGCTTATAGACCAGTGGAAAAGACAAATAGTAAACTTCACGTGGATGCTTTAATCCATCCATTCAATATCAAGATTCTATCAATACACCAGAAATATATGTGTCAAATATTCGATGAATCTAGTCATGGTTTATATCACAGTTGCTAGTCAAGTATATACATACTTCACACATAATTATATTGATTACTTGGAAGTGTGTACACATTTGTTCAAACATTTTAGCTGTGTATATACCTACATATTTAGTGTCAAAGAATCCAGCACTCATGGTGTGAAGTAACATATGCAAATTATGTCACATACTCAATTAGTTTTTACTATATATACATGTATGCTCCTCAATATGTGAACATGCTGCACAAGGATATTACTTAATTGGAATAGTTACACAGATTTTCTAACTTATGTAATTACTTGTCGTTGTGGTTATAAGGAGTTGCTCACTTGACTAGGTGTCACACATACATTAAATAGGTGTATAGAGTGCTCATGGGTACCCCATACCAGGGACCAATATTTTTGTTATATGGCTCTACTTATGTGCTGTATAAATGGCATGTAAATCGAGTTAAATAGCACTTTTGAAGGTGATGATATTCATGGCATCTGCATGGATTAAATTAGTTTGCATCAATACAATGTACCGTATATACAAAACTATAGAATATGTAGTTACAACGATATAATCTTTTCCATAATGTGAAATTAATATTTGTATTAAGCTGAATCCGATTCATACACTACATTCTGATTCAGAAAAGTAGAGCAATTCCAAGAATGATATTTGCATATCCTATGCTCTTTTTAGAATTCAGTTAGCGAGTTGAAACAGATACTGGTTATTTTAAGTAATTTAATCATTCAAGTAAAGCTCCCTTATAATGAAGGTCACACAATCATCGCATGTTTATTTATAGGTGTATACTAGAAAGCAGTAAACCATATGGACCGTATACTCATGGAAAATAATATCAACATGTCAATACTATAAAATGCGCAATTTAGGAGGACTGAAATTTTAACGAGGCACTTAACCATTATATATGCTATTTGTATGAGCTTATATTATATAAGGAAGAACATATGTCAGCAGTCTCTGTATTTAGTGCTGATTGAGTGCTTGGCCACGTTCGTCTATGGCAACCGTCACAGTGGAGAATGTATACAATGCATGCTAATATGTCATATCATGTGCTAATCATGTCCATTATCTGTCATCATGCTTGTATTTTCAAATTGATTGTCTGTTTTTGTTACCGCAATGTGTCCGTCGGCCGTCGTCGTCCGTGAACATTTTCAAACGTCTTCTCCTCGGTAACCATTGGGCCTATAGTCACCAAACTTCATGATCATGGTCCTTAGGTAGGGGGATTACAAAATTGTTAAAATGACGTCATTGCGTAATCCAAGATGGCCGCGGTCTAAAAATAGCACAAATTATTCAAAAATCTTCTTCTCAAGAACCGCCAAGCGGATTTCGACAAAACTTGGTAGGAATGATCAATGTACAATGCTCTTTCAAAGTTGTTAAAACGGTGACCCCAGGGTCAAAAATGGGCGTGGCCCGTGGTTTTCAAATTGGGGTCAAATTTTATTTTTGACCGAATATGGTCATGTCATATATAAAATCGAAGGTATCAACGAGACGATCACTCTGGTGCATTTTGTGTCGAAATTGGATGGTTATGTCATCCAAGATGGCCGCCGAAATGTCAAAAGGTCATTCTTTTATTAGAGATTTCAAAATTCTTCTTCACATGAACCGCTTGGCCCATGGTAGCCAAACTTAAAATTTATGGTCCATGGGTGAAGCCTTTTCAGATTTGTTAAAATGGAGGTCATCGCTAATCCAAGATGGCCGCCATCTAAAAATAGCATAAATTCTTAAAAAATCTTCTTCTCATGAACCGCTAGCTGGATTTCGACGAAACTTGCTAGGAATGATCGATGTACAATGCTCTTTCAAAGTTGTTAAAATGGTGACCCCGTGGTCAAAAATGGGCGTGGCCCGTGGGGTCAAATTGGGGTCAAATTTTGTTTTTGACCGAATATGGTCAGGTTATATATCAAATCGAAGGTATCAACGAGGCGATCACTCTGGTGCATTTATTGTCGAAATTGGATGGTTATGTCATCCAAGATGGCCGCCAAAAGGTCAAAAGGTCGTTCTTTTATCAGAGATTTCAAAATTCTTCTTCACATGAACCGCTTGGCCCATGGTAGCCAAACTTAAAAGTTATGGTCCATGGGTGAAGCCTTTTCAGATTTGTTAAAATGGAGGTAATCACTAATCCAAGATGGGCGCCGTCTAAAAATGGCACAAATTCTTAAAAAATCTTCTTTTCATGAACCGCTAGCCAGATTTCGACGAAACTTGGTAAGAATTATCGATGTAGAAGGCTCTTTCAAAGGTTTTAAAATGGTGACTCCGGGGTCAAAAATGGGCGTGGCCCGTGGGGTCAAATTTTATTTTTGACCGAATATGCTCATGTCGTATATCAAATTGAAGGTATCGATGAGGCGATTGCTCTGGTGCAATATTTGTCGGAATCGGATGACTATGTCATCCATGATGGCCGCCAAAAGGTCCATTTATTCAAGATTTTGAACGTCTTTCGCAGGAACCACATTGCCAATGCTGGCCAAACTTCATAGTAAGTTAAGATCCTTGGGTGAAGCATTTTCAGATTTGGTAAAATGAGAGTCATCGCTTAATCCCAGATGACCGTTATCTAAAAATAGCACAATTTTTTTAAAACACATATTAACTCAATGTCACATTCTCCTCTGGTGTTCATGGAGTCATGTGAGCGAATTAGGGCCATCATGGCCCTCTTGCTATCAAGAGCCAGCATGAGTTATGCAATAAACTATCATTGTGCATAGTCAGATGGCACAACAGACTGCTGGTAGCCATTATACATTAGAAAATATACATGATCCAATATCATTATGCTTATCAAACTAAGACCTTTGTGGATAAGTGCTGATCTGTATAATGTGTTAACTATAGATCATTGTAATGCATTGTTTCATACATATCTTATGTGAAAGTTGCTATTTTAATAATAAGTTGGTGATATTATTTAGTATTACATGAAATAAGCTGACTATATAGATCCTCTAGTATGGTATCTGGTTAACAGTGAATCCATCCTCATTTGTATTTCGTACATATCTTTTTACTCGGAGAATTAGACACGGTTATATATTATGGGGGATATGCTATCTCAATGCGAGTCTGTATGGAAGTAACTGAACACGGTCCCACCAAAAAATATTAATGATTATGTTACATTACCACAAACTTTTAATACAATCATATATGTCAATCTTAACCAGACTGTGACGTTATCCAAACTAGAAAAGAAGATACAAAGAGGAGACCAATGAACCCATGAAAACATATGTCTGGCGCAATACACAATGGGGTAGCAGCATGACACGCGTACACATTAACTATCGCCTATAGCCATGCATGAGTCATGATGAACTGTCTTCGAATCTGTCTTTACTAGAAATTAATAGGTAGCAATCAGTAATTATAAACGTTATGAAGCATGACATTGAAATTATCATTTCCTAAGATCTGTGTTTTAATAGTTTTCTTTTAATTAATGAAACCTGACACACATATTCAGTAGATGACCATTATATGGTATTTATCCTGTTTTTGTTCTTTTGATAAATACAATACGACATTATTCTTTATTTTCCATGACCTTGAACCGGCATTCAACTTAACAAAAGTAAATACAAATACATTACATAACTAGGCATTATGTTGTAAAACATGGATATGCCCCTGTGGCATACTGGACTCTAACTGGAGAAACTCTTCCAAACTGTTTGACTTTTCCACGTAAATGGGACGGACGGACGGACGTACGGAACCTCAAAAGCAACGCAATATTCCTCCTTGCAAATACATTTCTGAAGATAGTTTTCTTTAGAAATACATGTCTTTAGATTACTATAGTAACCGAAAACCTACTCTTCACTCTTCCACTCCTTCATATCTCCCTCACCGGATCTTCCAAGCGTCAAAAGTATGCAGAATTATTATACTGAATTTATTACATTATCACAGCCAAAATGGGAGATAAAGGAAATATTTGAAATTTTCTGCCTGTAAAATGGTGCATCTTCAGAATATAATGGGCATTTCCATTTTACAGGCAGAAAATTTCAAATATTTCCTTTATCTCCCATCGGAAGTATACCGGTATATCGTGTCCACCATTTGAACCGTCTCATTGAGCGGTTCAAATGAATGGTGATCACAGCATATACTTTCACTGGGAAATAAGAAAATAGAAAAGAAATCTTTTCAATTTGAAGAGCACCAGTAGCCGATTTGATCAAAATTGCAAAGTATACTTATCTAGCAAATTATACTTTGAGTAACCATTTATTTTTCCCGAAATGCATATTGTCATATTGAACTAACCACTGCATATATTTGATGATTAAAAGTATGCAGAATTATTATACTGAATTTATTACATTATCACAGCCAAAATGGCTGTGATAATGTAATAAATTCAGTATAATAAAAATTAATAAATTTGTCCTTAAATTGAAAATGTCTCCCTCAAAGTATACTTTGCTAGATAAGTATACTTTGCAATGTTGGTGAAATAGGCTACTGGCACCGGAGCAGTTTGTCGTGGTTTCAGAACAGGAAATATATTGTAATTTCATCGCGTTTTCTCATCTGTTTACCTTGATTTTAATAGGATGTAAAATATCATTCATTCAATCATGCAGGGGTTTAATCCTGACTGTCCCACATTTGAGTGTCCAGTAGTCCTGATTGTCCCACATTTGGTTTTTAGCTCAACTATTCGAAGAATAAGTAGAGCTTATGTTGTCACCCCGTCGTCGGCGTCGGCGTCGGTCGGCGTCGGCATCACCGTCACGCCTTGGTTAAGGTTTTTAGTCAAGCTTGTATATGGAATACTACTGGCCCTACACCCACCATACTTGCACAACTTCATCTCCTAGTGATGTACATCAATAACCCCTGATCTATATTTGACCTTGACCTACATTTCCTCTTCAATTACTTGGTTAATTCCCCTTGGTTAAGGTTTTTAGTCAACCTTGGTTAAGGTTTTTAGTCAAGCTTGTATATGGAATACTACTGGCCCTACACCCACCATACTTGCACAACTTCATCTCTTAGTGATGTACATCAATAACCCCTGATCTATATTTGACCTTGACCTACATTTCCTCTTCAATTACTTTGTTAATTCCCCTTGGTTAAGGTTTTTAGTCAACCTTGGTTAAGGTTTTTAGTCAAGTTTGTATATGCAATACTACTGGCCCTACACCCACCATACTTGGACAACTTCATCTCCTAGTGATGCACATCAATAACCACTGATCTATATTTGACCTTGACCTACATTTCCTCTTGAATTACTTACTTAATTCCCCTTGGTTAAGGTTTTTAGTCAACCTTGGTTAAGGTTTTTTTTCATGCTTGTACATTGAATACTATTGTGCATCCAGACACCATACTTCGACAACCTTTTTCTCATAGGTATGTACATCAATAACCCCTGATCTATATTTGACCTTGACCTACATTTCCTCTTCAATTACTTACTTAATTCCTTTTGATTAAGGTTTTTAGTCAACCTTCTATATGGAATACTACTGGCCCTACACCCACCATACTTGCACAACTTCATCTCCTAGTGATGTACATCAACAACCCCTGATCTATATTTGACCTTGACCTACATTTCCTCTTGAATTACTTAATTCCCCTTGGTTAACGTTTTTAGTCAAGCTTGTAGATGGAATACTCCTGGCCCTACACCAACCATACTTGGACAACTTCATCTCCTAGTGATGTACATCAACAACCCTGACCTATATTTCACCTTGACCTACATTTAACCTTGAATTCCTTACTTAATTCCCCTTGGTTAAGGTTTTTACTCGACCTTGGTTAAGCTTTTTACTCAAGCTTGTACATGGAATACTATTGTGCATACAGACACCATAATTGGACAACCTTTTCTCATAGTGATGTACATCAATAACCCCTGATCTATATTTGACCTTCACCTACATTTCCTCTTGAATTACTTACTTAATTCTCTTTGGTTAAGGGGTTTTTAGTCAAGCTTGTAGATGTAATACTCATGGCCCTACACCAACCATACTTGCACAACTTCATCTCCTAGTGATGTACATCAACAACCCCTGACCTATATTTGACCTTGACCTACATTTAACCTTAAATTACTTACTTAATTCCCCTTGGTTAAGGTTTTTACTCAACCTTGGTTAAGGTTTTTGGTTTTTTACTCAAGCTTGTAGATGGAATACTGTTGTGCATACATACACCATACTTGGATAACTTTTTCTCATAGGGATGTACATCAATAACCCCTGACCTTTATTTTACCTTCACCTACATTTAACCTTCAATTACTTGGTTAATGTTTATAGTCAAGCTTGTATATGGAATACTTCTGGGCCTACATCAACCATACTTGGACAACTTCATCTCCTAGTGATGTACATCAATAATCCCTGACCTATATTTGACATTGACCTACTTTTATCCTTGGATTACTTAGTTATCTCCCCTTGGTTATGTTTTTTACTCAAGCTTGTATATGGAATACTCCTGGGCCTACAGCAACCATACTTGGAAAACCACGCACCTACGTCCAAGGTCAAGGTAACTGTTGAAGGTCAAAGGTCAAACCTATTGAAATTCCTTACCTCTCTATATCTTCTACACCGATTCATGGATTATCAAATGGCTTGGCACAAATGTTTCTCATGATGAGAAGGTGTGTCGCGATCAATAACCACGCACCTACATCCAAGGTCAAGGTCACAGTTGAAGGTCAAAGGTCAAACCTATTGAAATTCCCTTCCGCTCTATATCTTCTACACCGATGCATGGATTATCAAATTGCTAACCACGCACCTAAGTCCAAGGTCACAGTTGAAGGTCAAAGGTCAAACCTATTGAAATTCCCTTCCGCTCTATATCTTCTACACCGATGCATGGATTATCAAATGGCTTGGCACAGATGTTTCTCATGATGAGAAGGTGTGTCGCAATCAATAACCACGCACCTACGTCCAAGGTCAAGGTCACAGTTGAAGGTCAAACCTATTGAAATTCCCTTCCGCTCTATATCTTCTACACCGATGCATGGAATATCAAATGCCTTGGCACAAATGTTTCTCAGGATGAGAAGGTGTATCGCAATCAATAACCACGCACCTACATCCAAGGTCAAGGTCACAGTTGAAGGTCAAAGGTAAAAAATATTGAAATTCCCAAATGGCTTGGCACAAATGTTTCTCACGATGAGAAGGTGTGTCACGATCAATAACCACGCACCTATGTCCAAGGTCAAGGTCACTGTTGAAGGTCAAAGGTCAAACCTATTGAAATTACCTTCCTCTCTATGTCTTCTACACCGATGCATGGATTATCAAATGGCTTGGCACAAATGTTTCTCATGATGAGACGGTGTGTCGCGATCAATAACCACGCACCTACGCCCTAGGTCAAGGTCACAGTTGAAGGTCAAAGGTCAAACCTATTGAAATTCCCTTCCGCTCTATATCTTCTACACCAATGCATGGATTATCAAATTGCTAACCACGCACCTACGTCCAAGGTCACAGTTGAAGGTCAAAGGTCAAACCTATTGAAATTCCCTTCCGCTCTATATCTTCTACACCGATGCATGGATTATCAAATGCCTTGGCACAAATGTTTCTCCGGATGAGAAGGTGTGTCTCGATCAATATCCACGCACCTACGTCCAAGGTCAAGGTCATAGTTGAAGGTCAAAGGTCAAATCTATTGAAATTCCATTCCACTCTATATCTTCTACACCGATGCATGGATTATCACACTATGCCCAGGGTCAAGGTCACAGACTTGATGCGTTTGAAACCTAAACGCTCGGCTAAATGGCTTATAATCAAAAATGCCTCGTTTTCTTTGGCTGCCAGTGGGGGTATTCGTGTACAGGCCACATTTCTAGTTTCCCTTGGTTAATGTTTTTAGTCAACCTTGGTTAAGGTTTTTATGTAGGCCGCAGCCACCTTCTTTGTCAAGCTATGTGTACATCGACAACCCTCGTAGTCGAGCTATGCTGTTCTCCTACAGCTCTTGTTACAGGTACCGGTAACTGGATTTTGCATATTTCAGGCTATAGTCTTTTTCAATGAAGTAACATTGTATGCCAGTTATACTTGTATATATGTAAATATAAATAAAATAAATATATTAATAAAAAATAAAGTGGCATACAATTTTGTTATAAGTTTTAGTTTAAATTAGTGTTTCAAAGTGTGTATTGTTAAATAATCCAATTATCTACAGTTCTTTGATGATTAGTAAAGCCAATTGACTAATAGAACATCAAAGGAAGTTGATTATAAATAATTAAGTGTTTAGTATTATATAATCAAAATGTGTACATTTCTTTGATCCTTAATAAAGGAAATGTACCGACATATCAGACATGCAAGACGTCATTATACACAGAGAGGAATAAGCTACGTCCAAATCTACCGACCACTCCCGCCGACATCAATCTCGAAGGCGAATGGACAAAGACGACATGCGGGGAAGATTTTCTACAGATCGACATCGGGACCAACAATAGAATGCTAGTTTTTGCTACAAGATCCTGGCTTCAGCATTTGTGTGCGGCACTGGTCATATACGGTGACGGAACGTTTTACACATGCCAAACATCGCGGAACGCCGTATTGCGTGTATTCCCAGACACCACAGTGAAAGCCTGCTTCGTTCACTACACCCAGTGCATTTGGCAGAAAGTTCAGGGCTTGGGACTGAGTACAGTGTACAAAGAGGACGACAGTGTGGGATACGGACATAATCCCCCCCCCCCCCCCCATGATTTTTGACACAGGAGGACAAAATCCCTCCCCCCGTCTAAAAATGCAGGTAGGACAAAATCCCCCCCTGTCCAAAGTCACAGGTAGGACATAATCCCCCCACCCCCACCCCACCCCCCCTCCCCCCAACCCCTCATCAAAATTCAAGGGAGGACAAATTCCTCCCATAATATGTTTTGAAACCAAACGTTGATATGGTTGTAATTGTGATACATAAATGTGCTTGGTATAATGTGATCATGCTTAATATGCAGTATTTTGAATGTGACCCATTATTGACTGTAAATAATGATGATTACCATTGACCTATATTTTGAACAAGGACTTTTATTAAAACAAACAGAAATGAATGATTGGTACAGGATTTACCTATCGTTTTGGTGAATAATTCTTTGAAATGGTAATCGATTGGGACCGACATCAGTACATGTATAAAAATGTACAAACGATACGTACATATTCTTATTTGACGTTTATTGTGCAACTGTGCTTGATGTTTATTGTGCAAATAAAAGTACTGAATATGATTTACCTTGATTATGGGGTGGGGTGGGTGATTTTGTCCTATGCTACATTTTCATTGGGGGTGGGGATTATGTCCTACCTGTGATTTTTGACGGGGGGGATTTTGTCCTCCTGTGTCAAAAATCATGAAGGGGGGGGGGGGGGGATTTTGTCCTACACTCTGACAGTTTACATCGACTGGTGAGAAGGGCATATGTACTTTCGTTGGTTCCAGTAGATGAAGTTGAAGACGTATGGTTTGAAGCTTTGGAAGCTGCTGAAGCGGAAGAGCTCCCAGTTGACATCACACCCTTCACTGACTACATCACCGAGCAGTGGGTTGACAGGGGCGACAAGGCCATATGGAATCACTATGCCACACAGGGACCCAGGACAACTAACCATCTAGAAGGCTAGCACAACAAACTCAAGAAGGCAGTTCACCACGTACATACATCCAAACATCTTTTGCATTATACAAATCATGCAGCAAATCGAGGCAGCATCGTACATTAAGATTCTACAGTTTGAGGCTGGAGGTGCACGCCCTATGAAATGTAGACGGTACCGACAGATCGAGCAGCGACTCGGCAACTTGAAGATGCGTCTGCAGACTGGCGAACTAACGATGATGGAGTACGCTGACGCCTCATCAAACCTGCTTCATATCTAGATGTCATAGACTGATATATATGTATACTATGTACTATACATGCTATACGTGAAATAGTTTGAAATATAACTGGAATTGGATTTATTAAAAAATCGAGACGATTCTAATGTATTGATAATGTACTGACAAAACAGGTGTGTTTTCTTGCATTTTCTTATATATATAACTGGAATAGCTTTATTAAAAGTTTCTTATCAACTTCTGTTTTTCATTTTAATCCTGTATCTCCAACTTGAAAGTGGAAACAGAGCATACTCCAAATAACCCTAGGGCTATGATATTACCTGTAACAAAATCCTGATTGTCCCACATGGAAAATGACCAGATTTAACAAATGTGGGACAATCAGGACTACACCCATGCAGGCATCGCACATTACTTGGTTATTTATTGCAAAAGCTATATCATACAAGTAGTGGCCATGCCGGAACTAAAGATGATGGTTGTTGGTCTCAAGTCAAGTAAGTATCAATATATATTTTTATACCACAAGTAAATTTTTCGGGTTTTGATCGGTCAGCTTGACAGGTAATATGACCCCATATTATCTGTCAAGCCCGTCAATATGGCTCAATTCAAAATTGCGGCGGGTCAAGGCAAAGTAAAAAAAACAAACATAATTGGAAACCACCTTCGAAATGAAAGTAACTGAGCACGGTCCCAGCAAAAAAATATTAATGATTATACTACATTACCAAAAACTTTTAATACAATCATATAAATCTTAACCAGACTGTGACGTTATCTAAACTAGAAAAGAAGATACAAAGAGGAGACCAATGAACCCATGAAAACATATATGTCTGGCGCAATACACAATAGGGTAGCAGCATGACACGCGTACACATTAACTATCACCTATAGCCATGCATGAGTCATGATGAACTCACAGTGTTCAAATCTGCATTTACTAGAAATGAATAGGTAGCAATCAGTAATTATAAACGTTATGAAGCATGACATTGAAATTATCATTTCCTAAGATCTGTGCTTTAATAGTTTTCTTTTAATTAATGACACCTGACACACATATTCAGTAGATATGGTATTTATCCTGTTTTTTGTTCTTTTGATAAATACAATGCGACATTATTCTTAATTTTCCATGACCTTCGAAACATAGCTATATACTTGAAATGATCTAACTTAGAAAACAAAGGTTAGATTTTGAAAATTGGTCTTGAATTTGGTATTAAAGAATTTAAAGTTGCCATGTCGGACTGACGTCAGGCAATATTTGAGATACGCATGTGATTTTGTACCTTCGGACATCTGCGTAATTTCATTAAATACGTTTACAAAATTTACAATATTTTTACGCATATTTCCGAATGTACAAAATCACATGCGTGTCTCAAATATTGCCTCATTGCGTGTCTCATTTGTAACGTCATGACGTCGCACCATTTGGCGGCATATTTCTACGACGTAATACATGTCCAAATACATGATATAACTAAGCTCTGGAGAAATATATTATAGGAATGAATGGCCTTTTTGTGGAATTTATCGGGGTATTAACTTGGAAAAGTCGCGACAATACCGGACGAAGGCTGGAAGGCCTCGTCCAGTATTCCCGCGACTTTTCCAAGTCTATATCCCCGAAAAATTCCACAAAAAGGCCATTCATTCCTTATAATTCCAGCATTTGAAATAAATTCATCACGAAAATGTGTTTATTTTGACAGACGGCAGCCATTTGTTTACATTGACAGCACTGACAGCGCACCTGTAGAAAGTAGTTCGGCGTGGGAGTTTACTGGGATATAAATTTTGGACAGAGACTTGCTACGGGCCAATCAAATGTTAGGGAATTGTGTAAATATTTTTGTGCTGGAATTATTTGTGGTATGACAAATACATTGTCGTGATTTTACACAGTCAACATGATGTGATATTGCCCGTCTGAAGCTATATTTTATATTCCCCCTCGACTATGTCTCGGATGAATAATAAGATGCAGACGAGCAGTATGACACCATGTTAACTGCACTTCTGGTGAATATATAGATTATATTATTACACATTATTGTATTAACCCTAAATATTCGGATACAATTTCCGAATACATTGTTATTGTGATTAGACATGCAGATTTTATGCCCCTTTCTGCAATAGGAATGGTACAAATTGTTTTAAAATATTTGAGAGTTCAACATGGCGTCATCTGCTGTATGTTTACTTGTAGATGACGCCATGTTGAACTATAATTATGGTGGCGGTTATTTTGGAGCATGTGATGGGTAATTTAACAAACAAACAAACATTCTTTCTGGAATCCCGACGGAGACCTGGTTTGACCCTCAGGTATGTTTTTGGCATTCTTGTATGTTAGAGTTGAATCTGGTTATACCCCTTATAAGTTTAATACAAATTGAATTATTCCTTATTCGATGTAAATATTCTGTTCTGATTTTGGGACATGTTCAATGCGGGTTCGAACCGGTTGGCCCGGCATTACATGACCTTAGCTGTTGATAGGCCGTTAAGCACCAATAAATCTATTAATGAACTATTATTACAATGTCTTCAGATTCTGTTTGGGGTTCGCACGCACTGGCCTAAATACTACTAACATGCACCATGCACCCAAAAGCGTTCTTTTTGTGGCAAAAAGTGTAGATCCAAATGAGCTGTCATCAGGATCTGCACTTTTTGAAAGTAATTTTCATATTGTTAAGAACAAAAACACCCACTTTTCATAAATGGACTAGTCTGAAAATAATTTTGTGACGGTTGGATTGGTTGCAAAATTAACATATCAAAATCCATTCCAGTTACTTAGGGGTGAAAGAGTTAATGCTGCCATTTTCTACGTACATCTAGGAGTCGTTAACTTTACAAATCCACCACAGATTTCACGTAATTGACTGTTAATATAAACTTGGTTAGCAAGTTTAGTTTTGCACATATACACTTCTTAGTCATACAGAGTTTATACATGAAATGGACCCGTGGTATCATGATGTGCGTCTCATGAACTTATGACAAGGCGTAATATCAGTTCCAAATATAGCATTGTGCTTGTACAAATATAGTGTTGCAAAATTTAATGCTTAATTTAATATATATACATGTACTGGCAAAAGTATTGCAATATGCGATTGAGACGAAATGCTGTACTTTCATTGTTCGAGAAACTAGGGCAAACAATAATAATAATAATAATAAAAAAAAAATCATGTACAGTCAAACCTGTGAATAAAGGCCAGCCATGGAAAGAGAAAATCTGGCCTTTGTTCACAGGTGGCCTTTGTTTGCAGGTTCATTTATGTAGTATTTGAATAATTGGGAAAAGAAAAGTTTGGCTGCTATAGACAGGTAATTGCTATTCAGAGGCGGCCTTCAGCACACCGACTATACTGTTTACAGATGACAAGGTTGTAGACAACTCAAACTTCATGCGTAACATGGGTGGGTGGCGGAGTAACCGCATGAAGGCGATCAGTTCGTTGATCCAGGTGTCCACCGCGATCTGGCTGGGGCTCCGTGGAGGACGTGCGAGACGACTGTCCCCCCCGGGCACCTCACTAATCATCAAATATATTTAGTTCTATATAAAATAATGCATTTCGGAAAAAATAAATGATTACTCCTTCAAAGTATACTCAGCTAGAGTATGCTTAGCAATTGTGGTGAAATCGGCTACTGGTCATATATAGGCCACAGGAGCATGCTAGAAACATGATAGACGTTTCCATGACTGTATGGAGACATTGCAGATCCTGACATGACTGTGGAAATAAAATCATTTTAATCATTTTGAAATATAATTTGGTTGGAATTATAAATAGTGTTTATATTCAACTGCCATTTTGAAACACCGGATTTATTTCCCTTGACATCTGTAAATCCGACAAAGAAACTTGTGATCCACAATTAAATTAATCGTTTATTTATCGTATTTCCAGATGTCTCGGGAAATAAATCCGGTATTTCAAAATGGTACTGGCATATTAATCTACACATAACAATAATTATTGTCGTCTGCTGTTGCTTTTATATCTTCCCTTATTTCTCAATAAAAACATGGTTTGACAGCACTTGAGAATCATTTCCAATGGAAATGTTTCTGAAGTGCTGTCAAAGCATGTTGTAAATTATTCTAATGTGCTGTTGTAAATTATCCATTTTTCCGGATACTAGGATTTTCCGCGATATTTACTTTTTGTTAAGCCAACACTGCAAAATTACAGTGAAAGTAATTAATACTGTATGGTATTGATCAAATTATAGCAATTATTACATGTATTACTTCGAAGATACTGTTAATTCATTTATTCTGTACGCTTTGCCTCTTTTCAACACAAGCGCCTTGTCCCGATAATCAGGTTCACACACCGTGTACAATCGGCTGCTTGGGGAGCATGTTAAAAACGGCCAGTAAACTGTTCTCAATTAATTTGATAAATACGGCGAGGAGGAAAGCATGTTGCTAAATAATTTAAAATACCGCGAGAATGCGCCTTATACGGCTTCATAATTCCAGCACAAAAATATTTACACAGTTCCCTAACATTTGCGGCTTCGTAAACAGTAGATAATAACCAATCTACCATACAACCGACGGAAATTGCGCAGCCGAACATCCATGACCGTACCGATTTGGATCACGTTATACCATATCGTTCAGTTGAATAAACATGTAGATTAATAACCAATCTACCATACAACCGACGGAAATTACGCAGCCGAACATCCATGACCGTACCGATTTTGATCACGTTATACCATATCATTCAGTTGAATAAACATGTAGATGTGTTCACAGACTTGTTGTTTGAATATTGAAACTGTGTGACCATGGTCTACACTGTTCACCATTTTATCAATATATAGCTATGAAACCTGCCCAGACTAAAATTTGTAACGAGTATTCTCTCATCACGTTATCCAACATCCTGCATAAAAACATGTATATTTGCCTCAAAATGCATTATTAATACATGTTTGTTTTTGTTCGTTCGTCAATTAGATGTACATGAAGAAACTGAGAAACGCATACAAGTAAAAACAGCATGGCCTGTTATAAATTGGCTATACTATATATATTTAGTAAATCAGCCAGGTAATGTAAACAAATATTCAAGATGGCCGCAAATCTGCAAAATATGCAATAACATGTGAAATGTAATCTCGCTACAATTTACGTATGGTATGATATGTCATTTACTAGTATACAATGACATGCCGTTTACTAATTTAAAATCAAAGATGGCCGCCGTTAAACACAAACTCACAGTGTTCAAGTGGTTAAATGTTTCATTGTGATATTTCCTGGAATGTACATGTACATGTATAGTGAAATACGTTTTATTCAAGTTGTGTGTACTACTATGATACAATATGTGTCATTGTGTTTGATCAGTAAATCTGCCCATGAGGTAGTAGCACAGGCTACATTTGATTTTCAATGAAGCAAACACAGTGAGTCATTTTCACAGCTATCGTTAGAGAAATTTGCATATATCTTGCATATGGTTGTCAGACCAGAATTGTGAAAATATCGTTGAATCATTTCATAACACCAATTCAGTTATTCACCTACCAATGTGTTCACCATCAGAATGATCGGGGCAGTATTAGACATGTCCACATAGCCAATATGACATATGTATAGAAACAAACACTGTTACCACACTCCAGGCGCGGATACAGGGGGTGGGGGGGTCCAGGGGGTCCGGACACCCCCTGCTCCCGGCAAAATAAAAAAAAGACGAAAATCTACAATACTCGAATAGTTGGATGACTTTTTTCGTGGCCTAGGTGTCGGGAAATCGCATCTGCGGTGATTTGGCATCTAAAAAATTCATGGGGGAGGACCCCCAAACCCTCCCCCCCCCCCCCTACTTTACGATTTCGCGCTCGCGGAGGTCGGCTATGCCGAATTGTAATTACAGACCCCTCCCCTGCAATTATTTCTGTATCCGCGCCTGCACTCCTCTGGATTGGAAAAATATAATTTTGGAATACGAGAATACGGGCCGCACCTCTAATTCCATAAGTGGTAAATACATTACCATGTGAATTTGCTCAACAATGTACTCTCGCCATGGCTTATACTGTTCGCATGTCGGTTAATTTTTATTCATTACAATAACTGTACTGCATGTCCAACAAACATTAATTTATCAGTAAAATGAAGTCATGTTCATTTAGCAGAGAATCTTACAATTATAGATCACACAATTACACCCAAGAAAGAACATAATTATGTTTTCAATATAAAAAAAAAGATCATACTGAATTACCTGCACATTACTGCATTGTGATATTGAAGATAACGACTCATTGAAACATATCGATTAACAGCATCATCGTCAATGTTACGTGCTGATTGAGTCATTTTTGCGTGTAGATCCAAATAATTTAAATTGATATCTTACATCTAAGGTTTAGCCTTAGTATATATACAGTTTACGTGTACCTTACAGCTTAGTGCTTCGTTCTAGAGCCCTAACAGGAACATGCACTGCATGATATGCGGAAGCCATCACAGCCACATTGAAGCGAACAAGAAAATGTTCACTGTGTGTGATAATTATATGACCATCCCTGGCAGAATGGCATTGCGTGCATATTGCCTAGTATTGTTTATGCAAAGTTCTATCAGATAAGGAAATTAATTAGGTTTTTTACTTCACTATTTTCCTGTCAAATTGTGACCTAAATTAATCATGTGAATGAAACTGCAGACAATTCTGGATACAGCATAGCTCTGACATAGCGGCAACAAGTTATCTCTATAGGGTTTAAACACTTTTACTAGTAATACACACTGCTAAAAGGATCCTAACACTATGTTATTTCAACTAGTCCCCACAACTGAATCACCATAGTTTGATGACAGCTACATACATTTGTGTCCCGATGCGATGTTGAATATTATGATGTCGCATTCATCATTCATCATAATCCTGTGCTATTCTGTCCAAGAAACCACATTATACCCAAACACATACCATTCCTGCATTTTACAGGTGCCTGACGTTCACTTCTAGGAGGTGAAACAATATGTATATATCTCCAAGTAACACATACACAATTCTACATATTAGGGAATGTGTTTGCAATACATGTAGTAATTTGTTGTATTTTACAGTGGCTGGTCAACTACAACTACAAGTACATTTGGTTTATTTGCAGAACATAAAGTGCTACATGTACCTTCATAATGCCAATAGACTGCAAAACAAAAACACAACAAATGAGACATAGCGAATTATGAAAATTGGTAAAGCGGTGTACAGTCCCGCCAAAAACAAAATGCAATCGTATATAAAACTAAGAATTAAAACAACAAAACCAGTTGTCATAGTGGTATTGTTATCTGCAGATATCTGGAGAATCTGAAGCAGTCTTATTGAAGAAGATCAATTATGCTGATTAATTAGTCAACACTAAAATATAAGAGACCGCATATGTTTCTTCATTGCTGATTTTGATACAGAACTATATCATTCTTTGCGTTATTCCATTCTACGCTTTCAACAAAGCTTATTTCTAACTTAAGCCAAAATAAATCGTCAGAAATGTCAGCGATTGTTTGTTCATCTTGGAATACTATATATGTAGTCGTCTTCATCTAGTTCATAATCCATATTATATATCCAGAATCCAGATATATCTTAAGTATCAGAGATGCTGGCCCTTGAGTATCTGTGTGTGCCAATTATGCATGTGATTTGTGCTGTCATCTTACAATTAGTATACACTGGAAAGTAGTGTCTTACTGTTTCTTCCATGACACCATAGTGAAATGAAAACGTTCTATCAAAATGGTCATATTGAGTGACTTGATTATCAGCATGTCTAATGCCTACTTTCTTTGCTTTTTTCCAATGGAATAATACTCCCGATAAATACGCACTATCTAATTATATTGTTTATTAGATACGTTCGGTGTGTGGTTGGTTGCGAGCACGCGAAGGATAGTGTAACGATCAGTGTTTCTCATAGACCTCATTTATATTTTCGACCTTCTGGTACGTGAGGGGGGAATCCAGTCATACCTCATTAAAAGGCAATACAATTAGTGAAGCTATTATTACTTTTTGAGATGGAACTAAGTGACATTGGTGTGGTATGGACCTGAATCAGGTCCGGTCATTCTAATTTTACGGCTGGGTATACATTTTCTTGATGGAAATCGTTAGTTCTGATGTTGGTATTTACCAACAGTATATAAATATGGGATGGACCCCGTTGATCCGGCTTTAAACGACCTTAGCTGTTGATAGGCCGTTATATACAACACTCGATCATTAGACACGTTGCAAGATATATCAAAGGTTTATGATTCGGGAGGGTGGAGAGAGCAAATATTAAAATACAGCGCTAAGCGTTAGAAAGTTATCATTTATAAGGATTGCCATGCTGAAATTAGTGGTAACACATGGTTTGTCAGCTATTTCCACATACCATGCAACAATTAACGGGGAAACCTCATACAATTTATATTTTGACTTTATCAGAAACATTGTGTTTTTTTTTTCGGTTTTCCAATATGGCGGATCTTGAATTTGAAGAGAATTGTGTACTGAAAACTACCGAAAACTGTAAAAAGATTTCTTGTTGTTAGTGTTTGTTCGTCTGGTTACAGAGATATTTAATTTTATACTTTTCAAAATTGAGTTGGCGGCCATTTTGAATGTGGGGTTACAGGAAATGTAGCTCCAATTGCCCAATTTTAAAATATGTTCTGTTAGTTTAATCAATAATACAAAATGACGGATAATATTAGTCACACATTTCATGAAAATGACATGCTAACGGGAAATCTCTTCAAAGTCAGCAATATTCTAAATGAGTACGAATTGAATACAACATACTGTTTTGGCGGCCATCTTGAATTTACGAACTGTAAATTTGAGAAAAATGGCAACAATGTTTGTAAACAATTTCTCTATAGACAAATATACTTATTATCATTATAGCTATTAAAATGGCTTAAATATCAACAAAGATATGACGTACAACATGATATGTTCTTGTTTCTTAGACAAATTGGTGGCCATTTTGAATTTCAGACCAGTTTTTTTCTCTCAATAATTCAGCACTTTCAGAATCTCTATTTATATAGCTACCAAAATAGTTCATCAGCAGACGGCTATCAATGTTGTTATAAATTATATACGTGCATTTATACATCCATGTCAATGAAAAATGTTGGGTCAACATGACCTCCAAAATGACCCCTAAAGGTAAAAATCTGCGGGGGTACTCACCCCTATTCAACAGCTTACATATCATAGAAGTTGATCAGCATGGGTACCCATTTGTAACAAAAAAATGCCATGAAAACTTTATTGGAGGCCTTTTCTTGGATTTGGCAAAGAACGATGATTATATATAGCGCTCCTGCACGGCTTAGAAGCGTGATTTACTGTTGTTTTGTTTTTTCGCCAATGATAAATAAAACGGTGTTATTGATTCAGTTGATCTATGTCATTTACTGTGCATGAAGCACATAATTGTACATATACAGCTGAATCTCGTTATCTCTATATTGTTTTTCTCGATATACCTGCTTATCTCGATATACGTCCCAGGTCCCAGCAGAATTCCCTATATAGATCATATATTTTACTCCTGATAACTCGATATCAGATATGTCATTATATCGGTTTAGTCGAAGTGGAAATCGAGTCCCGATAGTATGTTTCCTTCACATTTGTATTCTGATATGTCGATGCGAAAATTCAGTCTGAATCAGCGCGATTATCTCAGGTAATTAAGTTTTCACACGTATATATAGAAAGCAAAGACACCGCCGGCGCTAATATGCGTTTAAAGTTGTGCATGACCAGTTAAAGCAGTTCACTTAAAACCATAATTAATCAATTAAACTTAATCTGATATCAAATCTCTTTTAACAGAAAAATGAACTAAACGGTGTACGTAGCAATAAGTAAATCGTCTGTTAATTACGAAAAAAAGCTTAAAATAAACTCAAGCCGCGATTTAATCGCGATTTATGAAAACAACGGAAATAAAGTAAAGGCATTTCTGAAGCGATTTTGTTCGGATTTTTTTCGAGAAATTTGGCGAATTGTTATCTCGAAGTTCGGATATGTTGATATATTTTCATCTGTCCATTCGACTTTGAGATAACAAGAATGACCTGTACATGTATATTGTATTTCTGAGACACTATGTATGAGACCCAGTGCCTTTAATCAACGTTTTAATCAGCGTAGAAACTAAGGAACGAAACTAAACATTACTGTTTTTGCTTATTCGCGTCGATAGTCGAAGGAACGAATATTTAGAGGAATAAATGTACGTTCCTTCACAGACTGGAAACAAAAATTAAGATTCTTAATTATCGTGTGTACTCGGCGTAGGAAATTTGTCTATAATCCTGAGTTTGGAGGCGTTCCAGGCATCAACAATCCCCTATAAATTCCTGCCAAGTCTATTTTCCGGGTGGCGGTCTCACTGGGCTTGTTGGGAAGCACCCGCTGTTTAAAGTTCCCTATATGCCCCTACCCCCCGGTGGGGCAAAACACTGATAGATGCACTATGGAAACACAAATATTTGTGAAACACAAATACTAGAAACACAAATATTTGTGTTCGAAAATCATTCTTGTGATTGCCGGAAATGGGAGCATGACCTTCATTTTAGCAGGTTTCCATGGTAAACCATTGTAATTATTGCTGAAAAACAGTCATGTACGAATTGTTTATATGTCATATCTTTTTTGTTTTTCATCATAATCTTCTACAAATAGTACCAAACTGACCCACAATGATATCACTATACGTGACCATAACATAACTTGCTAGCTTACATATATTTTTAGGCAAAAAATGCATTTTTTTCGCATTTTATAAAAAAAATACTGCTGAAAAACACATCATGTCAATAGACATAACAATATGAAAAATCTGTAAATTGTCTATATTTATCAATTATAAAATACATTTGAAATATTGGCTTTATATTTAGTAAGATTTCCATAAAGATATTTGCCCTATGACGTCATAAACCAAGATGGCCGCCGCCCACATAATGCGTATATTGTACAAGTGCTTATAACTTTTGAACGGATATACTTAGAATGGTGATTTTGGTGTCTATACCATGGTTTCGGACCAAGAGAAAGTCAATAAAACTAATTAGAACAGTGTAGCATGTACCCGTTTAGCTTAAATTCAAGATGGCCGCCATTCTTAATTAAGTCATCCTTCGTACTGCAAGATCTTTAAAACCATTGACCTTAGAATTGTGATTTGTATGTCAATACCCAGGTTTTTGACTATGATAAAGTCAATACTATAATATAAATAATCTGTCTGACTTGTTTTTATGACCCACCACGATAGTGGAGGGGGCATTTAGTGTTATCCTTGTCTGTCCGTCCCGTCCCGTCCCATCCGGTCCCATCCGGTCCGTCCGTCCGTCACAAAACTTAACGCTCGGGTAAATGTCTCATAATTTCTTCATCCTTCGACCGATATGCTTCATATTTCATATACATATTGCTCTAATGGTCCTATACTGCCCTGTGCCAAATCCACGTTCGTCCTGCCCCCACCAAGCCCAGGGTCAAGGTCACATACTTAGTGCTTCAAAAACTTTAACGCTCAGGTAAATATCTTATAATTTCTGTTTTCTTTCACGGATCAGCTTCATATTTCATATACGCATTGCTCTAATGGTCCTCTACTGTCCTGTGCCAAATCCACGTTCGTCCTGCCCCCGCCAAGCCCAGGGTCAAGGTCACATACTTAGTGCTTCAAAAACTTTAACGCTCGGGTAAATATTTTATAATTTCTGTTCCCTTTCACGGATCAGCTTCATACTTCATATACGCATTGCTCTAATAGTCCTCTAGTACTGCCCTTTGCCAAATCCATGTTCATCCAGCTCCCGCCAAGCCCAGCGTCATGGTCACATACTTGGTGCTTCAAAAACTTTAACACTGAGGTAAAAAAAAAATTTGACTTAGAATTTGGCCTCATTTATTATCAAAGCGATATGTGGGCATGTTTTGGCAGCACATGAGAATCGTCTCGGAAGACGATGTTTTTGTTCACATATGTTATATTTCTTAATAAAACATGTTTTGGCAGCACATGAGAATCTTTGTTCACCACTTAGTCAACCATTCATTCGCCAAGCTGCCAAACACCCATCATGCTTCTAACAGTGTAGATCCTTACCAGGCTGCAGGAGTGAGCCAGCAGATCAGGAGCTAGACTCGTCACAAGTGCCAAAACCGTCATTTTAAGTAGAGATGAGATGGCCTAGGGGTTGGAGCACCTGACTTCCAATCCAGAGATTGTGGGTTGAAGCCTCTCCTCATGCATCTACGTAATTGACTTAGCCATTTTCAACGTTAACTTTTTAACGTACGTCTGGTTAAAGTTTTTTGGTTAAAGTTTTTCATTTTTCTATATCTCTGCAACTGCTTCGCCCATTACCTTGAAACTTCACATGGGTGATTATCATCATCCATATTTTCATTCTACCCCCCAACCGTGCGGCCCCTGTGCCCAATGTCAAGGTCAAATTACTTTGAATTTTTTTTGTTAAAGTTTTTTTGTGTACTATATCTCTGCAACTGCTTCACCCATTACCTTGATACTTCACATGGGTGTTTATCATCATTGTCGCGCCCGCTTGCGGAAAGCGCGATATAGTCGGCATTTTGGCATCCGTCTGTCCGTACGTCCGTCTGTCCGGTTAAAGTTTTTATGCCCCCGCCACCGAATGGTGAGGGGGGCATATAGTGTTACCGGCGTCCGTACGTACGTACGTACGTACGTACGTACGTACGTACGTCCCGAAACCTTAACGCTGGGTAAATGGCTTATAATTTCTGTTTCCTTGCTCGGATCTGCTTCACATTTCACACAGCATTGCATTCCAATGGTCCCTCTACCGCCCTGTGCCAAATCCACATTCGTCCCGCCCCCGCTAAGCCCAGGGTCAAGGTCACAGACTTGGTGCGTTCGAAACCTTAACGCTGGGTAAATTGCTTATAATTTCTGTTTCCTTGCTCGGATCTGCTTCATATTGCACACACGCATTGCTCCAATGGTCCTCTACCGCTCTGTGACAAATCCACATTCGTCCCGCCCCCGCTAAGCCCAGGGTCAAGGTCACAGACTTGGTGCGTTCGAAACCTTAACGCTGGGTAAATGGCTTATACTTTCTGTTTCCTCTTTCGGATCTGCTTCACATTGCACACACGCATTGCTCCAATGGTCCCCTACCGCCCTGTGACAAATCCACATTCGTCCCGCCCCCACTAAGCCCAGGGTCAAGGTCACAGACTTGGTGCGTTTAAAACCTTAACGCTGGGTAAATGGCTTATAATTTCTGTTTCCTTGCTCGGATCTGCTTCACATTTCACACACGCATTGCTCCAATGGTCCTCTACCGCCCTGTGACAAATCCACATTCGTCCCGCCCCCGCTAAGCCCAGGGTCAAGGTCACAGACTTGGTGCGTTCGAAACCTTAACGCTGGGTATATGGCTTATAATTTCTCTTTCCTTGCTCGGATCTGCTTCACATTGCACACACGCATTGCTCCAATGGTCCTCTACCGCCCTGTGACGAATCCACATTTGTCCCGCCTCCACTAAGCCCAGGGTCAAGGTCACAGACTTGGTGTGTTCGAAACCTTAACGCTGGGTAAATGGCTTATTATGCCCCCGCCACCGAATGGTGAGGGGGGCATATAGTGTTACCGGCGTCCGTACGTACGTACGTACGTACGTACGTACGTACGTACGTGTACGTACGTCCCGAAACCTTAACGCTGGGTAAATGGCTTATAATTTCTGTTTCCTTGCTCGGATCTGCTTCACATTTCACACACGCATTGCTCCAATGGTCCTCTACCGCCCTGTGACAAATCCACATTCGTCCCGCCCCCGCTTAGCCCAGGGTCAAGGTCACAGACTTGGTACTTTCGAAACCTTAACGCTGGGTAAATGGCTTATAATTTCTGTTTCCTTGCTCGGATCTGCTTCACATTTCACACACGCATTGCTCCAATGGTCCTCTACCGCCCTGTGACAAATCCACATTCGTCCCGCCCCCGCTAAGCCCAGGGTCAAGGTCACAGACTTGGTGCGTTCGAAACCTTAACGCTGGGTATATGGCTTATAATTTTCTCCTTGCCTCGGATCTGCTTCACATTGCACACACATTGCTCCAATGGTCCTCTACCGCCCTGTGACAAAATCCACATTTGTCCCGCCTCCACTAAGCCCAGGGTCAAGGTCACAGACTTGGTGCGTTCGAAACCTTAACGCTGGGTAAATGGCTTATTATGCCCCCGCCACCGAATGGTGAGGGGGGCATATAGTGTTACCGGCGTCCGTACGTACGTCCCGAAACCTTAACGCTGGGTAAATGGCTTATAATTTCTGTTTCCTTGCTCGGATCTGCTGCACATTTCACACACGCATTGCTCCAATGGTCCTCTACCGCCCTGTGACAAATCCACATTCGTCCCGCCCCCGCTTAGCCCAGGGTCAAGGTCACAGACTTGGTACTTTCGAAACCTTAAGCTGGGTAAATGGCTTATATTTCTGTTTCCTTGCTCGGATCTGCTTCACATTTCACACACACATTGCTCCAATGGTCCTCTACTGCCCTGTGACAAATCCACATTCGTCCCACCCCCGCTAAGCCCAGCGTCAAGGTCACAGACTTGGTGCTTTCGAAACCTTAACGCTGGGTAAATGGCTTATAATTTCTGTTTCCTTGCTCGGATCTGCTTCACATTTCACACACGCATTGCTCTAATGGTCCTCTACCGCCCTTTGACAAATCCACATTCGTCCCGCCCCCGCTAAGCCCAGGGTCAAGGTCACAGACTTGGTGCGTTCGAAACCTTAACGCTGGGTAAATGGCTTATTATGCCCCCGCCACCGAATGGTGAGGGGGGCATATAGTGTTACCGGCGTCCGTACGTACGTACGTACGCACATCCCGAAACCTTAACGCTGGGTAAATGGCTTATTATGCCCCCGCCACCGAATGGTGAGGGGGGCATATAGTGTTACCGGCGTCCGTACGTACGTACGTATGTCCCGAAACCTTAACGCTCGGGTAAATGGCTTATAATTTCTGTTTCCTTGCTCGGATCTGCTTGACATTTCACACACGCATTGCTCCAATGGTCCTCTACCGCCCTGTGACAAATCCACATTCGTCCCGCCCCCGCTAAGCTCAGGGTCAAGGTCACAGAATTGGTGCGTTCAAAACCTTAACGCTAGGTAAATGCCTTATAATTTCTGTTTCCTTGCTTGGATCTGCTTCACATTTCACACACGCATTGATCCAATGGTCCTCTGCCACCCTGTGACAAATCCACATTCGTGCCGCCCCCGCTAAGTCCAGGGTCAAGGTCACAGACTTGGTGCGTTCGAAACCTTAACGCTCGGGTAAATGGCTTATAATTTCTGTTACCTTGCTTTGATCTGCTTCGCACTTCACACACGCATTGCTCCAATGGTCCTCTGCCACCCTGTGACAAATCCACATCGCTTTGCCGCGCTAGCTTAAGGGCCGCATCAAGGTCACAGACTTGGTGCATTCGAAACCTTAACGCTGGGTAAATGCCTTATAATTTCTGTTTCCTTGCTCGGATCTGCTTCACATTTCACACACGCATTGCTCCAATGGTCCTCTGCCACCCTGTGATAAATCCACATTGGTGCCGCCCCCGCTAAGCCCAGGGTCAAGGTCACAGACTTGGTGCGTTAGAAACCTTAACGCTGGGTAAATGGCTTATAATTTCTGTTTCCTTGCTCGGATCTGCTTCACATTTCACACACGCATTGCTCCAATGGTCCTCTGCCACCCTGTGACAAATCCACATTCGTGCCGCCCCCGCCAAGCCCAGGGTCAAGGTCACAGACTTGGTGCGTTCGAAACCTTAACGCTGGGTAAATGGCTTATAATTTCTGTTTCCTTGCTCGGATCTGGTTCACATTTCACACACGCATTGCTCCAATCGTCCTCTACCGCCCTGTGACAAATCCACATTCGTCCTGCCCCCGCTAAGCCCAGGGTCAAGGTCACAGACTTGGTGCGTTAGAAACCTTAATGCTGGGTAAATGGCTTGTAATTTCTGTTTCCTTGCTCGGATCTGCTTCACATTTCACACACGCATTGCTCCAATGGTCCTCTACCGCCCTGTGACAAATCCACATTCGTCCCGCCCCCGCTAAGCCCATGGTCAAGGTCACAGACTTGGTGCGTTCGAAACCTTAACGCTGGGTAAATGGCTTATAATTTCTGTTTCCTTGCTTGGATCTGCTACACATTTCACACACGCATTGCTCCAATCGTCCTCTACCGCCCTGTGACAAATCCACATTCGTCCTGCCCCTGCTACGCCCAGGGTCAAGGTCACAGACTTGGTGCTTTTGAAACCTTAACGCTGGGTAAATGGCTTATAATTTCTGTTTCCTTGCTCGGATCTGCTTCACATTTCACACACACATTGCTCCAATGGTCCTCTACCGCCCTGTGACAAATCCACATTCGTCCCGCCCCCGCTAAGCCCAGGGTCAAGGTCACATACTCGGTGCATTCGAAACCTTAACGCTGGGTAAATGGCTTATAATTTCTGTTTCCTTGCTCGGATCTGCTTCACATTTCACACACGCATTGCTCCAATGGTCCTCTACCGCCCTGTGACAAATCCACATTTGTCCCGCCCCCGCTAAGCCCAGGGTCAAGGTCACAGACTTGGTGCGTTCCAAACCTTAACGCTCGGGGTAAATGGCTTGTAATTTCTGTGTCCTTGCTCGGATCTGCATCACATTTCTCACACGCATTGCTCCAATGGTCCTCTACCTACCTGTGACAAATCCACATTCGTCCTGCCCCCGCTAAGCCCAGGGTCAAGGTCCCAGACTTGGTGCGTTCCAAACCTTAACGCTCGGGTAAATGGCTTGTAATTTCTGTATCCTTGCTCGGATCTGCGTCAAATTTCTCACATGCATTGCTCCAATGGTCCTCTACCACCCTGTGACAAATCCACATTCGTCCCGCCCCCGCTAAGCCCAGGGTCAAGGTCACAGACTTGGTGCGTTCCAAACCTTAACGCTCGGGTAAATGGCTTATAATTTCTGTTTCCTTCCTCGGATCTGCTTCACATTTCACACACACATTGCTCCAATGGTCCGCTACCGCCCTGTGACAAATCCACATTCGTCCCGCCCCCGCTAAGCCCAGGGTTAAGGTCACAGACTTGGTGCGTTCCAATCCTTAACGCTCGGGTAAATGGCTTATATTTTCTGTTTCCTTGCTTAGATCTGCTTCACATTTCACATATGCATTGCTCCAATGGTCCTCTACTGCTCTGTGACAAATCCACATTCGTCCCTCCACCGCTAAGCCCAGGGTCAAGGTCACAGACTTGGTGCGTTCGAAACCTTAACGCTCGGGTAAATGGCTTGTAATTTCTGTGTCCTTGCTCGGATCTGCTTCACATTTCACACACGCATTGCTCCAATGGTCCTCTACCGCCCTGTGACAAATCCACATTTGTCCTGCCCCCACGAAACACAGGGTCAAGGTCACAGACTTGGTGCGTTTGAAACCTTAACGCTCGGGTAAATGGCTTGTAATTTCTGTTTCCTTGCTCAGATCTGCTTCACATTTCACACACGCATTGCTCCAATACTCCTCTACCGCCCTGTGACAAATCCACATTCGTCCCACCCCCGCTAAGCCCAGGGTCAAGGTCACCGACTTGGTGCGTTCGAAACCTTAACGCTCGGGTAAATGACTTATAATGAAATATGCCTCGTTTTCTTTGGCTGCCAGCGGGGGCATTCGTGTGCCGACAGGCCACATTTCTAGTTGGTTAATGTTTTTCCATCTACTATATCTCTTTTTTTAGTGTCCATGCCTTGCCCCAAGGCGCGACATGCAGGCCACGGCCATCTAGTCTACAAAAAGTGGGTATAATTATGTTATCCATGTGTCTATGCTTGGAAAAAACCTGGCCTTCATGGCTTTGCCTCGTTTCTTGTTCTCATATAAAGAGGTTATAGTAACTTTATAGAACATAAATGCATCTGTCGACTTCAGAGACGAACATGTAAAACAAAAAAGAAATACATTAACAGAGCTCTAGATAAGCTGCGTATTTGCTTAAATACCAAATTAAAATTGCCAAAAACCCAATTGAAATCATAAGTAGCGAGTATCAAAAAGCAATAACAAATTTGTGGTACCTTTATCATGCTGCAGAAAACAATAAACAAACCACAAATATTTTCCATCAAAACACATCTGGGTATTTCATGCCAAGACATGTTTTCATTTTGAAGCAAACTATTCAATAACTGCTGTCTGTTGATGTGTAAACAGTAATGTGATTTTATTTTACCCAATTAAAATTTTGGAATACCCAAATGCTTCAGAAATGATGGGAGTGAAAATACTTGATTACTAATTCCTCATATGGAGCAATGTATTACAATAATCCACCCTTGCAATTCACATTCCGCAAACGAAGTGTCTGAGAACCAAAGTACTAATTTTGTATGGCCTTACATTGAAAAAAGACAGTTTAGTGAACTCCATTGTTGTGGCTAGATCTGGAGAAAAGGGACTTATGGGATTTGTGACCAGTGTAAATCCTGATCAAATAGTGCACTCCTACAGCCTGATAATGATCTATAATTTGCTTGTTTGAAGCCTGATATATGTGTTTCATTGGTCAAATGGCGAACAGTGCAGAGCCAGATCAGACTGCGGATGCACAGGCTGATCAGGATCTACACTGGTCGCAAAACCCATAAGCCGCATTTCTCCAGTCACAGCCACTTGCACATATTTCATGCTCATTGAGTCTGTTACACATAAGTTAAAATTTAAAATAAATTGGGTATATTCAATTTTTAGCTCGCCTGCACAAGCTTATGGCATACCCCCGGCGTTGTCGGCGTCGTCGGCGTCGTCGGCGTCGTCAGCGTCGTCGGTGTTGCCGTCCACAAACTTAACGTTGGGGTAAATGTAAAATGGAACGTTCGTACAACCGGGTCCTGATGATAGTCTATCGTGCTATTGCAAATCCATGATCCACCGCCCATTCCTTAACCCAAGGTCAAGGTCACAAACTTAGCACATTCATAAATTTAACGTTGGGGTAAATGTCTTATAACATCTGTTTCCTTTCATGGAACGCCTTGATATTTCATACATGCATTCCTCATATGACCCTCTATCATACTGTAGCAAATTCACGACCCACCACCTAACCCTTACCCCAAGGTCAAGGTCACAAACTTAGCATGTTCATAAACTTAACGTTGGGGTAAATGTTGTGTAACTTCTGTTTATTTACAGGGAACGCCTTCATATTTCAAACATGCATTCATCTGATGATACTCTATCGTGCTATAGCAAATCCATGACCCACCCCCCCCCCCCCACCCCTTTCACCAAGGTCACAAACGGAGCCCATTCATAAACTTAACTTTGGGGTAAATGTCTTATAACATCTGTTTCCTTTCATGGAACGCCTTGATATTTCATACATGCATTCATCTGATGATACTCTATCATGCTATAGCAAATCCATGAGCCACAGCCCACCCCTTACCACAGGGTCAAGGTCACAAACTTAGCACATTTATAATCTTAACGTTGGGGTAAATGTCTTATAACATCTGTTTCCTTTCATGGAACGCCTTGCTATTTCATACATACATTCATCTGATGATACCCTATAATGTTATACCAATCCATGACCCACCACCCACCCCTTACCCCAAGGTCAAGGTCACAAACTTACCACATTCATAAACTTAACGTTGGGGTAAATGTCTGATAACATCTGTTTCCTTTGATAGAATGCCTTGATATTTCATACATGCATTCCTCAGATGACCCTCTATCATGCTGTAGCAAATACACAACCAACCACCCTACCCTTACCCCAAGGTCAAGGTCACAAACTTAGCATGTTCATAAACTTTACGTTGGGGTAAATGTAGTGTACGCTAACTTCTGTTTCTTTCGCGGGGACGCTTTGATATTTCATACATGCATTCATCTGATGATCCTCTATTGTGCTACAGCAAATTCATGTCGACCCACCCCTTTCCCCAAGATCAACATGATAAACTTAACGTTGGAGTAACTGTCTTTTTATAACTTCTGTTTCTTTACAAGGAACGCCTTCATATTTCATACATGCATTCATATGATGATCCTCTATTGTGCTACAGCAAATCCATGACCCACCCCCCCACCCCTTTCCCCAAGGTTAAGGTCACAAACTTAGCACATTCATACATGCATTCCTCATGTGAATAGCTATCATGCTGTAGAAAATCACCAACTTAGTGTGTTCATAAACTTAACGTTGGGTTAAATTTTGTTTTATTTCTGTTTTCAGGGAGCGCATTGATATTTCATACATGCATTCATCTTAATATGCTATATCATGCTATAGCAAATCCACGACCCACCTTCCGCCACTGACCTCAATGTCAGGGTCCACCGCACACCCCTTAACCCAAGGTCCAGTTATATAATATACATGTTTTTTAGCCAGGTTTTTGGAAAAAAAATCCAGGCTATTGGATTGGCGAAAGCCGGGCGGGCGGGCGGGCGGGCGGGGGGGGGCGGGCGGGCGGGCGGGCGGGCGGCGGCGTCCACAATCAATGTTAAGTTTTCGTGTTTGAGTCCATTTCTTTGTTACTGTACCCCGCACCTAGGACCACCTCAAAACTTTCACAGCTTCATAATCAAGGGGTGCCCACCACATATCACTATCCAACATGTTACTTTTTTTTTAACTTCCCGACCCATTTTTTCCGCGTAGTCGACTTAGCCTGATTTTCATGTTAAGTTTTCGCGTTTTCAATGTTAAGTTTTCGTGTTTAAGTCCATTTCTTTGGTACTGTACCACCTAGGACCACCAAACTTTCACAGCTTCATAACCAAGGGGTGCCTACCACATACAACTATCCAACGTGTGACCATTTTTTTACCTTCACCTATTATTTCTACGTAATTGACTTAGCCATTTTCAACGTTATCTTTTTTTTTTAACGTACGTCTGGTTAAATTTTTTGGTTAAAACTTTTTCGTTATACTGTATCTCTGCAACTGCTTTGCCCATTACCTTGAAACTTCACATGGGTGTTTATCATCGTCCATATTTTCATTCTAACCCCAACCGTGCGGCCCCTGTGCGCAATGTCAAGGTCAAATTACTTTGAATTTATTTGTTAAAGTTTTTTCGTGTACTATATCTCTGCAACTGCTTCACCCATTACCTTGACACTTCACATGGGTGTTTATCATCATTGTCGCACCCGCTTGCGGAAAGCGCGATATCGTCGGCATTTTGGCATACGTCCGTCCGTCCATCCGTACGTCCGTGTGTCCGGTTAAAGTGTTTTCGTTAAAGTTTTTCCATCTACTATATCTATTTTTTTAGTGTCCATGCCTCGCCACAAGGCGCGACATGCAGGCCACGGCCATCTAGTCTACAAAAAGTGGGTATAATTATGTTATCCAAGTGTCCATGCTTGGAAAAAACCTTTGCCTCGTTTCTTGTTTGAGTGAAGGCTGCCAACAGGCAAGCTTCGTTGTCTTCCGACAACTCTTGTTATAAAATAATACTTGGGTATTTTAACCCTTAGACCACTGCACACAACTATTGTCATCTGTTGTTGCTTTTATATCGTGCCTAATTTATCAATAAAAACATGGTTTGACAGCACTTCAGAATCATTTCCATTATTATAAAGTGCTGTCAAAGCATGTTGTAAATTATTCTAATTTCTAAAGTGCTGTCAAAGCATGTTTTTGATGATAAAAATGTAAAATAGAGAAAATAAACAGCAGACAACAAAAAGTTATGATAGCGGTTTAAGGGTTAACCCTTTACCCCTAAGTAACTGGAATGGATTTTTTTATGTTAATTTTGCAACCAATCCAATTGTCACAAAATGATTTTCAGACTAGTCCAGTTATGAAAATGGGGTGTTTTTGCTCTCGAAAATATGAAAATTACTTGCAAAAAGTGCAGATCCTGATGAGACGGCTTGTCACTATTTGCCAATACCACTATACAGGCCTGGTGTGTTAAAGGGTATACTCCCGGACAAAAGTATTTTCCCCTTTACTCTATTGTTGATTGTGGACAATGTATTTGAGATAGGTACATGATTTCTTTTTGTATACACACATCAACTACTGTTAAATAATTTTATCAGGAAAATCAAACGTCGCAACGTCTAGCATGTCAGATTAACACGTCAAAACGTCACAGGGGTCAACATGAAATACGCATAATCTGTAAGTTTCTGTTATTATCTAAAAATAAATCTAATGGCGACGTTAGTTTTCAGATATGCGTACAACATATACAGAAATATCAGGTCTCTGGCAACCAATTGCGGCAAGGTTGCGGCAAGGTTGCGGCAAGGTTGCGGCAACTAGTTGCAGCAAGCTTGCGGCAAGGTCGTATTTCGTATGCAAATGAGCGTTCTGGCACATAGTTGCGGCAACCTTGCGGCACACAGTTGTGGCAACCTTGCGGCACACAGTTGCGGCACACTTGTGGCAAGGTTGCCGCAAGGTTGCCGCAAGGTCGTATTTCGTATGCAAATGAGCGTTCTGGCACACAGTTGCGGCAACCTTGCGGCACACAGTTGTGGCAACCTTGTGGCAC
>CM055265.1:60999239-61234239 GCA_029237695.1 Conchocele bisecta | reverse complement strand
ACCATACCTAAAAGGTCGGGTGGTAGCTTTAGTGATGGAAAGTCCATTTGCAGATGTCATAGTTGGGAATGTTGGACATATTGCCTTAGATGAGTCAAGCACTAAAGAGGGTATACATGTAGTTGAAACACGTACACAAAAGGCACATAGAGAACACGAAGAGTCGAGGAACAAAGAGAGGGAGAGCGACATACTGGAGGAGAAAGGTAAGGGACCTGATGTGCAAGATCAGGGTGCAAATACACAAGCATTTGGAGGGACCGAGGAGTTGATAAAAGAACAAATGAGTGATCCGAGTTTAAAGAAGGTAAGACAGTTGATTGAGGAACAAATTGAGCAGGACAAACCATATTTTAGGATTGAAAATGAGATGATCTACAGGTTCTTTAAAATGAAGAGTGGTGAAACAATTAAGCAGATAGTGGTTCCCATGAGATACAGATCTTCAATATTGAACCTAGCACACAAATCACCTTTTGGGGGTCATTTAGGTAATAAAAAGACAAGAGACAGGATACTGAATCACTTCTATTGGCCAGGGATATTTGTGGACACAGCAAAGGTTTGTAAGGAATGTGGCCAGTGTCAAAAGAGTGTTGCAAAAGGAAGAGTAGGCAAGGTACCACTGGTGCCAATACCTCCCATGGATGTTCCCTTTAAACGTATAGCAATGGATATAGTGGGCCCATTAAATCGTACAAAGTCCGGAAACAGATACATATTAGTCATCTGTGACTATGCGACAAAATATCCAGAAGCAATTCCATTGAAAAGTATAGACACAGAAACTATTGCAAATGAACTCATCTGGTTCTTTTCGAGGGTAGGTATTCCACAGGAAATTTTGACTGACATGGGAAGCAATTTTACATCAGGTCTTATGAAAGAATTGTGTACACTTATGCAGATACGCAAGCTCTGTAGTACCCCATACCATCCAGAAGCAAACGGTTTGGTGGAAAACTTTAATGGAACATTGAAAAAAATGTTGAGATGTTATGCACAGGAAAATCCGGCAGAATGGGATAGTTTTATACCATATGTCCTCTTTGCGTATAGGGGGGTCCCCAATGAATCAACAGGGTTTTCACCGTTTGAGCTTTTGTATAGTTGGCCAGTGCATGGGCCACTGTCAATTTTAAGAGATACATGGGATAGGACACCGGACGATGAGGTACCAGTATCAGTATTTAGTTATGTGATAGAAGCAAGAGAGAAGTTCCAGAGAATGACGGAGTTGGCACACGAACATGAAGGTAACGCTAAGATGAAACAGAAATTGTACTATGACAGGAAAACTAAACCGAGGACATTAGTAGTCGGAGATAAAGTACTGGTGTTACTTCCGACATCAACAAACAAGTTGCTGGCTCAATGGAAAGGGCCATATAAGGTAATAGACAAAGTGACCGATGTGGATTACAAATTACAGTTCGGACGAAAGGTAAAGAAGACATTTCATATTAACATGTTGAAAAAATGGTACGAAAGGGAAAGTTTGGATCAGATGGCAGATGAAACAGTAGATGTACTTCAAATTATTACAGATGTGACTGAACCAAATGAGGGATGTGAAGAGGTATGTACAGCAATAGGAAATCCTTTGCTCACCCCAACAGAATGTGTAGACGATGTACAGATAGACGAAGGGTTGGATGTAAGTAGTCACCGACAATTAGAGGAATTGTGTAGCAAATACACAGACGTACTGACAGATGTACCAGGTAAGACTCACTTGACACAGCATGATGTTGTACTGAATTCTGATAAGCCAATATACAAGAAACCGTATGTGATTCCATATGCCCTTATAGAACACAGGTCCAGAAGGAAATAGATAACATAGTGGAAGCTGGTATTGTAGAGCATTCAGAAAGCCCATGGGCAGCACCAATAGTTATAGTGCCGAAAAAGGACAAAACAATCAGGTTATGTGTCGACTATAGGGGATTGAATGAGCAAACAATTTTTGACCCACAGCCAATGCCAAAGCTTGAGGAAATAATTAACAAATTAGGTGAGGCCAAGTACATTAGTAAAATAGATCTCACAAAAGGGTACTGGCAGATTCCGTTAACTGAACATGCAAAAGACAAAAGTGCATTTGTTACACCATTCAGACACTACCACTTTACAGTAATGCCATTCAGAATGATAAATTCGGCAGCTTCCTTCGTACGATTGATGAAGAAAATACTTGAAGGTATGGATAACTTCACAGACTCATTTATAGATGATATAATATTGTTCAGTGAAACCTTTCCAGACCATTTACACCACATTGAGTGTGTCTTACAATCACTTAGACGGGCGAGATTAACAGCAAAACCAAGTAAGTGTAGTTTCGGATTCCGGGAAATGGAGTTTTTAGCACATGTAGTGGGCAGTGGACAGGTGAAGCCAACAAATGAGAAGATACAGGCAATCAACGACATACCGATACCAAGTACGAAAAAGAAAGTAAGATCGTTTGTAGGATTGGCAAACTTTTATCGCCGTTTCATTCCAAAGTTCGCTGACATTGCAGCACCGTTAACTGACCTTACATCAAAAAAATCCCCAAATGCTTTTGAGACAATAAAGGTAAAACTGTCGTCATACCCGGTATTGTACAATCCAAATTTTGAGTTAACATTCATTCTGCAAACAGACAGCAGTGACCGGGGGATTGGAGCAGTGTTGCTACAAGAGGTAAGTGGTGAAAGGCATCCAATCTTGTACATGAGCAAAAAATTGCTACCAAGAGAACAGGCATACAGCACGATAGAAAAGGAGTGCTTGGCAATCGTCAAGGCTGTGTTGATGCTGCGAGAGTATTTGTATGGAACCAGGTTTGTGATTGAAACAGACCATTTCCCGTTACAGTGGCTGAAACAAATGAAGGAAAACAACCAAAGGCTTCTACGATGGAGTCTAACACTACAAGAGTACAATTATGTAATATCACATGTGAAAGGGAGCAAGAACACAGTGGCAGACATGTTGAGCAGGTGTGTAGATAACAAATAGATGTCTGAGTTATGTCAATTCGTGTGTTTTGGATGATAAATATAAATATTTATCAAGAGAAGGAAGGAAGGTATGTCACGAATTGACCGGCATTTCAGGTAGGTATGTATGGTAAATGATTGCTCCAGGGAGGTGTGGACAGGTATGTACTCGGATTAATCCTGAACAATGGTTTAGGGAACAAAAACGTGTGAATACTTTGTGGATAGCCAGGATGGTCAGTTAGAACTGGGCAGTGGAGTAGAAATGAACTGTTTATTGTATTAGTGTGTGCCCAGTATGTGATAGTTAAACGCAGATAATCACAGTATGATACTAGATGGATATTAGATGACTGGTGATTTAAAGTGGAAGTTGAAGTTGGTAAGTGTATATATAGATAGTATAGTAGTTCAGTGAATTGGCGTGAAATTTGTCGTTTTTTCGTGTGATAAAAGGTAGCGTAGTGAAATGGCTGGGCTGAGGGGGTTAACTTTCATTTGCAGGTTGATGTAGCACTCCCCACCCAGAGGACGGGTTTCTACGTGATGATGACAGTTCATAGTAGGCGACTTAAGCAGTCGAGTAGATGACTAGCACTAGGGAGGCCGTGCCGAGGAATCGTCAGCCAAGTGGATGTGTTGTTAATCGTCTCATTGGGGCCTGGTAGACGAACTGTGTATATAAATGAGATCGCTATTAAATGTACTATGATTGATCATACACAAATTAGAATGTAGTCCAGGAGCTGTTGTAACCAATTATGAAACTACAGTTAAGCCGTATAATAAATACAATCCAGTTGTGAGACTTGGTCCGATGACATTTTGGCAGTTGACATGCATAGTCTATACTAGTATACAGATACGACGGTGAACAATAGTGAACATTATGACATGTGTTACAGACACACCAATCTTTCATATTTCAGAGTAATGTGTTGGGCATGAGGAATTGACTATATGACGTTGTTTCTAGTAGATATATACATGTATTTGTGGTGTAATCCAATATACATGATGCTATCAGACATAATACATGTTAATGACTCCTCTATATCATGATCTCCTCTCCACTTCACTTCTATTCTTTTCTTTCTAACTATCCTCATTTATTTGATTTCAATCTTGTACAAAATACATCTGTACATCTTTCAAGCAGTGTGTGTCAAATATTATTATTTTGATGAACCCATATATATATATATACGTGACAATGATATAATTGGCATTTGTATACTTCGTATATCAAACATGAATTTTCACACTGATATCAGGGGCGATAACTGTGTTTCCTTAAAATGTTAACTGACATATTACTATTTATTCTCTGTAATTATTTTTTGATGTGCAATGATCATACTTATTAATCTGTCGAAAATATTATTTTTTCTGGTGATTCATTTAATTTGTATAAATATTTAAAAAATACCATGCCTCATTTGCATATGAAAACAGCCTGATACCACCGCGCGTAAATATTACTAAATGATTATATCTGTATAGCGGGCACTCGTAATTTTTAGAACTGGTGGAATAGTGACACAATTATACACTTATTTAATTCCTATAAAGAACATTTTGTGCCTACTGCGTGGGCATGTACCTTTAATATGCGGTATAAATTAAATACATGATATAGTGCCGTCGAATATAAATTATATTCGGTAGAGCCTTAGACAGCTTTATTGGGACGAGCTTTAGCGAGCTCAACCCAATAAAGCAGTCTCAGTGTGTGGAGGACCTGGTTATTCTAATTTCAGGGCGGAAAAAATATTTTTCTTCAAACATATATTCTATTCTGATTTTGCGATTTTCCCCTAATCAGTACAGGTGAAATTTGGGATTTGATCCTGTTAACCCGTCGTAATGATGAAACCACATGGCGTAGTGATGAAACCACATGTTGTATTGATGAAACCACATGGCATAATGATGAAACCATATGGCGTAATGAAACAAACCACATGGCGTAATGATGAAACCACATGGCGTAAAGATGAAACCACAGGACGTAACAACGGAACCGCATCACCTAATGGTGTCAGCCTACATAAGACAGGTACATGTATGGTGTTCCATAGAATAATCCCAAATTGGAACAGTCACTGATATATGGTCTTTAGGTGTGAAAATGTTAACCCTTATAATGCTGGAAACGAAAATTGTCATCTGCTGTTGTTTTATAAACATGTATTGTCTTATTTCTCACTGAAAACGGGGTTTGACAGCTCTTTAGTATCATTTCCATTCAAATGCTGCCAAACCATGTTTTTGTTGAGAAAAAGGGAAATTAAGAAATAAACACCAGACGACAAAATTTAACTCAGCATTGTAAGTCTTAAGGTGTATTTGATTGTATTTCCAGAACAATCCCGGACAGGGGACCGGTGACGGAGTATTCCGCAAGGAACGCTACTTCAGCTGCCAACCAGAGAGTGCTGTGTTTGTCGGAATACACCGGATCAGGAAGAGCAAAAACTGCCCTGTGAAACCACCAAGGAAATGTTCCCCAGAAGGGGCGGAGGGGGGCAGTTACAGTCGTTACAGCGATGCAAGCGATAAGGGTGGGCTAGTTGTGGGCAGTAGGATTGTGTGGATGAGCGATGCGGGTGCGGAGTGTGGGGTCGTTAAGTGGATTGGCATATTGCCCGATGCGAGGCTTGGAGACGTCACAGTCGGAGTGGAATTTGTGAGTTTCTGCCACTTGTCGCTGAATCGGAATTCGTCGGGAATCTGGGGGCCGTTTCACTAAACTTCGTACGACTAAAATGTTCGTAAGTGCCAAATTATGATAGTCTGTAAATTTCACATTAACAATTATTGGATTTACATTTATTGAGCATATGCAGCCTATGCTCAATACATGTAAATCCATGAATTTCCGGAGGATCCTAAATTTGCTCTTACGAACATTTTAGTCGTTCAAAGTTTAGTGAAACGGGCCCCTGGTGCTTAATTTGATGTGAAAATTTTTTTTTATTCTGGTTTAATGCACAGGTTGAAGTAACGGACCGAGGTATATAAATACATTAAATATACTTTTACAAATGTATTATTTATTTTCTTCCTTAATAAATAGGAACAAATGATAACAAATAAAACAAATTTAAATTTAAAAATTCACTTATTTGAGCTGCAAAAAGCAAACACTGCAGATCAACTAAGTAAATTTTCAACTTTATTTAAGTATTTTCACTACTCAATTTGAAAATCAATGCATATTTTCACATTGCTGTGAACATTTTGTACTCCCACGTTTGATATATAATCAATGCGTATTCTGTTAAAATAAGTGCATAAAATACACCAATACATACCTTATCTGGAGCTCTGCAAACAATGGGTCCATCCCTGCCTCTGCCCCATAGTCTAGAAGCCAAATTGACAATGTACAGTCAGGGCTGCAGATAAGGAATTAGTAATTGAGTATTGTCACTCCATGATTTCTCGAGCAATTTGGGTATTTCAAAATTTGAATTGGGTAAAATAAAATCTTGCTATTGTTTACACATCAACAGAAAGCAATTATTGAATAGTTTGCTTCGAAATGAAAACATGTTTTGGCATTTCATTAGACTTGTCTCCTTGGAGACAATTTTAATGAATTACCAAGATGTGTTTTCATGGAAAATAAGAAAAATATGCTATAATTGTGATCTGTTTATTTTTTCTGCAGCATGATAAAGGTACCACGAAATTCTTATTGCTTTTTCATATTCGCTACTTCTGATTTCAATTGGGTTTTTGGCAATTTTATTTGGGTATTTACGCAAATACGCAGCTTATCTGGAGCTCTGGACTTTACTGTCACAGGGTAGAGACTAAAGTGTTTGCTTTACATGCAGGTCACAAGTTCAATTCTCCCTGCAGAAAACTATGTTTACTGTTTATTTGTGATAAATAAATCGTATACATGTACATGTATCTCCATGACAGGCTGCATGAACCTCTTGAATGATCGCATGGAGAACATAAAAAGAACTTGGGTTGTCTATCACATTATCCCCTTATTGCATTGCTGTTTTCTGCAGATTTTGAGTAAAAAATGCATCATGTCAGAGCTCCAGATAAGCTGCATATTTGCGTAAATACCCAATTAAAATTGCTAAAAACCCAATTGAAATCAGAAGTAGCAAGTATCAAAAAGCAATAACAGATGTGTGGTACCTTTATCATGCTACAGAAAACAATAACTAGACCACAAATATAGCATATTTTTCTGATTTTCCATGAAAACACATCTTGGTATTTCATTAGAATTGTCTCCAAAGAGACAATTCTAATGAAATGCCAAGATGTGTTTTCATTTCGAAGCAAACTATTCAAGAATTGCTGTCTAGTGGGTGGCAGGTGGGAGCACGCGATGGGTAATTTAACGATCGGGGTTCCTCCTTACCAAATCCCGACTGGAGACCTGGTTTGGCCCTCACATACGTCTTTGGCATTTTGTATGTTACAGTTGAATCGGGTTATACCCCTTATGGGAGTACTACGATATTCGTAATCCTATTTTAGGGGAAGGGGCCAAGTGACTTTGGTGTGGTATGGACCTGGCACCAGGTCAGGTTATTCTAATTTCAGGGCTGAATATATTTGTTCTCGATGTAAATATTCCGTTCTGATTTTGGGATTTTCCCCCCAATGCAGCAGGTTAAAATGGGATCGAACCCGTTTGCCCGGCCTTACATGACCTTAGCTGTGGATAGGCCATTAAACACTAATAAACAAACAAACAAGAATTGCTGTCTGTTGATGTGTAAACAGTAGTGTGATTTTATTTTACCCAATTCAAATACTGAAATACCCAATTGCTTCAGATGTGATGGAGTGAAAATACGCAATTAAAAATTCCTTATCTGGAGCGCTGTCATGTAACACTATGGCTCCTAATGAGATGGCCCCAAATTTTGAGCTCTGTGAGATGGCCCATTACAAGTCACCTCTTCTGGAAAAACAGTGTTAGCATTGTTGTCTTTATCAAGGTGTGGAATCACGTGTTTCCGAACGGCGTGACTTCAAGTTTTTTTAGATGTTTTGACAGTAGAATTCCTTTAATATCTTTCTAATGGAATGACATATTTTTATGAGCTATACCTCAGCAAATGTGGCACACGAAATTACCCTTTATTATATAGGCGGCTTTAATGTCATAATTCTGCCGTTTTGACTAATAATCGGTTACCGTAAATGTAAATAAAAACTACAGAGTGTGAATGTAAGAAATAAACGGTACTCAATTGTTTGTGAAAGTTGTAAATAACTTTCAGAGCACCCATAAAACACATATGCCATCGTATTTGGTGCGCTACATATCATCAAAATCCATCTGTCTGATAGGAATATTTTAAAGAAAATATACTGTAAAAATGACGTCACAGATTACGTCACATTGGAAAATCGAGTGATCCCACACCTTGCTTATTGTATGTCTTGCTAAAAGGTTGGGGGTTTAGGGACTAGGGGGAGGAGCCTAAGACAATAGAATACAACAGATTTATTCCGTTAGCCCCTAAACCTATTGTAGTTTAGGGGCTATTCCTTTGATCTTTTAAAGAACAAATAGCCCATAAACCCAAAATGTTAATACGTCCGTCCGTCCGTCCGTCCGTCTGTCACTGAACTTAACATCAGAGAAATATGTTATAACTTCTACTTCCTTCATCGAAAAGTCTTAATATTTCACCCATGCATTTCTCTACTATCATGCTGACAAATCCACAACTGTCCAACCCCCACTGATCCCGAGGTCAAGGTCACATACTTACGGTAGTCTCTTCACAAAACTTAACATCAGAGAAATCTGTTATAACTTCTATTTCCTTAATCGAAAATTCTTTATATTTCACCCATGCATTCCTCTAAGGCTCTAGTATCATGCTGTGACATATCCATTACCATCCAACCCCCACTGATACCTAGGTCAAGGTCATAGGCCCACAGACTTTTAAAAAATCTACATATTTATACCCCCCGCAAGGAGTTGTGGGGGGTATACTGGAGTCAGGTTGTCCGTGCGTCCGTCCGTGCGTCCGTAAACTTAACATCAGAGAAATATTGTTATAACTTCTATTTCCTTCATCTAAAATGCTTAATATTTCATACATGCATTCCTGTAAGGCTCTACTACCATGCTGTGCCAAATACACGACCGTCCAACCCCCGCTGATCCCAGGGTCAAGGTCAAATACTTAGTCTCTTTACAATTTAACATAACATCAGAGAAATATTGTTATAACTTCTATTTCCTTCATCTAAAATGCTTAATATTTCACACATGCATTCCTGTAAGGCTCTACTACCATGCTGTGCCAAATCCACGACCGTCCAACACCCGCTGATTCCAAGGTCAAGGTCAAATACTTATTCTCTTTACAAAACTTAACATCAGAGAAATATTGTTATAACTTCTATTTCCTTCATCTAAAATGCTTCATATTTCACACATGCATTCCTGTAAGGCTCTACTACCATGCTGTGCCAAATCCACGACCTTCAAACCCCCGCTGGTCCCAATGTCAAGGTCAAATACTTAGTCTCTTTACAAAACTTAACATCAGAGAAATAAGTTATAACTTCTATTTCCTTCTTTGAAAATTCTTATTATTTCACTTGTGCATTCCTCTAAGGTTGTACTATCATGCTGCGACAAATCTACGACCTTCCAACCCCCGCTGATCCCAAGGTCAAGGTCAAATACTTAGTCTCTTTACAAAACTTAACATCAGAGAAATATTGTTATAACTTCTATTTCTTTCATCTAAGGAGCTTAATATTTCACACATGCATTCCTGTAAGGCTCTACTACCATGCTGTGCCAAATCCACGACCGTCCAACCCCCGCTGATCCCATGGTCAAGGTCAAATACTTAGTCTCTTTACAAAACTTAACATCAGAGAAATATTGTTATAACTTCTATTTCCTTCATCTAAAATGCTTAATATTTCACACATGTATTCCTGTAAGGCTCTACTACCATACTGTGCCAAATCCATGACCGTCCATCCCCCGCTGATCCCATGATCAAGGTCAAATACTTATTCTCTTTACAAAACTTAACATCAGAGAAATATTGTTATAACTTCTATTTCCTTCATCTAAAATGCTTAATATTTCACACATGCATTCCTGTAAGGCTCTACTACCATGCTGTGCCAAATCCATGACCGTCCAACCCCCGCTGATCCCATGGTCAAGGTCAAATACTTAGTCTCTTTACAAAACTTAACATCAGATAAATATTGTTATAACTTCTATTTCCTTCATCTAAAATGCTTAATATTTCACACATGCATTCCTGTAAGGCTCTACTACCATGCTGTGCCAAATCCACGACCGTCCAACCCCCGCTGATCCCAAGGTCAAGGTCAAATACATGGTCTCTTTACAAAACTTAACATCAGAGAAATATGTTATAACTTCATCTAAAATTCTTAATATTTCATGCATGCATTCCTCTTAGGCTCTACTATCATGCTGTGACATATTCCCGCTGATCCCAAGGTCAAGATCACATAATTAGTCTCTTTACAAAACTTAACATCAGAGAAATCGGTTATAACTTCTATTTCCTTGCTTGGATCTGCTTCACATTCACGTTCGTGCCGCCCCTGCTAAGCCCAGAGTCAAGGTCACAAGCCCACACTTGGAAAACTTTACATATTTAGGGGTACCTGGGCCCATGCTGGGGTATTCCGTAAGCCTCGCTTACTGACATATCTAGTTTCTTTTATTTATCCCTGTAAATGTCATGAATATGTCTTTGAATGTCTTTATAATTGAGTCCTAATATGTTGGCTGTTATTTTCACCTCTACCATGCAAACAATTAATATTTTCTCAAAGGGAAGTAACTCACTATGACAGATTTATATTTCCCGACCATGTGTCATTATGATCTCCCCAGGACAACCCAGTGGGCACTGGTACAGGGAAATACAAGGACATTCGCCTGTTCCAAGCCACCCAAGGCCATGCCTCTCTCGTACCAATACTCGGATTGCTCAAGGAAGAAGAGTTTTACCCCGACAGGAAACAAGGTTGGTTACCTGGGGGCCGTTTCACTAAACTTCTTACGACTAAAATGTTCGTAAGTGCAAATTCTGGAAATATTGTAGGAATGAATGGCCTTTTTGTGGAATTTATCGGGGTATAAATTTGTAAAAGTCGCGGGAATACTGGACGAAGGCCGGAAGGCCTCGTCCAGTATTCCCGCGACTTTTCCAAGTTTATCCTCATGTTACATACACGAGATTCAGCACATTTCTATCTCTCCGTAGTCAAAGGCATGTATATTCTGCAAACAACTGCAATTGTCCAAACCCTAGTGGCTTGGACTATGCAACATTGTAGTTTTTCTAACAAAGCACAAAATCCAAAGAAAAATCTCTTAAATATCCCCCTATTAGGCCAAATACTGAATTCTGGCCCATATATGTGTGTGTTTTGCCATTATTCGTTCAGTACCAGTATATCAAACATATCAAACAGCACATGTGAAAAAAAGTATACTACTGATAGCCATGATTTGAAGTACCGTATGTATTATGCCCCCGCCACCGAATGGTGAGGGGGGCATATAGCGTTACCGGCGTCCGTACGTACGTCCCGAAAACTTAACGCTCGGGTAAATGGCTTATAATTTCTGTTTCCTTGCTCGGATCTGCTTCACATTTCACACACGCATTGCTCCAATGGTCCTCTGCCACCCTGTGACAAATCCACATTCGTCCCGCCCCCACTAAGCCCATGGTCAAGGTCACAGACTTGGTGCGTTCAAAACCTTAACGCTCAGGTAAATGCCTTATAATTTCTGTTTCCTTGCTCGGATCTGCTTCACATTTCACACAAGGGAATAAAGTTATCTGAGGCTGCAACAGTGACACTTACAGTGTCTGCATGGATCGGTCATGAAATATACCAAGAGTTATCTCTGTTGCTATCTTTGTTGAAATAGTTTTCAATTCATTTCTTCCATCTGATCTCACTCTGTGATTATATCACTTTCTGTGTCTAATACTATAGACTACATACTCAAAAGCATTTTATAATCAGAGGCTCAGAGATTTTGTAGTTGTATCTATTACATGTCTAACCTGATTAGATCTGGGGCCCGTTTCATTAAACTTTGTACGACTACAATGTTTGTAAATGCAAATTTAGGATATGTTGAACAATTCTGCAAAATTCTGGAAATTTTGTCTCATGGATTTACATTCATTGAACATATAGGCAATAATTGTTTACAAGAAAACTGTGTTAATGTGAAATTTATAGACTATCATAATTTTGCACTTACGGACATTTTAGTCTTACAAAGTTTAGTGAAACAGCCCCCAGAACTCCACTGTATGATTGTGTAGTGATAAAAATCTACACTGCTAGCAAATTATAGTTTGTTCTGACATCAACCCATGCCTGTGATTACAAACTTCAACCAATCAAACATCATGATTTTGAGCATGACAACAGAGTACATACCACACCCCTGTGCAGTTTATGTATTGTAGAGAGTGTTCAGCGACTAGGGCAGCCATTGAACCATTGGCCATGCAGTGACAGCAGTGACAGCTATAACTCCGCCCACAGCAGTCTTGGCCATGCCCCTAACTGATCTGTTTGTGTATCGTTGTAGAGAGTTTACAGCGACTAAGGCAGCCATCGGACCATGGGCCATCCAATGACAGCAGTGGCATCTATAACTCCGCCCACAGCAGTATTGGCCATGCCCCTGACTGATCTGTTTGTGTATCGTTGTAGAGAGATTTCAGTGACTAAGGCAGGCATCGGACCATGGGCCATCCAGTGACAGCAGTGACAGCTATAACTCCACCCAGAGCAGTCTTGGCCACACCCCTGACTGATCTGTTTGTGTATCGTTGTAGAGAGTTTACAGCGATTAAGGCAGCCATCGGACCATGGGCCATCCAGTGACAGCAGTGGCAGCTATAACTCCGCCCACAGCAGTATTGGCCACGCCCCTGACTGATCTGTTTGTGTATCGTTGTAGAGAGATTTCAGCGACTAAGTCAGGCATCGGACCATGGGCCATCCAGTGAAAGCAGTGACAGCGATAACTCCACCCACAGCAGTCTTGGCCACGCTCCTGAGAATGTGGCGAGGGCGAAGCCAGGGCTGGCAGGGGCGGAGTCAGGAGGTGTACCGGTATTGGAGGTGGAGGCTACCCATGGGGACAAGAAGGTTGGCATGGCCACCAACTCTGGGCTTGTTGGGAAGCACCTGCTGTTTAAAGTTCCATATATGCCCCTACCCCCAGTGGGGCAAAACACTGATAGGTGCACTATGGAAACGATACTAGAAACACAAATATTTGTGATTCTTATACCTGTTGGAGACCGTGAAACTGATTGTTTAAATCACATCCAATGCAACCCAATACCAGAACACAACAAACATAGAACATTTCAACATCATGTGACGATTCTCATGTGCGGCCAAAACATGGAAAGTAAACAAGTGTGAAAAAAGCAGAGACGATTTTCGTGTGAATTTTGGTGAGAATTTCATGAACTCTTCCCATTGACATACTAGATGGGTGCCCTGCCCCACCTGTGTTAACCAAGGAGCAAAAAGCAAACCGGGTCAGATGTGGCAAGGAAACATTAAACAAATTCTCAAAATCAAATAACTGTACCATGTCTAAGCTAACTGCAGGAGATGAGACCTGGATATACTTTTATGAGCGGCAGCGTCATGTTGACAACAGACGCTATGTATTGCAGCACTCATATACCTGAATTACATTGGAACCTTTCTAAACTGGACACCCTGGGGTGCTCCTGGCGTAAAAGAAAACTAGAACTAGAGCTATCACAGGAGTGATCATAATACCCCCACAAACATCGCTTTAATACTTGAACAGATTTAATAACACAAAGAATTACAAAGGTAGGGAATTGAAATTGCATAGCAGTGTGATCTTGACCTTGCACTAGGCACATGATGGGTATTGAACACATCATCTCGTCATGGCAAATATTGGTAGCAAACATTTGAAAATCCATTCATTGGTGTAAAAGATATAGAGCTGAAACAATATTTGACCACCACTGACCTCTAAGTGACCTTGGCCATAGGCACGTGGGTTGTGAACGCGACACATCGTCTCATCATGACAAACATTTGTGGCGTTTAGAAGATACAGAGCAGAAACCAAATTTGACCTTTGACCTCTAAGTGACCTTGACCTTTCCTGTAGACACATGGGTATTGAACCCAACACATCGTCTCCTCATGGTTGTAAACATTTGTGATAAATTATTTGAAAATCCAATTATTGGACATAGAGCGGAAACAAATGTTTTCCACAAACCGACTCCCATATACTCCCTATAACATCGTTTGTGGGGGGTATAATAAATGTAATGGCCTTTGAAATACTTAAGACTTGCCCGTTGCGTGTACCACTCAAAACAGGATTCATGTAAATTGTTTCTTTATGTACTGGAAAAATCTATTATTAGTCCACTTACATGACGATGTGTTGGGTTGGAATACACACACAAAATAGTATAAGCATTTAAGTACAACGTGTAATAATAAACGTTACAAATACCAGAAAAAAATCAAATGAACTATGAATTATTTACTGAAAATAGCTTAAAACGCGAAGTAAAAAAAAATCGATTTTCTTGGGGACCCTATCACAAGTTTTCTAATCCAAGCGAGACAACTCGAAGAAAAATATCGCATTAAAGCCAATAAGTGTTGTTGGCCGTGTATGGAGTACACACCACCGACTCCAACCACTATCCTGGAGACGGGTAAAAGAATGTTGCATGAGAAAAGTATGGTTGCCATTTTAGATTTAAGTGTCATTACTTGTTTTTAATAATTTTATTGTTTGAATGAAACATGTTTTGACAGCACATGATAATCATTTCCGAAGACATGTTTTTTTCACTTACTAGGACATGTTTTGACAGCACATGAGCATCGTCTCTTTTGTACAAATAAGTTTTTTTATAAGAAATAATTGATTCTTCCTTTCTTCATAAAACATGTTTTGGCAGCACATGAGAATTGTCTCGGAAGACGATGTTTTTGTTCTCATATGTTATATTTCTTAATAAAACATGTTTTGGCAGCACATTAGAATCTTTGTTCACCACTTAGTAAAACCATTCATTCGCCAAGCTGCCAAACACCCATCATGCTTCTAACAGTGTAGATCCTTACCAGGCTGCAGGAGTGAGCCAGCAGATCAGGAGCTAGACTCATCACAAGTGCCAAAATCGTCATTTTAAGTAGAGATGGGTTGTGGCCTAGGGGTTGGAGCACCTGACTTCCAATCCAGAGATTGTGGGTTCAAGCCTCTCCTCAGGCATCAAAAATATTTTCATAGTATTTCCATCCCACTGGTCTGTCGGATAAGACTTTAAACTGTGGCCCCATCTCTACATGAACTTAGTTGTTGGTTTGACGTTAAACCCTTTCACTTTTTTCATTTTAAGTAACAAGTATGTCACTGTGTCAGGTTCTACTGGAGAAGAAACGTGACAGGGCGCCCACAGATGTAGAGGGTGCAGGAGATGACAGGGCCCACGGACTGCCCTTGGAAGACCACGGAAGTGGGCCTGGCACGGAGGCCCAGAAACCAGGGGACAAGAGCCCCACTCCAAGTATGTGCTTGTCAACTCTTAAAGGCATGTGGTCTCAGATATGCACAGAAAGTGATAAAATGGATTAGTAAAAACGATTTTAACTGTAGATTTGTACCTTATTTCTAAATCCAATCATACACATGTGTCACCTGAGACAACCTGGATTAGTAAAACATGTTTATACAGTGGAACCCCTCTAAACTGGACACCATGCAGACCTCCCTTTAGAGAGGTTCCACTGTAAAACAGACATGAATACTTCAAGACTTGGCTGCTTAGCGATCATGAACAGACATTATTATCGGAGGTAAATGGCAATGTAACATCCAAATAAAGTTCAACTAACTTTCCTCTTTTCCGGTTTAGAGGGGTTCTACTGTAGTACTGAAAAAGAACTGATACATCATGTGAGACATAGTCCCTTTAACATCAGTGACATGTGCTTTGGTCAACTGCAATTATCATGGTGTGCGAACATTGATGATTTGCTTTGTGACCAGTAGAATGAAGAGTTTCACTGTTCGTCATTCAGTTAGCAAACAATTTATCTTTCGTCGAGGGAAGAAAGTTATCTGAGGCTGTAACAGTGACACTTGCAGTGTACAGGATGATCTGGGTCTGCATGGATCGGTCATGAAATATACCAAGAGTTATCTCTGTTGCTATCTTTGTTGAAATAGTTTTCAATTCATTTCTTCCATCTGATCTCACTCTGTGATTATATCACTTTCTGTGTCTAATACTATAGAGTACATACTCAAAGCATTTTATAATCAGAGGCTCAGAGATTTTGTAGTTGTATCTATTACATGTCTAACCTGATTACATCTGGGGCCCGTTTCATTAAACTTTGTACGACTAAAATGTTTGTAAATGCAAATTTAGGATATGTTGAACAATTCTGCAAAAAAACAGTTTTCCAAGTGGGTTCCTGGTTTTTGCAGAATTGTTCAACAAATCATATTATTGCGGAAAGATTAAATTTAGGACAGTCTGGAAAATTTGTCTCATGGATTTACATTCATTGAACATAGGCAGCATATGCAGCCTATGCTCAATAAATGTAAATCCAATAATTGTTTACAAGAAAACTGTGTTAATGTGAAATTTATAGACTATCATAATTTTTCACTTAAGGACATTTTAGTCTTACAAAGTTTAGTGAAACAGCCCCCAGAACTCCACTGTTTGATTGTGTAGTGATAAAAATCTACACTGCTAGCAAATGATAGTTTGTTCTGACATCAACCCAGGCCTTTGATTACAAACTTCAACCAATCAAACATATTGATTTTGAGCATGACAACAGAGTACATACCACGCTCCTGTGCAGTTTATGTATCGTAGAGAGTGTTCAGCGACTAGAGCAGCCATTGAACCATTGGCCATGCAGTGACAGCAGTGACAGCTATAACTCCGCCCACAGCAGTCTTGGCCACGCCCCTGACTGATCTGTTTGTGTATCGTTGTAGAGAGTTTACAGTGACTAAGGCAGCCATCGGACCATGGGCCATCCAGTGACAGCAGTGGCATCTATAACTCCGTCCACAGCAGTATTGGCCACGCCCCTGACTGATCTGTTTGTGTATCGTTGTAGAGAGATTTCAGCGACTAAGGCAGGCATCGGACCATGGGCCATCCAGTGACAGCAGTGACAGCTATAACTCCGCCCACAGCAGTCTTGGCCACGCCCCTGACTGATCTGTTTGTGTATCGTTGTAGAGAGTTTACAGCGACTAAGGCAGCCATCGGACCATGGGACATCCAGTGACAGCAGTGGCAGCTATAACTCCGCCCACAGCAGTATTGGCCACGCCCCTGACTGATCTGTTTGTGTATCGTTGTAGAGAGATTTCAGCGACTAAGGCAGGCATCGGACCATGGGCCATCCAGTGACAGCAATGATAGCTATAACTCCGCCCACAGCAGTCTTGGCCACGCCCCTGACTGATCTGTTTGTGTATCGTTGTAGAGAGTTTACAGCGACTAAGGCAGAGATTTCAGCGACTAAGTCAGGCATCGGACCATGGGCCATCCAGTGACAGCAGTGACAGCGATAACTCCACCCACAGCAGTCTTGGCCATGCTCCTGAGAATGTGGTGAGGGCGAAGCCAGGGCTGGCAGGGGCGGAGTCAGGAGGTGTACCGGTATTGGAGGCGGAGGCTACCCATGGGGACAAGAAGGTTGGCATGGCCACCAACTCTGGGCTTGTCTTGAAGCACCTGCTGTTTAAAGTTCCATATATGCCCCTACCCCCAGTGGGGCAAAACACTGATAGGTGCACTATGGAAACGATACTAGAAACACAAATATTTGTGTTTCTTATACCTGTTGGAGACCGTGAAACTGATTGTTTGAATCACATCCAATGCAACCCAATACCAGAACACAACAAACATAGAACATTTCAACATCATGTGACGATTCTCATGTGCGGCCAAAACATGGAAAGTAAACAAGTGTGAATAAAGCAGAGACGATTTTCGTGTGAATTTTGGTGAGAATTTCATGAACTCTCCCCGTTGACATACTAGATGGGTGCCCTGCCCCACCTGTGTTAACCAAGGAGCAAAAAGCAAACCGGGTCAAATGTGGCAAGGAAACATTAAAAAAATTCTCAAAATCAAATAACTGTACCATGTCTGAGCTAACTGCAGGAGATGAGATCTGGATATACTTTTATGAGCGGCAGCGTCACGTTGACAACAGACGCTATGTATTGCAGCACTCATATACCTGAATTACATTGGAACCTCTCTAAACTGGACACCCTGGGGTGCTTCTGGCGTAAAGGAAAACTAGAACTATCACAGGAGTGATCATAATACCCCCACAAACATCGCTTTAATACATGAACAGATTTAATAACACAAAGAATTACAAAGGTCGGGAATTGAAATTGCATAGCAGTGTGATCTTGACCTTGCACTAGGCACATGATGGGTATTGAACACATCATCTCGTCATGGCAAATATTGGTAGCAAAAATGTGAAAATCCATTCATTGGTGTAAAAGATATAGAGCTGAAACAATATTTGACCACCACTGACCTCTAAGTGACCTTGGCCATAGGCACGTGGGTTGTGAACGCGACACATCGTCTCATCATGACAAACATTTGTGGCATATTATTTGAAAATCCATTCATTGGTTTAGAAGATACAGAACAGAAACCAAATTTGACCTTTGACCTCTAAGTGACCTTGACCTTTCCTGTAGACACATGGGTATTGAACCCAACACATCGTCTCTTCATGGTTGTAAACATTTGTGATAAATTATTTGAAAATCCAATTATTGGACATAGAGCGGAAATTTTTTTTTTCCACAAACCGACTCCTATATACTCCCTATAACTTCGTTTGTGGGGGGTATAATAAATGTAATGGCCTTTGAAATACTTAAGACTTGCCCGTTGCGTGTACCACTCAAAACAGGATTCATGTAAATTGTTTCTTTCTGTACTGGAAAAATCTATTATTAGTCCACTTACTTGACGATGTGTTGGGTTGGAATACACAGACAAACAAAATAGTATAAGTATTTAAGTACAACATATAATAATAAACGTTACAAATACTAGAAAAAAATCAAATGAACTATGAATTATTTACTGAAAATAGCTTAAAACGCGAAGTAAAAAAAATAATTGATTTTCTCGGGGACCCTATCACAATTTTTCTAATCCAAGCGAGACAACTCGAAGAAAAATATCGCATTAAAGCCAATAAGTGTTGTTGGCCGTGTATGGAGTACACACCACCGACTCCAACCACTATCCTGGAGACGGGTAAAAGAATGTTGCATGAGAAAAGTATGGTTGCCATTTTAGATTTAAGTGTCATTACTTGTTTTTAATAATTTTATTGTTTGAATGAAACATGTTTTGACAGCACATGATAATCATTTCCGAAGACATGTTTTTTTCACTTACTAGGACATGTTTTGACAGCACATGAGCATCGTCTCTTTTGTACAAATAAGTTTTTTTATAAGAAATATTGATTCTTCTTTTCTTCATAAAACATGTTTTGGCAGCACATGAGAATTGTCTCGGAAGACGATGTTTTTGTTCACATATGTTATATTTCTTAATAAAACATGTTTTGGTAGCACATGAGAATCTTTGTTCACCACTTAGTCAACCATTCATTCGCCAAGCTGCCAAACACCCATCATGCTTGTAACAGTGTAGATCCTTACCAGGCTGCAGGAGTGAGCCAGCAGATCAGGAGCTAGACTCGTCACAAGTGCCAAAATCGTCATTTTAAGTAGAGATGGGTTGTGGCCTAGGGGTTGGAGCACCTGACTTCCAATCCAGAGATTGTGGGTTCAAGCCTCTCCTCAGGCATCAAAAATATTTTCATAGTATTTCCATCCCACTGGTCTGTCGGATAAGACTTTAAACTGTGGCCCCATCTCTATATGAACTTAGCTGTTGGTTTGACGTTAAACCCTTTCACTTTTTTCATTTTAAGTAACAAGTATGTCACTGTGTCAGGTTCTACTGGAGAAGAAACGTGCCAGGGCGCCCACAGATGTAGAGGGTGCAGGAGATGACAGGGCTAGCGGACTGCCCTTGAAGGGCCTCCGAAGTGGGCCTGGCACGGAGGCCCAGAAACCAGGGGACAAAAGATGCACTCCAAGTATGTGCTTGTCAACTCTTGAAGGCATGTGATCTCAGATATGCACAGAAAGTGATAAAATGGATTAGTAAAAACGATTTTAAATGTAGTAAAACATGTTTATACAGTGGAACCCCTCTTATCAGGACACCCTGTGGACCTCCCTTTAGAGAGGTTCCACTGTAAAACAGACATGAATACTTCAACACTTGGCTGCTTAGCGATCATGAACAGACATTATTATCGGAGGTAAATGGCAATGTAACATATCCAAATTAAGTTCAACTAACTTTCCTCATTGTCCGGTTTAGAGGGGTTCTACTGTAGTACTGAAAAATAACTGATACATCATCTGAGACATAGTCCCTTTAACATCAGTGACATGTGCTTTGGTCAACTGCAATTATCATGGTGTGCCAACATTGATGATTTGCTTTGTGACCAGTAGAATGAAGAGTTTCACTGTTCGTCATTCAGTTAGCAAACAATCTATCTTTCGTCGAGGTAAGAAAGTTATCTGAGGCTGCAACAGTGACACTTGCAGTGTACAGGATGATCCGGGTCTGCATGGGTCGGTCATGAAATATACCAAGAGTTATCTCTGTTGCTATCTTTGTTGAAATAGTTTTCAATTCATTTCTTCCATCTGATCTCACTATGTGATTATATCACTTTCTGAGTCTAATACTATACAGTATATACTCAAAGCATTTTATAATCAGAGGCTCAGAGATTTTGTAGTTGTATCTATTACATGTCTAACCTGATTACATCTGGGGCCCGTTTCATTAAACTTTGTACGACTAAAATGTTCGTAAATGCAAATTTAGGATATGTTGAACAATTCTGCAAAAAACATTTTCCAAGTTCCAAGTGGGTTCCTGGTTTTTGCAGAATTGTTCAACATATCATATTATTGCGGAAAGATTAAATTTAGGATAGTGTGGATATTTCGTTTGATGGATTTACATTTATTGAACATATGCAGCATATCCAATAATTGTTTACAAGAAAACTGTGTTAATGTGAAATTTATAGACTCATAATTTTGCACTTACGGACATTTTAGTCTTACAAAGTTTAGTGAAACAGCCCCCAGAACTCCACTGTATGATTGTGTAGTGATAAAAATGATAGTTTGTTCTGACATTAACCCAGGCCTGTGATTACAAACTTCAACCAATCAAACATCTTGATTTTGAGCATGACAACAGAGTACATGCCACGCCCCTGACTGAATAGTTTATGTGTTGTTGTAGACAAAGGCAGCCATCGGACCATGTGCCATCCAGTGATAGCAGTGGCAGCTATAACTCCAACCACAGCAGTCTTGGCCACGCCCCTGACTGATCTGTTTGTGTATCGTTGTAGAGAGTTTACAGCGACTAAGGCAGCCATCGGACCATGGGCCATCAAGTGACAGCAGTGGCAGCTATAACTCCGCCCACAGCAGTCTTGGCCACGTTCCTGAGAATGTGGAGGGGGCGAAGCCAGGGCTGGCAGTGGCAGAGTCTGAAGGGGTACCAGTATTGGAGGCGGAAGCTACCCATGGTGACAAGAATTTTGGCATGGTGACCACCTTTGACGAGGCGATTGAGCATATTAACCTGCAGCGAGCGCAGGAGCAGATGCGTTTGGATGGGCGAGACTACATCAGCTTCATTAAGGTAGCTTTTTATTGTCTGCTATTTATTTTTGTATTTTCCATTTTTCTTATCAGAAACATGAGTTAGCAATACTTTAGAATCATTTCCAATGGAAATGATTCTAAAGTGCTGTCAAACCATGTTTTTATTGAGAATGAAGACAACATCAGACGACAATTTTTGTTTCCAGCATTCTAAGGATTAACATATTTATTTTACACAATGATTATAAATGAGCATTTATACAAATGCTGTTTGGCACAGATGAAGGTGTAATGATGGTCCAACTCACTTGCCTGTAGCCGATTTCACCAACATTGCAAAGTATACTTTTCTAGCAAAGTATACTTTGAGGGAGTAATCATGTATTTTTCTGAAATGCATTATTTCATATAGAACTAACGACTGCATATGTTTGATGATTGAAAGTGTGCAGAATTATTATACTGAAGTTATTACATTATCACAGCCAAAATGGCTGTGATAATGTAATCAATTCAGTATAATAAAAATTAATAACAAATTGAAAACTTTCTCCCTCAAAGTATACTTTGCTAGATAAGTATACTTTGAAATTTTGATGAAATCGGCTGCAGGCCCCCACCATACTGTCTCACATGCAGTTGGTCTTTGGGATGATACTTTAAACATAGGTCCCATCTCTAAATAACTTGAGCTGTTACTTTAAGCTATTCACTTTAACTTTTCTCACATGCGACCCCGGCCAAGGATCGAACCAGGGCAGCTTTGGTATTGACTATTGGTAAGCAGCGCAAATAAGGATAGCCTCATTAGGTAGCCACATTATTGTTGTCTCACTCCTATCTGGTATACAGCACAGTAGAACCGCATTAATTTATACATGTTTATGAGTGCCTGAAGAACAGTGAGTTATGGGACCTCCGAGGGTGTCCAGTTTAGAGAGATTGCACTGTAACAGCATGTACCGGTAATAGTTATTTGCTTTATTCATAAATGACTGGCTGCCATACTAGTTTGTTTGTCTGCGTGTATGTGTGTACAAATTTCAGTAATTGCTTTCTGAATGTATTTTCTTGGCAACATATGAGACACGCCATGTGATTTTGTAACTGTGATATTTTCCGTAAATGACGGTGAAAGATGACGAAACCGTCATAGCAAATGTGGAATAGAATTCCGCATTTGCTATGAAAGTTTCGTCAACATTCGATGTCATTTACGGAAAATATCCTAAATATTTTTAAAACAAATTTTCAAGAGATATCGCACATGTTCTTAGGTACAAAACCACATGTCTTGTCTCGTATAATCTGGCCATGTTTGTGTGTCAAGACTGTGGAGAGGGCAGGGTTCAGCATGGCCGAGGTGGAGATTGCCGTGGACCGGAGTATCGACCATCATGCCAATCCCTTCGACTGGCTCGCCAACACCTGGCAACAGATGATTGACATGGTCGTTGTCAACGCAACGGAGGTGGGCTGGGCGGCGGAGCAGAACGATGTGGGCGAGATGTCGTCAGCAGAGGCGAAGGCCGCCCTGATTGAGAGTAAAGGCAACGTTGACGATGCGACGGTACGCTGTGTCAGCCAGCGACAAGACACGGTACGTTTGCCAACCGTGAGTGGTTGGTCGGGTGAACGTGAAGGTGTAAATTACGTTTGCCAACCAAAAATATGTAATCGCAAGGTTGGTTCCCATCTGTTTATGGGTAGATCTTGTATCGGTAGTATGTGGCCGTGACTGGAGAAATGGGGATTATGGGTTTTGCTACCTGTGGATATCCAGATAAGCCTGTGCATCCGCAAAATGGCTGTGATAATGTAATAAATTCAGTTTAATAAAAATTAATAAATTTATCCTTAAATTAAAGATTTCTCCCTCAAAGTATACTTTGCTAGATAAGTATACTTTGCAATGTTGGTGAAATAGGCTACCGGTGACAGGCACTCTTGCTACACTGGATCACATGGCTCCTACATGTGAATCCTTAAAGACAGATTCATAGTTAATATGCGCATACCCTCCGAATCTCTGGAAACGTAACGTACTGTACGACAACAGGCGGGTGGGTTAATGGGATTTTTTCAATGAGCATTTTCTTTATGTCACAGTTTCGAGTCTCACCTGTGAAACAAATGATTCCCACTCAAGAATGATTTACATGAGTTTTTTCAAATATTTGTTCATGTCACGGGTCCGAGTCTTTCACCCGTGATTAGTCTCCGTCTCCCATTTCAGTTTGCGGACCTGAGTGGGTGGGGCGTGTACAAACAGGAGGATATCCTGACTGCCCTGCACCAGCATGGCTGGGCACGGGGGCCGGCCCTCAACCAGCTAAACCAGGGCCTCCTGGCGGGGTACATGGAGCGGATGTGGTTGCCATGCAACGCGGCGATCCCTGACCCCGTGATGGTCGAGATGAACCAGAGCGTGGCCAACAGTGTGGTCAAGCATGACGACTTCCAGCAGGTCGTCTGTGACGTCCACGTAGACCTCGAGGTATACCAGAATCGCTAAGTACACTTATCTTGTCCGCTTATCTGGCTAAGTACACTTATCTTGCCCACTTATCTGGCTAAGTACACATAGCTTGCTAAGTATGTTTACCTTGCTAAGATCTTACTAAGTACAATTATCTTGCTAAGTACACTTATCTTGCTAAGATCTTACTAAGTACAATTATCTTGCTAAGTACACTTATCTTGCTAAGATCTGACTAAGTACAATTATCTTGCTAAGTACACTTATCTTGCTAAGATCTGACTAAGTACAATTATCTTGCTAAGTACACTTATCTTGCTAAGATCTGACTAAGTACATTTATCTTGCTAAGTATGTTTACCTTGCTAAGATCTTACTAAGTACAATTATCTTGCTAAGTACACTTATCTTGCTAAGATCTTACTAAGTACATTTATCTTGCTAAGTACACTTATCTTGCTAAGATCTTACTAAGTACAATTATCTTGCTAAGTACACTTATCTTGCTAAGATCTGACTAAGTACAATTATCTTGCTAAGTACACTTATCTTGCTAAGATCTGACTAAGTACAATTATCTTGCTAAGTACACTTATCTTGCTAAGATCTGACTAAGTACAATTATCTTGCTAAGTACACTTATCTTGCTAAGTACACTTATCTTGCTAAGTACACTTATCTTGCTAAGTACACTTATTTTGCTAAGATCTTACTAAGTACAATTATCTTGCTAAGTACACTTATCTTGCTAAGATCTTACTAAGTACAATTATCTTGCTAAGTACACTTATCTTGCTAAGATCTTACTAAGTACACTTATCTTGCTAAGTATGCTTACCATATTTTGCCTTGTATTAGACGCACTTTTTTAACCCAGATTTTCATCCCACAAAATCCATGCGTCTTATACACACGTTTGGATACAAGAGCATTTTTTTCCACCCCGAAATATCGACAAAAATGACCAAAAATTCATAAAATGAAGAATTGCTTTGATAGTTGTTGTTGTTAGTCTTTGCTGTAACATCCACTTGAAATTGGAAAAGTAGCCTCAGATTCGTATTCTAAACAGTTCGCGCCTTACTCGTTTCGACCACAGGCATTCGGCGTGTTTCGGCTTTCATCGGTATAACTGCATATATATATGGGCCGCGCTCTGTGAAAACTAGCAATTAATGACAACGTCATGAAAGCCTGAAAATGACGTCGCAAAGTTACGCTTAAATTTATCAACGTCACGTCGGATTTTGACACTTGAAATCGTTGTGTCATTGCAATAAGTTGTCCTATTTATAGCCGTACACTTTACTAATTGTGGCTCACACATATTTTAATGTTGGATACGTGTGGCAGAATTGTACAGTTGTTTTCATAGTGGTCCAGATAGTTGTCTGTAGTGATTTTGTCGATTATTATACCCACTTTTTTGGGAAAAAATGGGTATATTGTTTTCGTCACGAGTGTCCGTCCATCCGTACGTCCGTACGTCCGTCACGTTTCTTGTAACTTGAAAAACTTTTTTACCTTCATACCTACGCGCCTGATATTTGGTATGTAGCTTCGTTATCATGTGCAGATGCGCAAAGTGAATTCGGATTTTTCATCCGACCCTCCATCATGGATTATCTCCCCCTTTCGGACTCAGAATTTCCCATTTTTTCCTTGTAACTCGAAAAACTTTTTCACCTTCATACCTACGCGCCTCATATTTGCTATGTAGCTTCGTTATCATGTGCACATGCGCAAAGTGAATTCGGATTTTTGATCCGACCCTCCATCATGGATTATCTCCCCCTTTCGGACTCAGAATTTCCCACTTTTTCCTTGTGACTCGAAAAACTTTTTCACCTTCATACCTACGCGCCTGATATTTGGTATGTAGCTTCGTTATCATGTGCAGATGCGCAAAGTGAATTCGGATTTTTGATCCGACCCTCCATCATGGATTATCTCCCCCTTTCGGACTTAGAATTTCACTATTTTTCCTCGTAGGTCGAAAAACTTTTTCACCTTAATACCTACGCGTCTGATATTTGCTTCGTAGCTTCGTTTTGACGTGCTGATGCGCAAAGTGAATTCGGATTTTTTATCCGACCCTCCATCATGGATTACCTCCCCCTTTCAGACTTAGCATTTGGGGAAAGTGGGTATATTGCGATGGCGCGCCATCGACTTTTTCTAGTTAGTTTTATACAAATGGGCATATTACAAATGATTGTTATAATGTATTATATGGACGACGTGGGACCTGAAATGTGTAACTAAATAAACATACGACCGGTATTTTAGATAACACATCACAAAATCAGTATTATATAATCATAATGCTAATATTTATAAACTATATTTATATAAATTAAATTACAAACAAACGCGAGAAAATTGTAGTCGGCGCAGATGGAGGCATTGAAATTTACATTGAAACCGGAATACTCAAAGAAAACAAACTTATCCTGTCTGGCGACCACCATCAGATATGCATGTACATACACATTGAGGATCGAACCCAGGGCGCATGCATGCGCTCTTTACTAATTGTGCTAAACGATCCTGTTCAGATTACGTGGACGTGCGGATATTGGACTGCGATGCCCGCAAACGTTACTTTTATTCAAGAAAATGTAATCAGTGTACTCATTAACTGGGGCACGTATTCTGGATAAAATTGGCCACAAATAGAACTTGGCCTAGGTCTTAATTCGTTTGATTTACTGGTTCACCAACATACAATCAACATAATATACAATTTGGAAATTGTCAGAAAAATAATCGTATCACAAGTAAAAATTATGTTAGTGCTAATTACGCGGCATATCGCATCATGTTGACACTGGACCAAACATGTTTTAGTATTTAGTATTTAGTGTGTTGATACTGTGTCACAGGCATATTTACTACGAACATATTTATAGCCACCAGAGATGTACTAGCCTACTGATTTGTATATCAGTGATTCTATATTTTATGTACATATTGGTGCCATTTTTCTAGTTTCGATGTAGAACCAATAATTCATTAAACTGTGTTTATTCCATTGGGTGACAGTCCAGGTGTTATATTTATAATAGTATAGCCAATTGTTCTCGTCATTTTATATATTTTATTTCCACTTCAAGGGACCAGGGGTCTCAGAAATGTCATTTCCGTTACGTACATTTACATGACGTAAATCTAGCTTTACATTTTTTTCTTTTCAACAGCATAAAACTCAAGGGGCATCTATTTAGAAATGTGTCAAGAATATGGTAAGCTAATTGTATTAGTTTGAAACAGAGAAATTTAGTAGCAAGTCGTGGAATTTCTCATTTATGTATTAAACCCAACAACATGTACATTGTATTTAATATGAATCAGTAAAGTTAAGCAAAACAAAATAGCTTGGCATGTAACAGAATGCCGTGTTTTACCACATGCATGTACCAAACATCGTTATAAAGGTACATTTAATTAATAGCACAGCCTCCAAAAATATGGGCGTAACGGAAATGATTATGTAATGGTAATGACAAAATGTAACAGTAATGACTCTCCATTTATTTAAAATACTAATACAGCATATATAACAAACATATTTATACTTTGAATATGCTGTACAATATAACTTTTTATATATTTACTTTTAATGTGATTGCCAATAGAAACCCACACTCCTTGAAGCTGTGTCTGTTTTTTGTTGTTTCAGAGCTTTTGCTAATTAAATCCTGATATATAAATGTTGTAGGTCTGAATAAATGTGCCATTACTGACCGACAACTGATGGGACCTGGTTTATATCTAATTGACGCATGAACTGACTGGTTAGTATGGTAATTTATCATTGCATGCCGTTACACGATCGTCATTACCGTTACACAATTTTGTAACGGAAATGACCGTAACGGTAATGATTTTTCTTTAAAAACTCCCATTTTTCACCTCTGTATACAACGCATCATGAAGGTAGAATATGCAAATGCAATGTTGTAAGTGTGTCTATCCACTCATTTTGGTTTCAGTCGACCTACATACATATGGACGTGTATAAACCCTGAACGGTAATGATGCATGTAATGTGTAACCTTAAAATTCCGAATACAGACCGGCCTCGTTCTCGGCAATGACTTGAGTTGTGTTACCACCGTGTTTATTTATAAATCGGGCGCCCATAAACAGTGTTCATTGCATTAGTAGCTGAGAGTAGGAAAGGGAGGTTACTCTGATTTTACATTTTTTGTTCAGCGTAACGGTAATCATTCGATTTCGCGGGACAGATACATTAACGTCAGTATTTTTTACAACAAAAGGCAAATTTATTGCAGAATAAGTTTAATGTCAATGTTAAACTATTTTAATTCAGATGCAATGTATAGTAAAGTACAAATGGACAAGATTTGAGAATTATGGGCTTGTGAACTGTGCTGATTGATGATCGGGACATGCCCATTTGGTTCACCACACGTATGCCAACAACAGAAAATAATAACTAAACACACATAACAAGAATTGTAAATACTGTTTTCTTAATGGATTGGTATTGTACATAGTTTCTTTACTGAAAAAAATAATATTTTCCTTATAAATTGTGTGATTTGTCAGTAAATTACACTGGGACACCAGAATGATGTACATAAAATATAGAATCACTGATACATGTATCTGCTGCCACTTACATGTACCGTGTCACGTATTTTGAGCGACTTTCAAAAATATCACATTGCACCAGCCGTACGATTGCCGTTTGATAACCAAGTTAAATATTCTTTAAAATTACCACTTGTAAATGTGGTTATACGAATGTATAGCATATACCTCACTAGTATATTTGCATTCATTGTAGACCCTGATCAGGTTGCGCAGATGCACAGGTCTCCAACATTTACAAATTTAAGACGTCTGACTTTAGATCGTTGTTAATTTTCTTACTGCTGTTAAAACACTGGACGTCTGCATGCATTATTGTTTTTTTTATCAAAGGGCCGTTCTAGTCGGAGGCGTGTAAATAATATAAAGCAAATACATACATTCCACATTCCAGATTTGCAGATTGAACGGGACTAAATTCAAACGAGCCGCTTCAAACAAATGTCGCAGGGTCAAGATCGTGCAGCGTCATTCCAACAAAATCAATTTTTTTATCGGGACAAATTTAGTGTGTAAATCAGTGACTGGATTATGGTGTACAGATATTAATTCAAACTACATGTGTGTACGCCACAGTGCTTTTTAGCATGACTTGGTTGGGTTGTTTACAAAGGCGCTGAATGTACTTTTTCTGAAACACAACAAAACTAAATTGCAAATTTTGTTTTCAAATTAATTATTCCCGAGAGGATATACATGTACATACACACGCACCAGTACTACTATACATACTGCCAGTATTTTTTGTAACATGTTGTACAATTATACAATCATGGAAGTCACATCGCCACATTTTCCTGACATTGACATATACGTATTACATGCTTATGTACATGCATATACAGAGCTCCAGTTAAGGTGCGTAATTTGACCAACTTGGGGTGAAATTTTGTTATTTCTTCATCAAAAATGGCAAGTTGGGAGTCCTTTAGAATCGTCTCATTGAGACGATTCTAAGGCACTCCCAACTTGCCATTTTTGATGGAGAAATAAGAAATTCGGCGAATAATTTGCCCCCCGCCCCACGGTCAGCCAAACCGTCTGTGATATGAGTGTGGTGTAGAGGAAAGGTGGGGGGGGGGGGGGGGGGATAATATGTGCAGCCATTTTCCTATCCAAATTATATCCAAATTCTTGTTATTCATTTCTACAGAAAAAATGCATTTGTTTCAATCAATGTGCATATAATTTAAAATTTCAAACACCAGGAATTAAGTTATGTTTTTGGTCTGTGGTGAGTGATGTAATGTCGACATCAATAAATGACGTCACAATCAACTGTTACGTAAATGATGTCAATTAGATTCTGAACTAAATTCTGAATTAATTACAATATATCTTTCTGACTGTACATGTATATGCATAATCTATGCGATGGTAGCAAATTACGAAGTCATAGGTCGGCTAATTATGGTTTAAACACGATAGTGGTGCGTTTGGTTTGTTCACTACATGTGCATATCATATTTTTATTCTGTTCAATGTTTGATAGTATACATACTAACACTTGTAGATACATTTAGTGTAACTTATCAGCAAATACAGTTTACAGCATGCACAGTCAATGAGTCTATGAACACGCATTTCTAATGTAGGCTGTTGTGCATTGTACAAACGTCGCCGTTTCCATAACGTCATTTTCTCGATGACGTTACTTGTTTTCCTTGCGTTATTCACATGGTGCTAAAAAAAGTGAGATAAAACAAAAACTATGAAACCTATGTGCATTTTCTTTTCAGGATATTGTTTTTAAAAGGTGTCTGCATCAAAAAATGTAAAAAAAAGCAAATCGAAAATTTTGTCATTAAGGCCGGTTTTCACAGAGCGCGGCCCATATAGTTATACCGACGAAAGCCGAAACACGCCGAATGCCTGTGGTTTCAACGCTGTGTCACATTCGGTAGACATTTTCTCTGCCGAATCCCAATCTGGCCTCTATCATTTGAATTATCTTTTGAAAACATTTACCTGGCCCATATCCGTCGGTGTAATTTTGCCATGAAAAATATTGCATGACACCATTAACGGTAAATCCCAATATGCATAATGCAATTCCACGCAAGTTATAAAACTCCATTATTAGTTTCGAAACTGTGTGTTTACACGATGCTAATTCGTCTAAAATGGCAAGCCTAAGTCAGCTGGCCGACATCAAACACACCGTGTGTCAAGATTTACAACACAAAGCCATATCAAATATCAATACACGCGGTTTCATATTCGTCACTAGACTAGTACCCTGTCCGATGCGTGCCTAGTGAAACAATACTACCGGGAACCAGTCTATTTATGACAAGGTTTTTGTGAATTGGGTCTCTATCTCTGACAAATCCCGGCTTATTGCATTAACGGCCAGACCAGGCGGTGATTTCGCGTAGTCTGCACATGGTATACAATGTTCGCCAATCTCTAATTAAAAAAATCATAATTACGTCAGCGAAAAATGCAAATGCATCATAGCTATAGGCTGCTTTCAGCGTCATTTCGGCTGCAATGCTCTGAAATTTCTGTCGACATTCAGTGTCGGAAGATACGACTGATTTTGAAATATTACACAGGCGAAATTTGTGTGTTGCTTTGTGCAAAAAATCGATAAAACCCATCCGTGTCAACTAACAGGTGTTTATCGTATGACATCATTCAGCATGAGACTGTAAACTGTGTGACCTTTAGGTTGTGTTTTGAAATTGCACTGATTGGTCAACACGCCTTTTGATGTGCCTCATACGTCGCGAATGTGCGACTTTCATCCTCGCATCATGGGGCAATCAGTAACCCATTTCATGCTGAGGATACGCTTATGTTTGCGGAAAATCCTAAATATTTTCCTTCTATGCCGCGACCACCTTCCTTCTATGTGTCTCGTCCAGACTGTTCAAATGAGTGTTCACAACATATGCTTTTTAATAATTTTGATTCTACTATATTTTGTTTCAGTTTTATGATGTTTTTAAGTACTCACGTATGTTCATTTTTAGCGCGCTTTCCGAAGGAACAAGTGCTTATGGCATACTCACGGCGTCGTAGGTGTCCGTCTGTCCATCCGTCCGTCCGTCTGTCCGTCTGTCCGGACAAACGAGAGCTACATTATGAGGTTAACCACACAGTGATGGACTTGTTAAGAGATGCTTATTCCGTCTTTAACCACGTTATGAATTGCTCTTATTGGGTTGTTTTTTATGTCTGATTGATCTTTACGGGGTCTGATTTAGGATAGGTTAGGGTTAGGAACCCCACAATGTACGTCTCGTAAGTACGTCCGTCTGTCCGTCTGTCCGTCTGTCCGGGCAAACATCAGGGGTTTAGGAGCTTAGGGTAAGGGTTAGTTTCCTTTGAAGTTCTTTGAACTTATACCATTAGCCCATAAAACCTTTTGAAGTTTAGGGGCTAGTCCTTTGATCTTTTATATAGCAAATAGCCCATAAACCCAAAATGTTGGTACGTCCGTCTGTCCGTCTGTCCGTCTGTCTTCAAAAATTATAATGGCCTATATTTTCTGTTTCCTTGCTTGGATTTGCTTCATATTTCACACACACATTGCTCCAAGGGTCCTCTACTGTGCTGTGGCAAATCCACGTCCGTGCCACCCCTTCTAAGCCCAGTGTCAAGTTCACATACTTTGTGCATCTCGAAACCTTAACGTTCAGTCGCTCGGGTAAATAATGGCCTATATTTTCTGTTTCCTTGCTTGGATTTGCTTCATATTTCACACACGCATTGCTCCTCTACTGCATTGTGGCAAATCCACGTCCGTGCCGCCTCTTCTAAGCACAGGGTCAAGGTCACATACTTTGTGCATCTCGAAACCTTAACGCTCATTCGCTCGGGTAAATAATGGCCTATATTTTCTGTTTCCTTGCTTGGATTTATTTCATATTTCACACACGCATTGCTCCAAGGGTCCTCTACTGCGCTGTGGAAAATCCACGTCCGTGCCACCCCTTCTAAGCCCAGGGTCAAGGTCACATACTTTGTGCATCTCGAAACCTTAACGCTCAGTCGCTTGGGTAAATAATGGCCTATATTTTCTGTTTCCTTGCTTGTATTTGCTTCATATTTCACACACAACATTGCTCCAAAAGGGTCCTCTACTGCGCTGTGGAAAATCAAATCCACATTCTGTGGGCCAAGCGCCCCATTTCTAAGCCCAGGGTCAAGGTAAACACATGCTTTGTGCATCTCAAAAACCCTTACCCCTTAAGCCGTCAATCATCGCTCAAAGGGTAAATAATGGCCTAAAAATATTTTCTGTTTCCTTGCTTGGATTTATTTCATATTTCACACACGCATTGCTCCAAGGGTCCTCTACTGCGCTGTGGAAAATCCACGTCCGTGCCACCCCTTCTAAGCCCAGGGTCAAGGTCACATACTTTGTGCATCTCGAAACCTTAACGCTCAGTCGCTTGGGTAAATAATGGCCTATATTTTCTGTTTCCTTGCTTGTATTTGCTTCATATTTCACACACACATTGCTCCAAGGGTCCTCTACTGCGCTGTGGCAAATCCACATCTGTGCCGCCCCTTCTAAGCCCAGGGTCAAGGTCACATGCTTTGTGCATCTCGAAACCTTAACGCTCAGTCGCTCGGGTAAATAATGGCCTATATTTTCTGTTTCTTTGCTTGGATTTGCTTCATATTTCACACACACATTCTCCAAGGGTCCTCTACTGCGCTGTGGCAAATCCACGTCCGTGTCGCCCCTTGTAAGCCAAGGCTCAAGGTCACATACTTTGTGCATCTCGAAACCTTGACGCTCAGTTGCTCGGGTAAATAATGGCCTATATTTTCTGTTTCCTTGCTTGGATTTGCTTCATATTTCACACACACATTGCTCCAAGGGTCCTCTACTGCGCTGTGACAAATCCACATCCGTGCCGCCCCTTCTAAGCCCAGGGTCAAGGTCACATGCTTTGTGCATCTCGAAACCTTAACGCTCAGTCGCTCGGGTAAATAATGGCCTATATTTTCTGTTTCCTTGCTTGGATTTGCTTCATATTTCACACACACATTGCTCCAAGGGTCCTCTACTGCACTGTGGCAAATCCACGTTCAAATGTGCCCTCGGTTCCTTTGCTGCCATCGGGCGCGCTTCATTGTCCTCTGACAACTCTTGTTTAGTTTCAAAATGACGTCAAAACGACGTCATGTATATTCGACGTTACGTTAATGTCAATGGGACACATGTAGTTTATCGGTTTTGCGACCAGTGTACATGTATATCCAGATCAGCCTGTGCATCCGCACAGTTTGATCAGGAAACGGGAACACAATCCCATCAATGAACCACCCATCATGCTTCTAACAAGCAATATATTGTTATCAGGCTAGAGGAGTGTGCAATTTAGTCAGGGAATACACTGGCACAAAACCCATAAGCCAGTCACAGCCACATATATTTATATTAAGTCCCGGATCATATAAAACACTTTTATAACTTTATAATGGCAACCTTGCATTGACCACGTCATGATTTTATCGCCCTGTTACTCGTTTTACTACGCATCACCGGTGCCAAGTTCTACCCAGTTACCCGCTGTCTTCATCCCGCCTCCCGTGCACCGTGACGCATGCGCGGGATTACTGGACCGTATTGGACCTAAGCAATGCCCCATTTCGGCACACACTATGCATCTATACATATATAACATTAGCCTGATCGCGTTGAAACAATATGATCGATAACACCGTTAAATTCGGCTGGCTAATATTCATGTATAATGAGGAAGTGAACGTGTTTATTTTTAAAAAGCGAATTTAGGTTAGTGAGGCGCTTTTTTAGTGCAGTTTACACTCAAAATCTTTGAGATTTATGTTAATGTATTAGCAACTGTAAAATCTATGCCAAAAACCCACTCCAAGCAGCGGTTTCGACACGCTGTAACACTTTGTATAGGCGAGTTTGAATTTATGACTTTGTGTTGCTTTTTCTTTCAATGGTGACGAATGGTACCTTTCATAATTACATAATCTTCAGACCCGGGGGGCATTTGAATTGCCTTGTACATTGTTTAGAAAGGTGTTTCATGTATATACAGTCGAACTTCGATGGGTCGAACAGCCTGCGGGGTTAAGTTTTAGTTCGACCCATCCGTTGTTCGACCCATCGGGATTTTCTACTGTAACCATTTCAGATCTACGAGTTGGTCAGTGTACTAAGTGAAACAAGTCGTCATTACGACACGTTGTTTCATATAAATGCGCTTACATTTGCATTTACGGTTGATTGTCACAGTCGTTTATTAACAGAAACAGGCTTTAATAAAATAAAGAAAGCGGCAAACTCATGTGTGTTTATATTTACATAGCCATTATACAGCAATAGAACATGAGAACAACAGAAAATTATTACGAAATACAATTGGCGGACTTGATTGCCCCGTCCGATACGATCATGTGAAAGCATCTTTGATTTTGTACCTATTGGCATTTGCGTAATTTCATGAATATGTATTTGCCATAAAATGATGCGCATGCTTGTAGGTATAAAATTACATCGCTCGTCATACACTGATAAATCAATAGATGCATGCCCAGTCGCCCCATCACTACTTCGGACCCGGAACCACATTCACTGCATATCATAATTTACTATCACATGGAACCCAGTCCCATAAATTACCACTTTAATTAACTAACAACTTCGCCGACATTGGTCAATGCATAATTACCACGTATGCTGGTCACGACTGCCGTTATTGTATACGCTCAAATGACCACTTGAGATTTGTTTGACAACCGGTTAACAATAGGTGTGAAAGTCAATCAACTAGTCTGGAGACAATCGTCTGACATGTTCGAGTTTTTGTGGTGTTTATAGTGGATTTATACACGACCGGGCGTGACAGCGTTTCGACGCATTCAGGGTTGTTCGACTTTCACAAGTTCGACCTATACCGGGTAGTTTTAACGTATTTATATAGGAATTCTGCCGGGACCTAAAGGCTAGTTCGAGGCAAGCATGGCTGACGAGTTTACCAGGGTTCGACCCATCGAAGTTCGAATGTACAAACAATAATTGGTCATCCATGACTCACTAGAATCACCTGTGCGTGAATATACAAACAACTGTTCGCCGTCAGTTCGGAGACACGACAGCATCGCCCCAGTGCAATTTCGTCATGTGACATTTGTGGACAAGCGATAATTGTAGTCTCCAACTGATGCATAACTGCAATATTCAAATACATACCTTGATTGTTTCGACTATTGTTAAACTGATAATTCAAATAAGTGGCCAAACTAAATCTTAGTCCGAATAGCGACAGCGACATCGATCAATATTAGTTAAAAGCAGTCGCGTATTATTTCATGTGTACATGCAAATACAGCACATGCCCTTGAACTTGAGACAGAGACAGAGACGCCGCCGTGGTTTCTTTGATGTACATCAAGGGCGAATTCAGGAGTTGGGGGGTAAGATTTGTTTTTGCTCTAAAATGCGCCAGAACGCAGGAATGGGAAGTAGATATCAAAGATTTTCCAGGAGACCGCCCTAGCAGTCTCCCGAACTTCACTCGCCCTCACCCCTAACCTGAAATCCTGGATTCGCGCATGTACATGTACATGTACATCTATTGTAGTGTCACTCCAGTGCAATGGAGTTAATACGTGTTTTTATACAACGATACGTATTATGTTTTACCTCGGGGCGTGTGGGCGGGCGGCGGTCAGAAAAAGTGCATAGTTTTGTGTACACAACGTACCCAAAACATATTTTTTAACAAAAATATCACATTTTTCACTTAGCCATTTTTTCTACATTTTTGTATACAATTCTATATATGGTACAAAGTTTGTGTACACAACTCCTCTGAAACTGTTCTGTTGATCGATCTGAAACTATACACACATCTTCTACACATATTGAAGATGTGCACCTTGGTGTTTTTATGCCGAAAAAGTATTTGTTAACAAAAATATCACCTTTTTAACTTAGCCATTTTTTCTACATTTTTGTATACAATTCTATATTCCGTAATGTCTTTTTCAAACATCTCTACCTAAATTAGTATACCTGTTTATCAGAGCAAGAGGAAGAAATAATTCTATAGATTTTCAAATTCTCATTAATGTTTCTTGCCTTGGTGACAGCTTCACATTTCTGTATCTTCACTATCTGGCCCATCTTCGACGGGCGTATTTTGTGACTTGCGGCACTCTTGTTCTTCGAATGTATTAAGGAATTGCAGTCTGCTGGATAACTGTATGTAGATGACTTCAGGTACCGTTATCAAATGATTATTTAAATTATATGGTGCCAGATATCTTTCTCATTACATTGCTATATTCCGCAGTTAATCATATCTCATGAAAATGAATAAGTGAAACAAATGTCACAAACTGTGGCAATGTATGGTGTCATGTTGGGGTCATATTACTATCTCGCGTTTTCGCGATCTCTACCAATACACGAGATTGTGAGAACGCTTGATTGCGTGGCGAAAACGAGAGATTGTAACATGGCCGTAACAGGACACCGTAGCAATGCGGCAAAGATGTGTCATGCATTTAGCGGCACCGTACCCACTTGTTTTGTAACAGTCGTGTGCATTTTTAGCTTGCCTGCACAAAGTGCAGAAGAGCTTATGGCATATCCCCGGCATCGTCAGTGTCGGCGTCTCGTCTACGTCGGCGTCCACAAACTTAACGTTGGGGTAAATGTCTTATAACTTCTGTTTCCTTTCATGGAACACCTTGTTATTTCATACATGCATTCATCTGATGATACTCTATTGTGCTATAGCAAATCCATGACCCACCACCCATCCCTTACACCATGGTCAAGGTCACAAACTTGGCACATTCATAAACTTAACGTTGAGGTATATGTCTTATAACATCTGTTTCCTTTCATGGAACGCCTTGATATTTCATACATGCATTCCTCATATGACCCTCTATCATGTTGTAGCAAATCCATGACCCACCACCCAACCCTTACCCCAAGGTCAAGGTCACAAACTTAGCACGTTCATAAACTTAACGTTGGGGTAAATGTCTTATAACATCTGTTACCTTTCATGGAACGCCTTGATATTTCATACATACATTCCTCAGATGAGCCTCTATCATACTGTTGCAAATGCATGACCCACTACCCAACCCTTACCCCGAGATCAAGATCACAATCTTAGCATGTTCATAAACTTAACGTTGGGGTAAATGTTGTGTAACTTCTGTTTATTTACAGGGAACGCTTTAATATTTCATACCTGCATTCATCTGATGATCCTATATTGTGCTACAGCAAATCCATGATGCACCCCCCCCCCCCCCCCCCTACCCCTTTCCCCAAGATCAACATCATAAACTTAACGTTGGAATAAATGTCTTTTTATAACTTCTGTTTCTTTACAGGGAACACCTTGATATTTCATACATGCATTCATCTGATGATACTCTATCATTCTGTAGCAAATCAATTACCCACTCCCACCCCTTTCCCCAAGGTCACGGTCACAAACTTAGCACATTCATAAACTTAATGTTGGGGTAAATGTCTTTATAACATCTGTTTCCTTTCATGGAACGCCTTGATATTTCATACATGCATTCTTCAGATGAACCTATATCATGCTGTAGCAAATCCACAACACAACCCTTACCCCAAGGTCAAGGTCACAAACTTAGCATGTTCATAAACTTTACGTTGGGGTAAATGTTGTGTAACTTATGTTTCTTTACACTTTGAATGCTTTGATATTTCATACATGCATTCATTTGATGATCCTCTATTGTGCTACAGCAAATGCATGACCCACCCCTTTCCCCTTTCCCCAAGATCAACATCATAAACTTAACATTGGAGTAAATGTCTTTTTATAACTTCTGAACGCCTTGATATTTCATACATGCATTCATCTGATGATCCTCTATTGTGCTACAGCAAATCCATGACCCCCAACCCCTTTCCCCAAGGTCAAGGACACAAACTTAGCACATTCATACATGCATTCCTCATGTGAATAGCTATCATGCTGTAGAAAATCACAAACTTAGTGCATTCATAAACTTAACGTTAGGTTAAATTTTGTTTTCAGGGTGTGCATTGATATTTCATACATGCATTCATCTTAATATGCTATATCATGCTATAGCAAATCCATGACCCACCTTCCACAACTGACCTCAATGTCAAGGTCCAACACACACCCCTTCACCCAAGGTCAAGTTATATAATATTCATGTTTTTTATACAACTGTGCCAAGTTTGAGTGAAGACTGCCAACAGGCGAGCTTTGTTGTCTTCTGACAACTCTTGTTATTTTTGTCAAGTACATAATGGCAAACTCGCCCGTGTGTTCGTTTGTGTGTCCATCCATCAGAAATACGCGTTCAGTTGTTTCGTTCACTGATGCAGTCGCTTAACAATAGCACCGCGGTCATCAAATATGAATTTGTTTATTTCGCATGTGTGGAGGATTATATACACACGGGTACACATCTGTTTGTTTGTTGGCCCCTTCCCCTAAAGGCAATACTCCCATAAGGGGTATATTAAGATTCAACTGTCACATACACAATTCCAAAGACGTATGTGAGGGCCAAACCAGGTCTCCAGTTGTGAGGATGAACCCCGATGAATCGTTAAATTACCCATCGCATGCTGCCACCTGCCACCCACAAACACACGGGCGTGTAGCTTAGATTCAGATGAAAGGGGGGCTGTCAGACAGTTGCATTTTTCCAACGAATTTCACTGTCAATAATTTCAATTTAATGACCATCGCTATCTATTCCATAATAATTTGATAGCATGCGCAGATTTATACTAAAAAAAAATAGCGATAGTAACGGAATTGAAAATCAATCTGGTAGTAATAACAAAAATAAGCGATTAATTAAACATTCTATATGATCTAATGTCTATACAGTATGTTTAAAAAAAATAACGAGGCGGTAAAAATATTTAAAAAAATAAATAAATAATTGACCTCCACGCAGTTTCGAACTTGCGACCTCGCTGTTTGAAGTCGGCGACATTACTCACTGCGCCATCGCGTCTGTTGTTTATTTTGTCATCGTCATAACAGACACAGCGTTTAACTTGACACTAGGACACATTTTCTACTATCTCCTACTGTCTACTATCGGAAAATTGCATTTTTTACATCGGCAAATCCTGTTGCTACGAACACACTGTTGTGACAGCAAATTTCATCCTTTAGATTATCCCGCTGATTTTCGAATAAAATCCTTGAAATGAAAGACTGAGCACTATATATACACATTTAAATTAACTGTATTATTTTTATGTTCAATATGGAACAGTTGTGCGCTGTGCCAAAAATAAACGAGACAAATATGGAAGTTTATACATTAGAGTGCAAAAAGAATCGGCGAAATGGAGGTCGCCGAAACGTATTTTTGACAGTGGCCGAGAATGTAAAAAGTTGGCCATGCACCAACCACACTGATTTTACGCTCAATGTTGTATATATGCGCAATATAGCTTTTGTGAAAAAATCAGCGTGGACAGGCCCATAGCCAGCCTTCAAAATAGTTGGGTGCGTAATGAGCCGCTGAGCGGCGAATACGAGCCACGAAGGGGCGTGGGTCTGGGAGGGGGGTGTTGTAACCCCCTTTCGCGATGGGGTGTTTGGGGGTCCTCCCCCAAGAAAATTTTGAAATTTAGACGCTAAATCCTGCATTCTGTGACATTTACGACTTTATTTAGGAGTAGGAATTATATGCTATTTTGTGTAGGAAATTTTACTTTTATCGAATTTCTCACAAGAAAGCAGACTATCAGAAACCTTACACGCTGTCAGGTCCCAAATAGTTTGAATATTTGTTACATATTGTTATTCACACTGACGTACGTCACTATATATATATAATACAAAATGTATTAGTAAAGTAACTTGATCCTTGGGCAGTGAAAGCTCGAGTTGGTATTAGGCAGATCAGCTGGATCAACGAGACGATATCATTAAATCATCACTCATGTAAGATCCTCTATATAAAACTAAGGATTTTGTATTATTCTTCTCGCGGGTGATCTGCCCAAGACCGATGAGAGCTTTCCGGTCCAAGGATCAAGTTACTGTACTAATATTGCGTTTATTATATACCAGTCAAACATTTAAAACACATATATTGCATTGAAAAATTGTATAATTGGATTATAAAGTTGTAATTATTTTCTGCGCAGTGCTTTGACGGCAGTCATTTGGTTTATCGCCTACCACCGAGACGTCGCGCTAGTGACACGCGACCAGAAACGACGTCAGATTTCAGCTATCATTTTCTATCGTATTTTCTAAACATATCCCGACTAATATCCTACATCGAGTGTATTGTCCGTTGACAGCATGCATTTTAAGTGAAAATGACTAGCTTTTACGGGGTTATTCTCATTTGAAGGACATCATTATGATTTCCCGAACTTGCCTGATGACAAGTAGTTCTGGCAAATTAGAACGAGAACAGAGTGGAATATGGATTCAGAAAGCCACTGAGTGGAATACGGAATTTCAATCTGCCGTGTCGTATCTGGCTGAAGAATACACCATCAATTCACCACATATCTTTGATAGGTATATAATAAACTGCTGTATTTATATGGCAGTTACGTATAATGTATTTCCCATTCAAACAAAATATTCAACACAGAGTCTAAATATTTGGACTAGTACAAGAGTGATTCCAATTCCATCCTACGAGGATGTAGGCGTACAAATCGGGATATTATTTCCCGCACATCGTGTTTGAAGCCATAATGAATGTATACTCGCGCCAGCGAAGAAAGACGACTCCTGGTCATAGATGCACATGAATAGTGGTTATGTCGCCTCAATGCACTACCGGCGCGTTCACATTCTGCACTGGTGACAGGTAACGTGCATGCGATTCTCAACAATGTGTGAATGTTCGGATATAAACATGGATCGCATGAACGTAACACACTGGAACACGTGGATGGCGGATCACTTTCCGAGACAAAATGCTTAACCCAGCGTGCATGTTCTTCCTCGAGAAGGGCAGGTGTCGGCAAATCCTCTTCATATGATTGTCCTAGTTGATTGATGTCATGATGACCGGCACTCTTGAACACGGCTGGGATCAAGACCAACAGCTTAGAAGCGGTCACTGCTAATGACGAATACTGGAGGTCTAGTTCCAAGTTGATATGGTCGATGAAAGGCGTAGCATAATTAATTCTGTAGTAGGTCTCTATCCTGTGCTCACAAGTGCCCTCACACATACAGCTATCCTCGGCATCTCTGATAACGTGATTGTGTGTTCATGAGCAAAAACAATCTTGGCTTGTCCGAAAAAGTTGGGTGCAGACGCACCCAACGCACCCCTACTGGCTACGGGCATGGTGGATGACGGTTGCGACCAAATTGATTTTTGGCGACAAATGTATAAAATGTGCCAAAAATGACGAAATTTACCATTTTGGGGCATCTTTTGGTCGTCTGATTGTTTGCATAAAATGAGGAATCCGAACATTTGTATCTGATATACACACATCAAGACTAGTAGACATCAGATTTTAGTATGAGAGCTGTTTTTCTTGCAATTTTGATGTCTCAAATTCCGAAAGGAATGGGTTGAAAAAAAACACTGGATTATACGCAGATCTGTCGCCATATTTCGCCGATATTGATTTCGAAAATATTTTCTGTAAATGGTGTTGAAAAGAGATAATACATACCGCAATCAATAATTAACAATATAATACCACTTTCGGCAGCAATATGATCGCAAATATAACACGATTTCTGACAATAGTATGTTACAAATTTAACACGATTTTGATATACAAATAAGCAAAAAAATCGGGAGCCAAGGCACAACTGTGTACTAACCGAGCACGTATTATAGTGAAGCGTGTACTACCGGATTCACAGTGTAATTGAAGATACTAGAAAACGGTGAAATACGGACCGTATATATATACAAACAGGTAATAACATGTGTAATATATATTTACTTGGTAATGTAGAAATATGGAATGGAATGTATTATGCACATGCATGTTACTAATAATATGTCTTGTTTGTACATGTTTTTGTGTGAAAAAAAACCAAACTATAATATAAGAAAAAAAAGAAAAAAAAAGAAATACGGACATAGAGTCGGCAAATTACGGACATAGCAAACTATGATAGGGAAAATACAGACAAAAACGTCCAAGGTACGAATAAAGAAACACTGCGGGGGAATAAATAACAACAACAACTTTGCAAGTTTTTTAAATTTTTTGTTTCATTTTGTTAGGAAAATTGGGTGTGTCTTATATTCTCATGTAGACATTTTCCCCCAGACTTTAGACTGAAAATAGGGGTGCGTCTTATACACTCTTGCGACCTATACACGGCAAAATATGGTATCTTGCTAAAATAAGTACACTTATGCTAAGTACACTTATGTTGCTAAGATCTTGCTAAGTAAACTTATCTTGCTAGGTATGCTTATCTTCCTAAGTACACTTATGTTACTAAGATCTTTCTAAGTACACTTATTGTACTATGTATACTTATCTTGCTAAGTACACTGATCTTGCTAAGTATTCTTTGAGGGAGAAATTTTCAATGCATGCAAATTTGTATTTTATTTAATTAAATAAAATATTTTCTAATGGTAACCCCCCAAAAATGGCTGTGATAATGTAATATATACAGTAAAATAATAGTTGCGGGTGGTTGATTGGGAGCATGTGAAGGGTAATTTAACAATGGGGTTCGTTCTTACCGGAATTCCGATATCCCCGGTTTGGCCAGATGGCCCTCAGATACATTTTTGGTTTTCTGGTATGTGAGAGTTGAATCCGGTTGTATTCATTATAAATGTTGTAAGGTTAAACTAATCCTATTACTTCCAGTGAGTGGGGCTAAGTGACCCTGGTTCGGTGAAGACCTGGCACCAGATCAGGTTATTCTAATTTCAGGGCATAATATATATTTTTTCAGTAAATATTCAGTTCTGATTTTGGGATTTTTTGTAAACTTTCTAAATATATTTCATGCGATATCGAACACCTTCTTAGGTAGAAAATCACATGGCTGGCCTCATTATGGATTGATTGATTGAAAGGAGTTTAGAGTCTGTTCAGCAGCAAGGTCAATGAGGAATCGTAGCTAGTTATTTCCCTTTGAATGGATTTAATAAAAATCCAGTCCAAATTGTATATTTTATGGTCTTACTGCTGGTAAAAAGGTGTCTGTCGCACGATTTGATGTGTAAAGGAGCCATTATAGTGTTTTCAACTATTGTCTGTCCAGGTTATCCTACATAATTATCTCATCCGGAACTGCATTATTTGCTAGATTCATATTTTGACACTTATTTATGTTATTGCAAACAGTGTAGACTCGGATCAGACTGCACAGATGCACAGATCTGGGCCTACCCTGTTTGCAGTATTCAGTAAGAAATAAACGCTAAAAGAAACCATAGGACCGGATTTCTATAAATAGATTTGCAAAGGGAAATAACTAACTACGATTCCTCATTACAGACCGGGGAATGTACCTGAGTGGGAGGAGCATTGCAATTCTCCTCCATTCAGGTAATTCTCCTGTCTGTAATTATTGTGGCTGTGACTGGAGAAATGGGGCTTATGCGTTTTGCGACCAGTGTAGATCCAGATCAGCCTGTGCATCCGCACAGTGTGATCAGGATCTGCACTGTTCGTCATTCCATTCCATCAATGAAACACCTGTCATGCTTCTAGCAAGTTCTATAGATTGTTATCAGGCCACAGGAGTGTGCGATTTGATCAGAGATGCTCCTCTGTAAATCAGACATATGACTATGCTCAGGTATGCAGCTGTGCGAACTTGAACATACATTATCATCATCAATATACACAAATGAAACCCATAAAATTAAAAGATATACAAACTGCCTGATTTATCACAGAGGCGTATCCGGATGATGTTTGTGGAGGGGAAGCTACGCAGCTGGGGCCATGCAGAAACGGTCATATCCATCCTGGACAGTCACGTTACCAAGGCAACCGGGGCCGGTGGGGATCCGCCCCTCGAGTGTTCCCTGGAGGACATTATCGAGGCGGTGCGGAACTGTGGCGACCGAAAGTCTTCCCTCGTCTACCTGCAGCAAGAGTGCGGCACCTGCTATGCCCTCTACCCCATGACCAAGGTTAGAAACACTATTTCTCCCTGGCAATACAATATAAAATTAAGCCAATCTCCAATATTGGTCCATACCTTCGGCAATACAATAGTAAATTAAGCCAATCTCCAATATTGCTCCCTACCTATGGCAATACAATAGTAAATTAAGCCAATCTCCAATATTGCTCCCTACCTTCGGCAATTAATACAATAGTAAACTAGAGCAGCTGAAGCTGCATCAACGGTTTGAGGCTTGATGTACTGACAAACGTACACTGGCAAAGTGATTAGAAGACATTGCCAATGACGAAAACATATGAAACTCAAAAAAAATTGATGCAATTCCAATGAAATTGAAAAAATAAAGTTTTGTATTTTCAGAATCGCTTGACTATCCTAAGCATTTTTCATTATATAACGTTCTACGAAATGTGTACCGTTACCCCCTAGTCTGACATTGAAGTTGAGACGATTCTAAAGCACTCACAGCATGTCAGTTCGTATATAAAACCAGTGTCTGATACAGCCCACCATACCTGTCTGGCCTCCACCTCGAAGTTTGTCAGCTGTACACACTGTTCTAGGTGGCTAAGTTTATATGCTCGTTCTCAAACTTCAAATGCATGTAGCTCGCGCATTTGAGCAGATAGCTAAAAACTACCAGCGAATTGGAGATAGAGAATTTTATTGGCTTTTTAATGCAAAAAATATATTTGAAATCGGTTGAATAATAAGGAAGTTATGACCATTTCAATTTTTTTTAAAAACTTCAAATGCCTACAACTCTCTCATTTGGGCAGATAGCCAAAAACTACCAGCGAAACGGAGATAGAGAATTTTGTTGGCTTTTTAATGCAAAAAAAAATATTTGAAATCGGTTTAGATAATAAAAAAGTTATGAACATTTTCAAATTTGAAAAATTGAAAAAAAAATGTCCAAGTTTGAAAGACAATAGAATCAGAACTATTCAAGCCATTGCTCTGAAAAATATCATCTTCTGTGCGGATGAATGTCCCGCGTGACGCTGTCAAAAGATTATGTTGCTGAGATTACTGTACAAATTGGAAACTGTTTTCAAAGACCACCCGTTAAAATAAAATAAAAATCTGAAATTGTTGATTTTTTTCATTTTTCTCAATTTCACATGTCTATAGCTCTCTCATTTGAGCAGATAGCCAAACATTGTCAGCGAAGCGAAGATAGAGAATTCTTCTCGCAGCTTTACAATTCAAAAAGAATTTTTGAAATCGGTTGGAAAATAAGGAAGTTATAGGGAATTATATGATATATGACGTCACTTCCGGTTTCGTAAAAAGTGACGTCATGAGAATTCTGAAAATTGCGTTATTCTCGTCTCACTGTTGATGCGAATCGGTATACAAAATTTGAAGTCGATCTGACCAGCGGTTTGGGCTGTAGTCTCGACGGCTGAATAAAAAGAAAAAGAAAAAAAAAAAAACCAACAAAAACAAAAGGTTTGAGGAATCAAATTCCTCAAACCTAATTAAGCTAATCTCCAATATTGCTCCCTGCCTTCGGCAATGCAATAGTACATGAAGCCAATCTCCAATATTGCTCCCTGCCTTCGACCATACAATAGTAAATTAGGCCAATCTCCAATATTGCTCCCTGCCTTCGGCAGTACAATAGTAAATTAATCCACTCTCCAATATTGCTCCCTGCCTTCGGCAACACAATAGTAATTAAATTAAGCCAATCTCCAATATTGCTCCCTACCTTAAGCAATACAATAGTAAATTAAGCCCTACCTTAAGCAATACAATAGTAAATTAAGCCAATCTCCAATATTATTCCCCACCTTCGGCAATACAATAGTCAATTAAGCCAATCTCCAATATGCCTCCCTACCTTCGGCAATACAATAGTAAATTAATCTGATCTCCAATATTGCTCCCTGCCTTCAGCAATACAATAGTAAATTAAACTAATCTCCAATATTGCTCCCTGCCTTCGGAAATACAATAGTAAATTAAGCCAATCTCCAATATTGCTCCCTTCCTTTGGCAAGACAATTGTAAATTAAGCCAATCTCCAATATTGCTCCCTACCTTCTGCAATACTTTAGTAAATTAAGCCAATCTCCAATATTGCTCCCTACCTTCGACAATACAATAGTAAATTAAGCCAATCTCCAATATTGCTCCCTGCCTTCGGCAATACAATAGTAAATTAATCCAATCTCCAATATTGCTCAGTCACTACCTTCGGCATACAATAGTAAATTAAGCCACTCTCCAATATTGCTCCCTGCCTTCGGCAACACAATAGTAAATTAAGCCAATCTCCAATATTGCTCCCTACCTTTGGCAAGACAATTGTAAATTAAGCCAATCTCCAATATTGCTCTCTACCTTCTGCAGTACAATAGAAAATAAAGCCACTCTCCAATATTGCTCCCTGCCTTCGGCAACACAATAGTAAATTAAGCCAATCTCCAATATTGCTCCCTACCTTCGACAATACAATAGTAAATAAGCCAATCTCCAATATTGCTCCCTGCCTTCGGCAATACTTTAGTAAATTAAGCCAATCTCAAATATTGCTCCCTATCTTTGACAACACAATTGTAAATTATTAAGCCAATCTCCAATATTGCTCCCTACCTTCTGCAATACTTTAGTAAATTAAGCTCATCTCCAATATTGCTCCCTACCTTAATTCGGCACTACAATAGTAAATTAAGCCAATCTCCAATATTGCTCCCTGCCTTCTGCAATACAATAGTAAATTAATCCAATCTCCAATATTGCTCCTACCTTCTGCAATACTTTAGCAAATTAATTCAATCTCCAATATTGCTCCCTACCTTCAGCAATACAATGGTAAATTAAGTCAATCTCCAATATTGCTCCCTGCCTTCAGCAATACAATGGTAAATTAAGCCAATCTCCAATATTGCTCCCTACCTTCGGCAATACAATAGTAAATTAATCCAATCTCCAATATTGCTCCCTCCCTTCGGATAAGAGCTCCAGATAAGTTTTGTGTCTAAAGAGTATTATGCCCCCAGATTTCAAATTCCATGCGTATTTTACTTTTACAAATGTATTATTGATTTTCTTTCTTTTTAAATAGGGAACAAATGATAAACAAAATAAAACACTTTTAAAATTGAACTTTTATTATGTATTTACCCATGAAATACATAGTTATACGATGTAAATAAAAGTCATATGTTCTCTTGGATGAAATAAACAACTTCCGGTGAAAATACGACTACTTCCGCTAGCTATATTCATAACGTTCACCTGAAAGAAAACAGCACAAATAGGCTGCAAATACACATTCATTACCGTATACTGTCTAAATACTGCTAATTTCCATTCAGCGGTATATAATAAATTGAATATTCATATTTTTGCCATGAATATGACATATATGTTGATCTCGTGGTGTGAAATTTCACACCACTCGATGAACATATATGTCATATTCGTTGCAAAAATATGAATATCCTCTATGTACTTGTGGGGTCAATACAAAATACCATTTCTCGATGTTTCTCGAGACTTATCCACCACCACAATCAAAACATTTGCAATTAAAACCAACAACATATACTAAATATATTTCATATACCTACACCATGTGCATACTTTTGTTAAAAACAAATAATGGAAATTATAACTAATCCAAGATATGTGATCTACATGTAATCAAAGACGGAAGTTGTATGTGGCTGTGACTGGAGAAATGGGACTTATGGATTTTGCGACCAGTGTAGATCCAGATCAGCCTGTGCATCCGCACAGTCTGATCAGGATATGCACTGTTCGTCATTCCATCAATGAAACACATGTCATGCTTCTACCAAGCAATACAGATCGTTATCAAGCTACACCCCATTTCTCCAGTCACAGCCACATATACCCTTTGTGGACCAATGATTGGATATAAACCATGTACCCTGCGGATGCGGGTCTGGATTGCTGGAACGGTAAGCTGTGTGTCGGGTGTTTGAAGCACAACTAAGGCTGCTTGTATTGTATTCAAAGAAGGAAGTGATATGTCCTTTGTGGGCACATGATTGGATATACAATGTATAGAGTTATTTCAACTGCCATTTTTAAATACCAGATCTTTGTCTGAAGTACCAGATGTCAAGGGAAAATATTGCGGTATTTTAAAATGGTAGTGTAATAAATTGTATATTACATGCTCTTCGAAAGATGTGAAATTTGCTCTTAGACCAGCTTATAACTGGAAACATTGTCAAAATAGTAAATTGACTATTTTGACGTTAGCGTATGAACTGTTTCTTCACCGGAAATGACCGGAGGGAAATAAATCCCCCCAGAATCACGGTAAATCACTGGGTAGCATGTAGAGTAATATAAACCTTGTACCCTGTAGATACAGAATCTGGGCTGCTGCAATTGTAAGCTGTGTGCGGCGTGTGTGAAGCAGTACTTCGAGGTGGTGGTGCGAGAGCGTCATGTACGCAACTGGGGCTGTCCGCTGTGTCACGCACCAGACTTGGAGGACGATGATGCAGCCACTCAGTACTTCGAGTTGCTGCAGCTCATTGTACGTCTAAATATTTACACTTTCCATCAATTGATAATTGACACGCCCATTCAACGTATTGCGTTTATATTCTAATGCATTACATGAGCATGTAATGTCGCACACAGTGTTGTTGATTTGTTGAACTTTGTTTGACGTCATTACTTTTCACAAAGTTGTCAATAACGGCACGCTATTGACCAGCAATGGCGCTGTTCCTTGAATTGAGACAAAATGACATAAAAAAAAGCTGATTCTTCATTTTAATGCCATTGTTGTCTATTCAAATTTGTGAATCAATCAGAACATGCAATGTAAATAAAAGTAATAAAATCATGGGCTGTTGTGTTTACTGTAGTATGAAAAACAAATGTTCTGTTTAAACACTGCATTTTAAACAGACTAAATGTTTTTTATACTACAGTAAATGCAACAACCCATGGTTTTTGTCGAGCCTGCTTGTGGAAAGCGAGACACAGTGATCACAATGATGTCCGGGTGTGTGGCCGTCCGTCCGAAATATGCCTTATATCTCTGCAGTCCTAAGTCACATTGACTTGAAACTTCATATGCTTGTTAGTCATCATCCATATAATCATGATGTATCCTGTCATGCGGCCCCTGTGCCCAAGGTCAAAGTCAAATGACTTAGAAGTTTGTGTTAAATATTTGTCCAAATTTGCGTTGAACTTTTTAAATACTACCTACTATCTATGTAACCGTAAGTCAGATTTGCTTGAAACTTTGTATGCTTATTGGGTATCATCCAATAAATTCATTCTGTGTCCCACTCATGCGGCCCCTGTGCCCCAAGGTCAAGGCCAAATGACTTAGAAGTTTGCGTTATTATAAAATCTACATTAAAGTTTTTACATACCTTATATCTCCACAATCGTTACTCCAATTTACTTTAAACTAAACTTCCAATACTTTCTTTTCATCATCCATATTTTCATTCTATAGCCTGCCCATGTGGCCCACATGCCCAAGATTAAGGTCAAATGACTTTAAAATTTGTGTTTAATTTGTGACTGGAGAAATTGGGCTTATGGGTTTTGCGACCAGTGTAGATACAGATCAGGCTGTGCATCCGCACAGCCTGATCAGGATCTGCACTGATCGACAATCCATCAATGAAACACCCGTCATGCTTCTTACAAACAATATAGATCAGGCTACACGAGTGTGCTATTTTCTCAGGAGCTACACTGGTCATAAATCCCATAAGCCCCATTTCTGCAGTCACGGCCACATTTCTTATTGTAATTTTAGTGCTCGATGTACGGTGCTCTCCCGTTTGTATATGTGGCTGTGACTGGAGAAATGGGGCTTATGGTATTTATGACCAGTGTAGATCCTGATCAAGTAGCACACTCTTGTAGCCTGATAAAGATCCATATTTGCTTGTTGACGGGTGGTTCACTAAATCTACACTGGTAGCAATACTCATGAGCCCCATTTCTCCAGGTACAGTCACATATCATCGCTGTTCTTTGAAAACCTCGTAACTCATTTTCAGACCTAAAATTATTATACCATAAATATTGAGTCCAAATCAAAATACGTTAGTTTCTAAAATACCGGACATTTTAGCCAATCGCTTGGCACTTTAATAGTCACGTGAAAATATCCAATAAATCTATTGGTTCACATTTTTTAGCTCGCCTGCACGAAGTGCAGAAGAGCTTATGGTATACTCCCTGTGTCGTCGGCGTCCACAAACTTAACATTGGGGTAAATGTCTTATAACTTCTGTTTCCTTTCATGGAACACCTTGTTATTTCATACATGCATTCCTCAGATGACCCTCTATGATGCTGTAGCAAATCCATGACCCACCACCCAACCCTTACCCCAAGGTCAAGGTCACAAACTTAGCACATTCATAAACTTAACGTTGGGGTAAATGTCTTATAACATCTGTTTCCTTTCATGGAACGCCTTGATATTTCATACATGCATTTATCTGATGATACCACATGATATAGCAAATATCCATAACCCACCACCCACCCCTTACCCCAAGGTCAAGGTCACAAACTTAGCACATTCATAAACTTAATGTTGGGGTAAATGTCTTATAACATCTGTTTCCTTTCATGGAACGCCTTGATATTTCATACATGCATTCCTCAGATGACCATCTAGCATGCTGTAGAAAATCCACGACCCACCACCCAACCCTTGCCCCAAGGTCAAAGTCAGTGATATACGCCTTGATATTTCATACATGCATTCATCTGATGATACCCTATCATGCTGTCGCAAATCCATGACCCACTGCCCTCCACTTACCCCAAGGTCAAGGTCACACATTTAGCACATTCATAAACTTAACATTGGGGTAAATGTCTTATAACATCTGTTTCCCCTCATGGAACACCTTGATATTTCATACATGCATTTCTCAGATGACCCTCTATCATGCTGTAGCAAATCCACGACCCAGCACCCAACCCTTACCCCAAGGTCAAGGTCACAAATTTAGCACATTCATAAACTTAACGTTGGGATAAATGTTGTGTAACTTCTGTTTCTTTACAGGGAACGCTTTGCTATAACATACATGCATTCATGTGGTGATCCTCTATTGTGCTACAGCAAATCCATGTCCCACCCCTTTCCCCAAGATCAACATCATAAACTTAACGTTGGAGTAAATGTCTTTTTATGCCTCCGCCACCGAATGGTGAGGGTGGCATATAGTGTTACCGGCATCCGTACGTACGTACGTACATCCCAAAACCTTAACGCTAGGTAAATGACTTATAATTTCTGTTTCCTTGCTCGGATCTGCTTCAGATTTCACACACACATTGCTCCAATGGTCCTCTACCGCCCTGTGACAAATCCACAGTTGTCCCGCCCCCGCTAAGCCCAGGGTCAAGGTCAGAGACTTGGTGCGTTCGAAACCTTAACGCTGGGTAAATGGCTTATAATTTCTGTTTCCTTGCTCGGATCTGCTTCATATTTCACACACGCATTGCTCCAATGGTCCTCTACCGCCCTGTGACAAATCCACATTCATCCCGTCCCCGCTAAGCCCAGGGTCAAGGTCACAGACTTGGTGCGTTCGAAACCTTAACGCTGGGTAAATGGCTTATAATTTCTGTTTCCTTGCTCGGATCTGCTTCACATTTCACACACGCATTGCTCCAATCGTCCTCTACCACCCTGTGACAAATCCACATTTGTCCCGCCCCCGCTAAGCCCAGGTCAAGGTCACAGACTTGGTGCGTTCGAAACCTTAACGCTCGGGTAAATGACTTAAAATCAAATATGCCTCGTTTTCTTTGGCTGCCAGCGGGCATTCGTGTGCCGACAGGCCACAGTTCTAGTTATAACTTTTTTTTCTTTACAGGGTCCGCCTTAATATTTCATACATGCATTCATCTGATGATCCTCTATTGTGCTACAGCAAATCCATGACCCCCCACCCCTTTCCCCAAGGTCAAGGTCACAAACTTAGCACATTCATACATGCATTCTTTATGTGAATAGCTATCATGCTGTAGAAAATCACCATCTTAGTGTGTTCATAAACTTAACGTTGGGTTAAATTTTGTATCACTTCTGTTTTCAGGGAGCGCATTGATATTTCATACATGCATTCATCTTAATATGCTATATCATGCTATAGCAAATCCACGACCCACCTTCCACCACTGACCCCAATGTCAAGGTCCACCGCACACCCCTTAACCCAAGGTCAAGTTATATAATATTCATGTTTTTATCGAGCCCGCTTGCGGAAAGCGAGACATAGTGATCACAATGATGTCCGGGTGTCCGTGCGTCCGTGCGTCCGTCCGAGCTAACATTGGGGGTTTAGGGGCTAGGGGGAGGAGCCTAAGACAATAGAATACAGTAGATTTATTCCATTAGCCCCTAAACCTATTGTTATACCCCCCGCAACGAGTTGAGGGGGGGTATACTGGAGTCAGGTTGTCCGTCCGTCCGTCCGTCCGTGCGTCCGTCCGTGCGTCCGTCCGTCCGTCCGGATAAACTTAACATCAGAGAAATATTGTTATAACTTCTATTTCCTTCATCTAAAATGCTTGATATTTCACACATGCATTCCTGTAAGGCTCTACTACCATGCTGTGCCAAATCCACGACCGTCCAACCCCCGCAGATCCCAAGGTCAAGGTCAATTACTTAGTCCGTAAACTTAACATCAGAGAAATATTGTTATAACTTCTATTTCCTTCATCTAAAATGCTTAATATTTCACACATGCATTCCTGTAAGGCTCTACTACCATGCTGTGCCAAATCCACGACCGTCCAACCCCCGCAGATCCCAAGGTCAAGGTCAAATACTTAGTCTCTTTACAAAACTTAACATCAGAGAAATATTGTTATAACTTCTATTTTCCTTCATCTAAAATGCTTAATATTTCACACATGCCTTCCTGTAAGGCTCTACTACCATGCTGTGCCAAATCCACGACCACCCAACCCCCGCAGATCCCAAGGTCAAGGTCAAATACTTAGTCTCTTTACAAAACTTAACATCAGAGAAATATTGTTATAACTTCTATTTCCTTCATCTAAAATGCTTAATATTTCACACATGCATTCCTGTAAGGCTCTACTACCATGCTGTGCAAAATCCATGACCGTCCAACCCCCGCTGATCCCAATGTCAAGGTCAAATACTCTTTACAAAACTTAACATCAGAGAAATATTGTTATAACTTCTATTTCCTTCATCTAAAATGCTTAATATTTCACACATGCATTCCTGTAAGGCTCTACTACCATGCTGTGCCAAATCCACGACCGCCTCCAACCCCCGCAGATCCCAAGGTCAAGGTCAAATACTTAGTCTCTTTACAAAACTTAACATCAGAGAAATATTGTTATAACTTCTATTTCCTTCATCTAAAATGCTTAATATTTCACACATGCATTCCTGTAAGGCTCTACTACCATGCTGTGCAAAATCCATGACCGTCCAACCCCCGCTGATCCCAATGTCAAGGTCAAATACTCTTTACAAAAACTTAACATAGAGAAAATATTTAAGTTATAACTTCTATTTCCTTCATTGAAAATTCTTATTATTTCACTTGTGCATTCCTCTAAGGTTGTACTATCATGCTGTCACAAATCTACGAAGTGTCCAACCCCCGCTGCTCCCAGGTCAAGGTCACATACTTAGTCTCTTTACAAAACTTAACATCAGAGAAATATGTTATAACTTCTATTTCTTTCATGGAAAATACTTAATATTTCATATGCATGTGACAAATCCCCGCTGATCTCGAGGTCAACGTCACATACATACCGTATAACATTGGCTTAACGCCCCCTCCTAATAAACGCCCCCCCCCCCCCCCCCCCCCCCCCCCCCCCCCCCCCCCCCCCACCCCCCCCCCCCCCCCCCCCCCCATAAAAAAAAAAAGAAAAAAATCCCCCCCCCCCCCCCCCCCCCCCCCCCCCCCCCCTAAATAAAAAAAAAAAAAAAAATATTTTTTTTTTTTTAATTTGGCCTTTTTTTTTTTTTTTTTTTTATTTTTTTTTTTTTTTTTAATGGTATTAAAACGCCCCCCCCCCCCCCCCCCCCCCCCAAATAATTTTTTTTTTTTTTACCAATGACCGCCAATTTCAAACACAAATAGTCTTTAAATCTTTATTTGTGTTTGAAATTGGTGGTCCTTGGTAATTTTTTTTTTTTTTTTTTTTTTCTTTTTTTTTTTTTTTTTTTTTTTTTACTGGCTAATAAACGCCCCTTTTGTAAAATGTAACGCCTCCGGGGCGTTAATTTTCGAGGTTATACGGTAGTCTCTTTACAAAACTTAACATCAGAGAAATCGGTTATAACTTCTATTTCCTTGCTCGGATCTGCTTCACATTTCACACACTCATTGCTCCAATGGACCTCTACCACCCTGTGACAAATTCACGTTCATGCCGCTCGCGCTAATCCCAGAGTCAAGGTCACAAGCCCACACACTTGGAAATTTGTACATATTTTAGGGGTACCTGGGCCCACGCGGGGGGTATATTCCGTAAGCCTCGCTTACTGACCAATCTAGTTGTTTAGGGGCTATTCCTTTGATCTTTTAAAGAACAAATAGCCCATAAACCCAAAATGTTAGTCTGTCCGTCCGGGCACACATTAGGGTACTTATGTGGCTAGCCCCACAGGGTTATGGACTTGGTAAAGGATAGGGTTGGTTACAATTAGCCACCTAAAAAATCCTTTTATGTGGCTAAAAATCGTTTTATGTGGCTAATATTTAACATGTGATAAGCCACATAAGTATAGTACTGTAAGAACGTCCGTCCATCCGTCCGTCCCCGTCCGTCCGTCCGAAATCTGCGTGACAGTTTTTAAATAACTTATATCTCTGCAGTCCTAAGTCACATTGAATTGAAACTTCATATGCTTATTAGTCATGATCCATATATTCATGCTGTATCCCACTCATGCGGCCCCTGTGCCCAAGGTCAAGGTCAAATGACTTAGAAGTTTGCGTTAATGTTTCTGTCAAAATTTGCGTTAAAGTTTTCACATACCTACTATCTCTGTAACCGTAAGTCAGATTTGCTTGAAACTTTGTATGCTTATTGGGCATCAAACTTCAAATAAATACACTCTGAGACCATCAAATGCCTCGGCGGGCTCGACATGCGGGCCGCTGCCATCTGGTTTATGCAACTGTGCCAAGTTTGAGTGAAGGCTGCCAACAGGTGAGCTTCGTTGTCTTCTGACAACTCTTGTTATCTTCTAAAACCTCATATAGCTTCTTTGGTGTGCGGTATCGAAAAATTGCAAAAAAATAACGAAAAACATTCAGAAACGGCTACTAGGGTGAGTGAATGTTAATTTCTTACATAGTATTAACATCTTATACAGAAAAATGACAATTCGAAAACAGGTACAGTGCGACCCCGTTAGTACACGGAAGACCGGCGACATACAACCTTCCGTGTTGCTTTTCCGAACCGTGCTATATCCGTTCTCGCCCAAGACGCGTCATAATGTAAAAAAAAAAATACATGTACACTGTACACTGTGACTGCGAATGAACGACGTCGCCAATGCCTATAATATGCCATAAGTTTTCACTGTTATCTTCGCATGTAATAAATATATTGAATCCAAGAATTGTATAACGTCATGTTTTATTTATTCATGTTCTGTAGAATGTAGATCTACGCAGGTCTGTGCAATCCATTATTGTAAACACGTGTAGAAAAAAGTGTAGTAATGATGACGCAATGACCCAATGACCGATATCCTGTTCCATCAGCTGCAACATCACGGACAAGCTCGTGCGTTGCAATCTGTGTTTACTCATATGGTGAGCACAGGTGGAAGACTCGGACCTATGACACCAAAATAAATGCCTATTAAAAAAATCCCATTATCCCACCCACCTGGTATCATACTGTACATGACGTTAATAATAGAACGAGATCAAGTGGGTGGGGTAATGGATATTTTTGTAATGGTCATTTTCTTTGTGTCACACGTCCCACTATTCCACCTGTGGGTTTGAGTACAGACCTGTATAGACATGTTTTGCCCAACGTGTTATAATATTGCGCCAGTTCATGAGGTAATCAGGCTTATCACGTGAGATTTTCGACGAAGATGAATCTGATAATAGTGTACATTTTCTGTAAACGATATCGAATGTTGACGAATATTAAATTAGTAATTATTACGCATTTGCTCTGAAAATGTTATCAACTTTCCGATATATTTGCAGAAAAAAGTTAAATCATTCTCGGCGAAAATCTCAGTTATATAATAAAGTTGATTATCTCCTGCACTGGCTCAATTATGACATAGCGAAACGAGGCCAGTTGTCACATACACATTTGTGTACATGCGCCGGGGGCGTGGGCAGTGCTGTAACAATTTAGTTAATCTGGGTCGAGTTAATCTGCGCGACTGATACGCGATCTCCGATTGGTCAGCCTTTACACCTAATTAATATTCCACCAATGCTGAGCGCGAACGCATGGCGGAAAAATGAAATCGAGCACATAACAATTAGCACTGCTTTGTTACTGGTCTTACTGATCTTATTCCCAGTTTGCTCGGATTAATTTACGAAATGTGCAAACGTGATCAGCTGCACATTCACATCGGTGAGATAAAAGGAGGCTATGCGTCCATAATTTTTTTTTTTCGTCCATTTTGGGTCTAATTTGGGAAAGAATCGCAAATTTAACACGATTTCTCACAATAGTCGTGTTACAAATTTAACACGATTTTGATATACAAATAGGAACAAAATTCGGGAGCCAAGGCACAACCGTGTATTAACCGAAATCGTGTTATAGTGAAGCGTGTACTAACGGGGTCGCACTGTACGTCATGAAATACAAATGAAATGGTGAGAAAATTTGGAATATCTCTCATAACTAGAAAACAAATAACATACTAGAAATGAAAGCTCATAATAATGATAAGTGTTTGGTTAGTCTTGACCACTTAATTGTACGAGCTAAGATTGATATGGTTAAAAACGAGATATAAATTGTGTAGTTATATCGAAATATAATGCCAATATTAATTTTCAGTCGGATGATATTTAGTTTTATTTACTTCCTGAAAAGTAGACAGATTTGACTTACGAGGGTTTAGAAGAACAGCGATGATATTACCTTGCTGTTGAACCCCAATGAATCAATTGTTTCAGGAGCATTCTATTATATGTGTTTCCCAGAAAAATTAAGTCTGAATATTTATGGTAATTACGGTACCTGTGTTGCGTTCTATGTTGTCAGCTCCGGACCGTTATGGATGAGGAGATTATGAACCTGCTTGATACGAAACTGCGCGACTGGCATCTACAGAAGGACCCAAACTTCCGCTGGTGTGCCCACGTATGTTGTCACCTCCGGCAGTCTTCTCGACAACATTTTCATATTGGCCTGCCAGAGAAATATAGAAAATTGCTGGCCCAAATTACTTTTTTATCACTCCCACTTGAGGTCAGTGTGGTATAGTCGCTGCGAAGGTGTACGTTTTGCATGTGCATCCGGCATCTGTGTGTTTTTATGTACCAAATATCTCCACAACCCTATGTCCAATAGACTTTAAACTGCACATACCTCTTTATCAGCATCCATATATTGAAGATGTGCACCTTGGTGTTTTTATGGCGAAAGAATATTTTTTAACAAAGATATGACCTTTTTAACTTTTTTCTACATTTTTGTATACAATTCTATATAGGGTACAGAGTTTGTGTACACAACTCCTCTGAAACCGTTCAGTCGATCGATCTGAAACTATACAGACGTCTTCTACACATATTGAAGATGTGCACCTTGGTATTTTTATGCCGAAAAACTATTTTTTAACAAAAATATCACAATTTTAACTTACTTATTTTTTCTACATTTTTGTATACAATTCTATGTAGGGTTCAGAGTTTGTTGTGTACACAACTCCTCTGAAACCTTCAGTCGATCAATCTGAAACTATACACACGTCTTCTACACATATTGAAGATGTGCACCTTGGTGTTTTTATGGCGAAATCTTTTTTTAACAAAAATATCACCTTTTTAACTTAATAGCCATTTTTTCGACATTTTTGTATACAATTCTATATAGGGTACAGAGTTTGTATACACAATTCCTCTGAAACCATTCAGTCAATCGATCTGAAACTATACACACGTCTTCTACACATATTGAAGATGTGCACCTTGGTTTTTTTATGCTGAAAAATGATTTGTTAACAAAAATATCACCTTTTTAACTTAACCATTTTTTCTACATTTTTGTATCCAATCTATATAATTTCTACTTTACACATCTCCACCTAAATTAGTATACATGTTTAACACAACGAGAGGAAGAAATAATGCTATAGTGTTTCAATAGTGTTTCAATTCACATAAAGGTTTCTTGCCTTGGTGACAGCTTCACATTTCTGCATCTTCGCTGTCTGGCCCATCTTCGACGGGCGTATTTTGTGACTTATGGCACTCTTGTTATGGTATGATGTCACAATATTTAATGTATGATGTTACTGTTATTTCAAAGAATTCATGACAATTGGTCAATGCAAAGTGAGTTTCATGAAAAATAAGTGGATCGTGTTGGAAGTGACTTTGCCTGGTTATTGTGCGTGGGTTGTTGTTTCAGTGTGTGGCAGGTTTCCTGTGGGAGCCGCCAGATATCCTCAAAATGACGTGCCAGACCTGTCTCCAGAAAACTTGCTTCTTGTGCAAGATAAAGGCACGTTTCAACTTGATTGTATGTGACTGAAAAAATGGGGCTTATGTGATCTGTGGCCAGTGTAGCTCCTGATGAAATATCACACACCCATAGCCTGATACTGATCTATATTGCTTGCTAGAAGCATGAAAGGTGTTTCATTGATGGAATATGGCGAACAGTGCAGATCCTGATCAGACTGCGCAGACACGCAGACTGGTCTGGATCTACACAGGTCGCAAAACCTATAAGCCCCATTTATTGACTCACCGCCACATATTTATGCCCCCGCCACCGAATAGTGAGGGGGGCATATAGTGTTACCGGCGTCCGTACGTACGTAACCGTACGTACGTATGTACCGAAACCTTAACGCTCGGGTAAATGCCTTATAATTTCTGTTTCCTTGCTCGGATCTACTTCACATTTCACACACGCATTGCTCCAATGGTCCTCTGCCACCCTGTGACAAATCAACATTCATCCCGCCCCCGCTAAGCCCATGGTCAAGGTCACAGACTTGGTGCGTTCGAAACCTTAACGCTGGGTAAATGGCTTATAATTTCTGTTTCAAAGAAACTATATGAGGTTTTAGAAGATAACAAGAGTTGTCAGAAGACAACGAAGCTCACCTGTTGGCAGCCTTCACTCAAACTTGGCACAGTTGTATAAACCAGATGGCAGCGGCCCGCATGTCGAGCCCGCCGAGGCATTTGATGGTCTCAGAGTGTATTTATTTGAAGTTTGATGCCCAATAAGCATACAAAGTTACAAGCAAATCTGACTTACGGTTACAGAGATAGTAGGTATGTGAAAACTTTAACGCAAATTTTGACAGAAACATTAACGCAAACTTCTAAGTCATTTGACCTTGACCTTGGGCACAGGGGCCGCATGAGTGGGATACAGCATGAATATATGGATCATGACTAATAAGCATATGAAGTTTCAAGTCAATGTGACTTAGGACTGCAGAGATATAAGGTATTTATACGCACGCACGCACACACGCACGCACGGACACCCGGACGTCATTGTGATCACTATGTCTCGCTTTCCGCAAGCGGGCTCGACAAAAACATGAATATTATATAACTTGACCTTGGGTTAAGGGGTGTGCGGTGGACCTTGACATTGGGGTCAGTGGTGGAAGGTGGGTCGTGGATTTGCTATAGCATGATATAGCATATTGAGATGAATGCATGTATGAAATATCAATGCACTCCCTGAAAACAGAAGTGATACAAAATTTAACCCAACGTTAAGTTTATGAACACACTAAGATGGTGATTTTCTACAGCATGATAGCTATTCACATAAAGAATGCATGTATGAATGTGCTAATGTGACCATGACCTTGGGGAAAGGGGTGGGGGGGGGTCATGGATTTGCTGTAGCACAATAGAGGATCATCAGATGAATGCATGTATGAAATATTAAGGCGGACCCTGTAAAGAAAAAGAAGTTATAAAAAGACATTCACTCCAATGTTAAGTTTATGATGTTGATCTTGGGAAAGGGGTGTGACATGGATTTGCTGTAGCACAATAGAGGATCACCACATGAATGCATGTATGTTATAGCAAAGCGTTCCCTGTAAAGAAACAGAAGTTACACAACATTTACCCCAACGTTAAGTTTATGAATGTGCTAAATTTGTGACCTTGACCTTGGGGTAAGGGTTGGGTGCTGGGTCGTGGATTTGCTACAGCATGATAGAGGGTCATCTGAGGAATGCATGTATGAAATATCAAGGTGTTCCATGAGGGGAAACAGATGTTATAAGACATTTACCCCAACGTTAAGTTTATGAATGTGCTAAGTTTGTGACCTCGACCTTGGGGTATGTGGAGGGCAGTGGGTCATGGATTTGCGACAGCCTGATAGGGTATCATCAGATGAATGCATGTATAAAATATCAAGGCGTATATCACTGACCTTGACCCTGGGGTAAGGGTTGGGTGATGGGTCGTGGATTTTCTACAGCATGCTAGATGGTCATCTGAGGAATGTATGTATGAAATATCAAGGCATTCCATGAAAGGAAACAGATGTTATAAGACATTTACCCCAATATTAAGTTTATGAATGTGCTAAGTTTGTGACCTTGACCTTGGGGTAAGGGGTGGGTGGTGGGTCATGGATATTTGCTATATCACGATGTATCATCAGATGAATGCATGTATGAAATATCAAGGCGTTCCATAAAAGGAAACAGATGTTATAAGACATTTACCCCAACGTTGAGTTTATAAACATGCTAAGTTTGTGACCTTGACCTTGGGGTAAATGTTGGGTGGTGGGTCATGGATTTGCTACAGCATGTTAGAGGGTCATCTGAGGAATGCATGTATGAAATATCAAGGCGTTCCATGAAAGGAAACAGATGTTATGAGACATTTACCCCAACGTTAAGTTTATGAATGTGCTAAGTTTGTGACCTTGACCTTGGGGTAAGGGTTGGGTGGTGGGTCATGGATTTGCTACAGCATCATAGAGGGTCATCTGAGGAATGCATGTATGAAATATCAAGGCGTTCCATGAAAGGAAACAGATGTTATAAGACATTTACCCCAACGTTAAGTTTATGAATGTGCTAAGTTTGTGACCTTGGGGTAAGGGTTGGGTGGTTGGTCGTGGATTTGCTACCAGCATGATAGAGAGTCATCTGAGGAATGCATGTATGAAATATCAAGGCGTTCCATGAAAGGAAACAGATGTTATAAGACATTTACCCCAACGTTAAGTTTATGAATGTGCTAAGTTTGTGACCTTGACCTTGGGGTAAGGGTTGGGTGGTGGGTCATGGATTTGCTACAGCATCATAGAGGGTCATCTGAGGAATGCATGTATGAAATATCAAGGCGTTCCATGAAAGGAAACAGATGTTATGAGACATTTACCCCAACGTTAAGTTTATGAATGTGCTAAGTTTGTGACCTTGACCTTGGGGTAAGGGTTGGGTGGTGGGTCATGGATTTGCTACAGAATGATAGAGGGTCATCTGAGGAATGCATGTATGAAATAACAAGGTGTTCCATGAAAGGAAACAGAAGTTATAAGACATTTACCCCAATGTTAAGTTTGTGGACGCCGACAATACAGGGGGTATGCCATAAGCTCTTCTGCACTTCGTGCAGGTGAGCTAAAAAAATGTAAACTAATAGATTTATTCGATTTTTTCACGTGACTATTAAAATGCCAAGCGATTGGCTAAAATGTCCGGTATTTTAGAAAATAACGTATTTTGATTTGGACTAAATATTTATGGTATAATAATTTTGGGTCTGAAAATGAGTTACGAGATTTTCAAAGAACAGCGATGATATGTGGCTGTACCTGGAGAAATGGGGCTCATGAGTATTGCTACCAGTGTAGATCTAGTGAACCACCCGTCAACAAGCAAATATGGATCTTTATCAGGCTACAAGAGTGTGCTACTTGATCCGAGCAAGGAAACAGAAATTATAAGGCATTTACCCGAGCGTTAAGGTTTCGAACGCACCAAGTCTGTAACCTTGACCATGGGCCTAGCGGGGGCGGGACGAATGTGGATTTGTCACAGGGTGGCAGAGGACCATTGGAGCAATGCGTGTGTGAAATGTGAAGCAGATCCGAGCAAGGAAACAGAAATTATAAGGCATTTACCCGAGCGTTAAGGTTTCGAACGCACCAAGTCTGTGACCTTGACCATGGGCTTAGGCATCACGGGACGGTTGAAAATAGCCAAAATTGACTGCTTTTCTGAGGGCGGCGGGTGACTTATAAAAATCACCGCCTCTCACAATCAGTTAAGGAGGCTCTTGCGACAAGTATTGAAAAATACTCGCAAATGAAGTACAAATCGCACGCCACAATAAAAATTCAGTAACCGCATCAGATGTGTTCAATTAATTTTTTACAAAGTTACCCCACCCACCTATTTTTGGCCAAAAGTTTCAACACGACTGAATTTATCGGAATTGTTTTCATGAAAATATGAGGCACAGATACTTTGTTATGTCTTGTTCTATCACTTGTAACACCACACCATTTTCTGAAAATGATTTCAAAGCGGGGTCATAACCAGCTCAAATTTTCGCTACAAATGCCCGAAAAATACCTTAAATTCTGACGCGAAACCGTACCGGCGAGACAGCATAGCAGGCGACATTTTCCAAGATGTCGAAATCAACTGGAGCTAACATTCAGTTTCGTAGAATTATGAAATACTCTAGACACACTGGTGTAACTTACAGGGTCGGTAGTGAAGTATATAGAAAATCGTCCACCCTCTTTTTAAAGCTAGCTGCCCACTGTCCCGTGAGACCTTAGCGGGGGCGGGACGAATGTGGATTTGTCACAGGGTGGCAGAGGACCATTGGAGCAATGCGTATGTGAAATGTGAAGCAGATCCGAGCAAGGAAACAGAAATTATAAGCCATTTACCCGAGCGTCTGTGACCTTGACCCTGGGTTTAGCGGGGGCGGGACGAATGCGGATTTGTCACAGGGTTTGCAGAGGACCATTGGAGCAATGCAGATCCGAGCAAGGAAATATAAATTATAAGGCATTTACCCGAGCGTTAAGGTTTCGAACGCACCAAGTCTGTGACCTTGACCCTGGGCTTAGCGGGGGAGGGACGAATGTGGATTTGTCACAGGGTGGCAGAGGACCATTGGAGCAATGCGTGTGTGAAATCTGAAGCAGATCCGAGCAAGGAAACAGAAATTATAAGCCATTTACCCAGCGTTAAGGTTTCGAATGCACCAAGTCTGTGACCTTGGGTACTTATGTGGCTAGCCCCACAGGGTTATGGACTTGGTAAAGGATAGGGTTGGTTACAATTAGCCACCTAAAAAATCCTTTTATGTGGCTAATATTTAACATGTGATAAGCCACATAAGTATAGTACTGTAAGAACGTCCGTCCGTCCGTGCGTCCGTCCGTCCATCCATGCGTCCGTCCGGGCACACATTAGGGTACTTATGTGGCTAGCCCCACAGGGTTATGGACTTGTTAAAGGATAGGGTTGGTTATAATTAGCCACCTAAAAAATCGTTTTATGTGGCTAAAAATAGTTTTATGTGGCTAATATTTAACATGTGATAAGCCACATAAGTACCCTAATGTAAGAACGTCCGTCCGTTGGTCCGTCCGTCCGGGCACACATTAGTGTACTTATGTGGCTAGCCCCACAGGGTTATGGACTTGGTAAAGGATAAGGTTGGTTACAATTAGCCACGTAAAAAATCGTTTTATGTGGCTAAAAATCGTTTTATGTGGCTAATATTTAACATGTGATAAGCCACATAAGTATAGTACTGTAAGAACGTCCGTCCGTCCGTCCGTCCGTCCGTCCATCCGTACGTCCGTTCGTCCATTCGGTTAAAGTTTTTTATGCCCCCGCCACCGAATGGTGAGGGGGGAATATAGTGTTACCGGCGTCCATACATACGTACGTCCCGAAACCTTAACACTCGGGTAAATGGCTTATAATTTCCTTGCTTGGATCTGCTTCACATTTCACACACACATTCCTCCAATGGTCCTCTACCGCCCTGTGACAAATCCACATTCGTCCCGCCCCCGATAAGCCCAGGGTCAAGGTCACAGACTTGGTGCGTTCCAAACCTTAACGCTCAGGTAAATGGCTTATAATTTCTGTTTCCTTGCTCGGATCTGCTTCACATTTCACACACACATTGCTCCAATGGTCCGCTACCGCTCTGTGACACATTCATATTTGTCCCGCCCCCGCTAAGCCCAGGGTCAAGGTCACAGACTTGGTGCGTTCGAAACCTTAACGCTCGGGTAAATGGCTTATAATTTCTGTTTCCTTGCTCGGATCTGCTTCACATTTCACACACACATTGCTCCAATGGTCCGCTACCGCCCTGTGACACATTCACATTTGTCCCACCCCCGCTAAGCCCAGGGTCAAGGTCACAGACTTGGTGCGTTCCAAACCTTAACGCTCGGGGTAAATGGCTTGTAATTTCTGTTTCCTTGCTCGGATCTGCATCACATTTCTCACACGCATTGCTCCAATGGTCCTCTACCACTCTGTGACAAATCCACATTCGTCCCGCCCCCGCTAAGCCCAGGGTCAAGGTCACAGACTTGGTGCGTTCGAAACCTTAACACTTGGGTAAATGGCTTATAATCAAATATGCCTCGTTTTCTTTGACTGCCAGCGGGGGCATTCGTGTGCCGACAGGCCACATTTCTAGTAATTTCTGTGTCCTTGCTCGGATCTGCTTCACATTTCACATATGCATTGCTCCAATGGTCCTCTACCACCCTGTGATAAATCCACATTTGTCCTGCGCCCGCTAAGCCCAGGGTCAAGGTCACAGACTTGGTGCGTTCGAAACCTGAACGCTCGGGTAAATGACTTATAATTTCTGTTTCCTTGCTCGGATCTGCTTCACATTTCACACACACATTGCTCCTATGGTCCTCTACTGCCCTGTGACAAACTCACATTCGTGCCGCCCCCGCCAAGCCCAGGGTCAAGGTCCTTCAAAGATGGCAATGTTCCACTGTAAATCAGACATGTGAGCACTTCATGTCACATTCTAGTGTTTTGCAATCATGAAAAGTCATAGCAATCAGAGATGCATAACAGCGAAACACATCTAAGGTAAACATCTATATTTCCCGAGTGTCCGGTTTAGAGGGGTTCCACTGTACTAGTAATATAATTTTGTAGCTAAATTGTATTTAAAGTTTTTATTTTAATGCATATAAGTAAGCTATACAATAAATAAATAAGCTTTACAATATGAGTAACCTAAATTGTTACATGACTGCCATTGTTTGACACCGCTCACAGCCGAGGTTCAAACTTACAGCGCGTGCTGTTTGACCATGGCTGTAGACAATGCTCATTCCGGGGCCAAGCTACCACCTCTTTAATGCATGTGTCTCGTGACGTTACTAGAACGCGCCATTACATCACAAGACCAGACCAGTTCACAACGGACGCAGTTTCACTCCATTTTATCCGTGTGCAAACAGGTAGCCACAAAATTATTCACGTGGTCAAATACTTCCCTTATTCATCGCTTGTTATGTCAAGTAATCACACTTAACTACCATTGAAACAGTACATATTGCTGAAAATGTAATCGATTCAGAATTGTCCGCCATTTTGGAATTGATGCGGAGGATGGGGCATCTGCACTGAGGCCCTGAAATATGTATGCTTAACCCTTTGAACCCGAAAGGCCGCTATAGCGGTTTATGCAAACAGTGCAGATCCAGATGAGCCGGCTCGTTACGAGCCGGCTCATCAGGATCTGCACTTTTTGCAAGTAATTTTCATATTTCTTTAGAACAAAAACACCCCTTTTTCATAAATGGACGAATCTGAAAATCATTTTGTGACCATTGGATTGGTCGGAACATTAGCATATCACAGTCCATTCCAGTTCCTTAAGGTTGAAAGGGTTAAGCCAGCTGTCTGAATTATAAAAGTACCGAAAGAACAAGTACGTTCGACCATGTCCAGCCGTGTGTAAACATTTTCCATGGCACTCGGGAACTGTTTGAACCTGTGGTCTATGGCCTTGGGGTTCAAACAGTTCCCTTGTACCATGTCAAACATTTACCCATGGCTGGACATTGTCAAACCATATATGACACTGACACACGCCATATGATTTTGTACCTTCGGACATCTGTGTCATTTCATGAAATTTGTTTACAAAATTTACAATATTTTCCGTAAATGGTGTCAAAGGTTGACAAAATTTTCAGAGTACATGCGGAATTACCGGTATATTCCGCATGTACTCTCATAATTTCGTCAACTTTTGACACCATTTTTGAAAAATATTGTTAATTTTGTAAACGTATTTAATGAAATTACGTAGATGTCCGAAGGTACAAACTCACATGGTGTGTCTCATATTAAACCCCGACAGTGGGAGGACCAGCACGAGGGCCATTCATGTGAGCAGTTCCAGCAGTGGAAGTTTGAGAACGACGCGGACACGCAGGCCGCTGGGCTGGCGCGCCACCTACAGGAGAATGGCATCGGTAAGGGGGATAACTCACTGGGCAGAGCGAAACACTCCACCACCAGTGTGTGCTGTGACTTATAATTCCAACTTTATAGATTGTACTCATGCACAGTGTATAAACAATGTCTATTTGTAGTCACAGGTTGAAGTAACGGATCAAGGTCTATAAATATACCTAAAAGTATCAATATTAAAGTGGGAAAAAATCAGTTGTAAAAAAAAAGTTTACTCCCTTTTAGAACGCAATACAAGGTGCCTATGTTTTAATGGTCCTTACTCGGACGGCCTCGAGACAATGGGCTCTCATGAAACAGTCGACCGATTTATATAATTTCCGCCAATTGCAGAAGTTAGGCAAATGTTAGCCCTCCGCAACGATATATTCCCAGATGCGCTATGTCAACAGGTTTTATATATATAAAGAACATAGAAACCTTGGTAATGTGTTATAACAGGGAATAAAAAAAAAATGTAACTTACTATTTTTTTCACTTATTGATACTTTTAGGTATATTTAATGTATTTATAGACCTTGGTATGTTACTTCAACCTGTTTGTAGTTTGTAGAAAATGGCATAAATTTGGCTTGAGGAACAAGTACACAAGACCTCTCCAAGACATAAGTAATATTTAAGCTGCATTGTATTGTATGTTGTACACTATTACGTTTATGTTCAACATGTTCTAAAATGTTTTTCAGATCAGCTGCATAAAATTGGTATTTGTATTGGGCTTGTACTAACACAGTGTATTAAGAATCATATTACACTAGTGTGATAGATATACAAATGAGACTGCTACAGAAACCATGTTCAATGATCAGTACAGCTTCAATGCATGATGCTATGCTTTTGCAATAAGTATAATCTACATTTGTGATGATTTATTATGATATTTATAAAACAAGTTGACTGATTTCATAAGAAACGAGACGCAGCCAACGAGTTTTAATAAATATCATATTAAATTATCACTTCTGTAAGATTCCCTATATACAGTGCAACCTGTGAATAAAGGCCAGCCATGGGAAGTGAACAATCTGGCCTTTGTTCACAGATGGCCTTTGTTCACAGGTGGTCTTTGTTCACAGGTGGTCTTTGTTCACAGATTCATTTATGTAATAATTGACTAATGGATAAGACAAAAGCATGGCTGCCAGTGCTCCAGATAAGTTTTGTATCTAAAGAGTATTATACCCCCATATTTCAAATTCAATGCGTATTTTACTTTTACAATGGTATTATCGATTTTCTTCCTTATTAAGTAGGGCACAAATGATAAAAAAAAAAGTGTTTTTTTTATAAATTCACTTATTTGAGCTGCAAAAAGCAAATACTATTTGCTTTTTGCAGCTTAACTAAGTAAATGCCTAACCTTTAGACCGCTACTCACAACAATTGTCGTCTGCTGTTGCTTTTATATATTGCCTTATTTCTCAATAAAAACATGCTTTGACAGCACTTCAGAATCATTTCCAATGGAATTTATTCTGAAGTGCTGTCAAAACATGTTGTAAATTATTCTAAAGTGCTGTCAAAGCATGTTTTTGATGATAAAAATGGAAAATAGAAAATAAACAGCAGACGACAACAAAAATAAGATAGTGGTCTAAGGGTTAACTTTATTTTCACTACTAAATTTGAAAATCATTATTAATTTTCTTCCTTATCAAATATGGAACACATGATAAAAAAGAAAACAAATTTAAAAATTCACTTATTTCAGCTGCAAAAAAAGCAAACACTGTTTGCCTTTTGCAGCTCCACAATGTAAATTTTCAACTTTATTACAGTATTTTCACTACTCAATTTGAAAATCAATGCGTATTTTCACATTGCTGTGAGTATTTTCTACTCCCACTTTTCAAAATCAATGCATATTCTGCTAAAATAAGTGCTTAAAATACACCAATACACACCTTGTCTGGAGCTCTGGGCTGCTATAAACAGGTAGTTGCTATTTGGAGGTGGCCTATGATATAGCACAGTTTCCACTGTATATGTTGGTGTCGGGTTATGAAATCAGTCAATGAGTTTAATCAATATCATATTCTGTCATCACTTGCGTAAGATCCTCAATGTAAATGTTGGTGTAGATTGCCCGAGCTGTAAGATGCGGTACGCGCTGGCCAAGGGTGGCTGTATGCACTTCACGTGCCCGGAGTGTGGTCACGAGTTCTGTAGCGGGTGTTCCCAGCCGTTCTTCAAGCCCGGGGTGAGTACACAAAGTAGTATACATCAACCTTACTACTATCTATATGCCCGGGGTGAGTACACAAAGAAGTATACATCAACCTTGCTACTATCTATATGCCCAGGGTGAGTACACAAAGTAGTATACATTTCACCTATACTATCTAACTTCCCGAGAGTACACAATAGTAGTATACATCAACCTTACTACTATCTATACGCCCGGGGTGAGTACAACAAAGTGTATACATAACCTTACTACTACTATACGCGTGTGAGTACACAAAGTAGTAATACATCAACCTTACTACTATCGATCCTGTGATACACAAAGTAGTATACATCAACCTTACTACAATCCCCTATAGCGTGAGTCCCATTAGTATACACAACCCTTACTAGTATCTATACGGGCGTGTGAGTACACAAGTAGTATACATCATACTAACCTTAATCATAGCCCGGGGTGGTACACAAGTAGTATATACATCAACCCCTTATACTATCTATTATGCCCGGGGTGAGTACACAAAGTAGATACATCAACCTTACTACTATCTATATCCCCGGGTGAGTACACAAAGTATATACATCAACCTTACTACAATCTATATGCGTGAGACACAAGTAGTATACATGCCCCACTACTTACATCTATGCCCGGGGTGAGTACACAAAGTATTATACATCAACCTTAGTATAGTGCTGGTCTATTCATATCGATGCCCGGGGTGAGTACACAAAGTAGTACATCACTACCTCACTATCATACCCCGGGGTGAGTACAAATATTATACATCAACCTTACTACTATTTATATGCCCGGGGTGAGTACACAAAGTAGTATACAATTCACTTAACTACATCTACTATCCCTGTGAGTACACAAAGTATATACCAACCTTACTACTATCTATGCCCGGGCGAGTACACAAAGTAGTATACATCAACCTTACTACTATCTATATCCCGGGGCGAGTACACAAAGTAGTATACATCAACCTTACTACTATCTATACGCCCGGGGTGAGTACACAAAGTATTATACATCAACCTTACTACTATCTATATGCCCGGGGTGAGTACACAAAGTAGTATACATCAACCTTACTACTATCTATACGCCCGGGGTGAGTACACAAAGTAGTATACATCAACCTTACTACTATCTATATGCCCGGGGTGAGTACACAAAGTATTATACATCAACCTTACTACTATCTATACGCCCGGGGTGAGTACACAAAGTAGTATACATCAACCTTACTACTATCTATACGCCCGGGTGAGTACACAAAGTAGTATACATCAACCTTACTACTATCTATATGCCCGGGTGAGTACACAAAGTATTATACATCAACCTTACTACTATCTATATGCCCGGGGTGAGTACACAAAGTAGTATACATCAACCTTACTACTATCTATACGCCCGGGGTGAGTACACAAAGTAGTATACATCAACCTTACTACTAGCTATATGCCCGGGGTGAGTACACAGAGTAATATACATCAACCTTACTACTATCTGTTTTTCTGCCGACAAACATTTGGCTATTAAACACATTAAATTTAAAAAATCTTTTACCAATAAACAAAAATATAACTCTTTTTATATGCCCGTTTGAAAAAACCGAGACATAATATGTATGTACCTGGTACGGTCCGGCGGGCACAGCTTGTCCACGCAATAACTAGAGTTCTACTTGACGGATCATAACCAAATTTGGTATACATGTTATCACAGCAAGACGAAGAACCCTATTGATTTTCAAAACTTTCTGCTGACTTATCTCCCCTTGGCGGCCATTTATAATTTTTGCACTCTCTAGCCTTGCCCAAGCAATAACTTGAGTTTTACTTCATGGATTGTAACCAATACACATATGTATCTTGAGAAAATGAGGAACTCTTATTCATTTTAAAAATTGTCGGAAGACTTATCTATCCTTGGCGGCTATTTTTAATTTTCGCATTCTGTACAGTTCTTCTTGACGGATCATAACCAAGTTTGGTCCACTAGTTTATCATGGCAAGAGGCAGAGCCCTATTCGTTTTCAGCGTAATGAGTCGGCACTCTTGTTTTTTTATGTGATTCAATTCCATCAAATATAGATTTTATAGGGAAAATATAATTTTTCTATGGGATATTAACAAGGGAGCTAAAAAATAGTTTTGAAATCTAACTTTTGTTTCCTTGGTTACATCGTTTCCACACTATCTAGCCAGGTTAATTTTCCTCGTTATGTTACACATCCGATTGTGTTAATTTTGCCAAGATTATCAACATTTTGGAACGTCTATTGGCACTGCCACTGGATATCAAGCAAATTGAGCTGTACTACAGCTCAGGCTCAGCCAATCAAGCTGCTTGATATCAAGTGTTTTGAAATAAAGAAATTGAAAAATCTTGGCAAGATTAGAGCAGACTGTAGTGTATGCTTGCTACTGGGCAGAAGTTATAGCTTCCAGAACTTCCCCTAGTGTAATCTTGCACTTGCAGTAATACTCCTTCAGACTAGTATGCTTGCTACTGGGCAGATAAGCTTCCCTCACGTATATCTTGCTACTGGGCAGTAATAGCTTCCCTTCAGACTGTATGTATGCTTGCTACTTGGCAGTAATAGCTTCCCTTCTGAGTGTATGTATGGGCTTGTACTGGCAGTTATAGCTTCAACTTCGAATGAGTTATGCTTGCACTGGGCAATAGCTTCCCCTCATTAGTGTGCTTGTACTGCAGTTAATAGCTTCCCTCAGACTGTGTAAGTTGTATGCTTGCTTCTGGCAGATGTAGCTTCCTCAGACTTGTAGTGTATGCTTGCTACTTGGCAGTAATAGCTTCCCTCTTGGCTGTTAGCTGAGTGTATGCTTGCTACTTGGCAGTAATAGCTTCCCTCCACTGTGTATGCCCTTGCTTACTTGGAGTAATAGCTTCCCCTTCAGACTTGTATGTCTGCTTGCTACTTTGGCAGTAATAGCTTTTCCCTCAGACTGTAGTGTATGCTTGCTACTTGGGCAGTAAATAGCTTCCCTCAGACTGTAGTGTAGCTTGCTACTGGCAGTAATAGCTTCCCCTCAACTGTATGTATGCTTGCTACTTGGCAGTAATAGCTTCCCCTCAGACTGTATGTATGCTGCTACTTGGCAGTAAATAAGCTTTTCCCACAACTGTAGTGTATGCTTGCTCATGGGCAGTAATAGCTCCCTCAGACTATGTATGCTTGCTACTGGGCAGTAATACTTCCCTCAGACTGTAGTGTATCGTGCTACTTGGCAGTAATAGCTTCCCCTACAGAACTGTAGTGTATGCTTGCTACTTTGGCAGTAATAGCTTCCCTCAGACTGTAGTGTATGCTGTTACTTGGCATAAAAGCTTCCCATCAGACTGTAGGTAATGCTTGCTACTGGCCAGTAATAGCTTCCCTCAGACTGTAGTGTAAATGCTTGCTACTTGGCAGTAAAATAGCTTCCTCAGACGGTAGTGTATGCTTGCTACTTGGCTGTAAATAGCTTTCCCCAGACTGTAGTGTAATCTTCTTACTGTCAGTAAATAGCTTCCCTCAGACTAGTATTGCTTGCTACAATGACTTGGAGTAATTAGCATCCCCTCAGAACTGTAGTGTATGCTTGCTACTTGGGCAGTAATAGCTTCCCTCAGACTGTAGTGTATGCTTGCTACTTGGGCAGTAATAGCTTCCTTCAGACTGTAGTGTATGCTTGCTACTGGGCAGTAATAGCTTCCCTCAGACTGTAGTGTATGCTTGCTACTTGGCAGTAATAGCTTCCCTCAGACTGTAGTGTATGCTTGCTACTTGGCAGAGTAATAACTTGCTTCCCGTCAGACTGTAGTGTAGTGCTTGCTACTTGGCAGTAATAGCTTCCCCTCAGACTGTAGTGTATGCTTGCTACTATTGGCAGTAATACGCTTCCCGCCTCAGACTGTAGTGTATGCTTGCTACTGGGCAGTAATAGCTTCCTTCAGACTGTAGTGTATGCTTGCTACTTGGCAGTAATAGCTTCCCTCAGACTGTAGTGTATGCTTGCTACTGGCAGTAATAGCTTCCCTCAGACTGTAGTGTATGCTTGCTACTTGGCAGTAATAGCTTCCCTCAGACTGTAGTGTATGCTTGCTACTGGGCAGTAATAGCTTCCCTCAGACTGTAGTGTATGCTTGCTACTGGCAGTAATAGCTTCCCTCAGACTGTAGTGTATGCTTGCTACTTGGCAGTAATAGCTTCCCTCAGACTGTAGTGTATGCTTGCTACTTGGCAGTAATAGCTTCCCTTCAGACTGTAGTGTATGCTTGCTACTTTGGCAGTAAGCTTAGCTGCTTCGGCGAACTTGTAGTGTAGTTGCTACTTGGCAGTAATAGCTTCCCTTAGACTGTAGTGTATGCTTGCTACTTGGCAATAATAGCTTCCTTCACACTGGTCGGGAGCAGGCAAAGGATAACTGTAGCCTATTTCACCAACATTGCAAAGTATACTTTTCTAGCAAAGTATACTTTGAGGGAGAAATTTTCAATTTAAGAATAAATTTATTAATTTTTATTATACTGAATTTATTACATAATTATGACAGACATTTTTGGCTGTGATAATGTAATAAATACAGTATAATAATCATCAAATATATGCAGTTGTTAGTTCTATATGAAATAATGCATTTCAGGAAAAATAAATGATTATTCCCTCAAAGTATACTTTGCTAGAAAAGTATACTTTGCAATGTTGATGAAATCGACTACAGGACTGCAAAAAGCAAACACTTTTTGCAGCTCAACGATGTAAAGTATTATAGCCCCATATTTCAAATTCAATGCGTATTTTACTTTTACAAATGTAGTGTTGATTTTCTACCTTTATATCGAGTAGGGAACTCACGGCGCGTCACACTGCCAGCTTACAGGTCATACGGTTAGCAAAGAGTGCAATTTTGTACTTAGAAAACGTAAAATGTAAAACCGGAGGAATGCAATTTAACATTACAGATTTAATTTTGTCCTGTTGACAGGCGAAGGTATGTTACAAAGGACCGAATATTTTGAGGAATAATGTAGGTTCCTTCACAACGAGGAAACATAATTTAAATAATGACGGAAATCGAGCAACCATACATATTTAAAATAACAGCTGACATAGTAACGGCGGGAAAAGGTAAACGGCCTACATGACAATTGACATTTTCTTCCAAGATTTTCATGTTGTAATCGATCGCATTTCCCATCCACCATATGGAACCCGATACCAACAACACAAATATTTGTGTTTCGAATTTCTGTTTGAAACTGTGACACCGATTTGTTGAATCACATCCATTTCAACTAATACTTAAAACACACCAACACATATTTCACGGAAATTGAGAAGATTCTCATCTGCTACCAAACCTATTTTATTAAGGAATAAAACAAATATAAAAGCATCAATATTTAGTCTTAGTCGACGATTCTAGTGTTCTGCCAATATAGTTTTATTAAGAAATTATAAATATGAAAAAAATATCTTTAAATTTCCTACAAGAACATGTTTTGACAAAACTTGAGAATCATCTTAGGAGACGATTAGCATATGCACAGTGCAGTAAAAACATGTTTTGTTAAGACTATGTCTCGTTTTCGTTTGGAGCTCTCGAGAACCCGCTTCGCATTTCCGTGATCTCGACCTATGCGCGAGATCGCGAAAACGCAAGATTGTAACATGTCCCAAACACGACACGTACAAATCGAGACGATTCTCATCTGCTACCAAACATGTTTTATTAAGGAATAAAACGAATATAAAAGCATCAATATTTCTTCTATCAATATATCTCTTGGGAGACGATTCTCGTGTGCTGTCAAAATATTTTTTATCAAGAAATTAAAAACATGAAAACTAATCTAAAAAAAAAATCCTACAAAAACATATTTTGACAAAGCTTGAAAATCGTCTAAGGAGACGATTCTCATATGCAGCCGCACACTACTGTCAAAACATGTTTTGTTGAGAATATGTTGCATTTTCGTTGCAGCTCTCATGATCACGCTTCGTGTTTTCGCGATCTCGACCTGTGCGCAAGATCGCGAAAACGCGAAATTGTAAAACGTCCCTAACAGGACACGTACAAACCATCTAAGGAGACGACGATTCTCATGCGAGTCATGTGATGCCAACACATGAAAACACGACACTTGTCTTAGACAATTTTGATGTGCTGCCAATACATGTTTATTGAGGAAAAACAAATATTTTGATTTGTGTTATTGATTAATGTATCACATCGCCGATTTTTGCCGCTACCACCATACATAAAGATTCCGTTACTGTTTTGAAATTGAATGGGTTTAACGTCCCAGCAGACAGCAACAGCTAAGGTCATATAGAGACGGGGACCACAGTTTAAAGTCTCACCCGACATACCAGTGGGATGGAAATACTATGAAGGTATGTTTGAACCCACAACCTCCAGATTACAAGTCGGGTGTTCTAAGTCCTAGGTCACAACCCATCCCTTATAAACGAAGGAAAGAAATTCCCCTAACGAGCGACCATACGTACTTAGAATAACAGCTGACGTAACGGCGGTAAACTGAAATGGCCTATGTGACAATTGACATTTACGTTCCAACAAGATTTTCACGGTGTTTAATCGATTGTATTTCCTCGCCACCATATGAAATCCGACTCGAGAAACACAAATTAAGTTGTTGATTTCTGAATGTGTCAATTGTTTGCACGGTCTAAGAAATCAAACACATGTGACAACAATTTTTTTTTACAAAACATTAAAATCGTCTATGGAGACGATTCTCATGTGTTGCCAAAACATGTCATATCCAACTTTCGCGGCCACCTTACCTGGACAAAATCCAGAGTGATCACATTGTCGATTTCAGCTGACCAATACGTGATGGTCAATCGGCAATTTCCGTGATATCAGCTTTTTCCGTAATCTCTTGGAAATCTACAGGTGTCACGTGATGTATGCAATTTTATCGATATGTAAATTGATAATACATGTACATGTAGTGTGGCGAGTCCACAATTGACCACTGTGATATTCGAATTAACGCGTCAGGTAAACATGTATCTCACTTCCCGAACATATTTATTTTATTGAAAATGACATTTATGACCACATGAAAATGATTTCCAAAGTTAAATATGTTTTCCGTAAATGACATCGCAAATATTTTATACCAAATGTGGAATTAAATATTCTTCCTTTGTACAAATAAAGTTCAAGGAAGTTTAGTTTGCAGTAAATAATTTGCGATGATTCTGCTTAATTCCCTGTAAATAAAAACAACACATTTCCATTTATTGACAATTTTATAATTTGTGACATTTTCACCAATACTAGTTTCGATAATCTGTGGAAATCTCGTTAATATTAATGTGAAATCAAGAGAAAACATGCAACGATACAAATAGTTACAACCAGTGTAAGTAATTTTGTAAACTAACGTAATCTGACCAAGATTTATAATTCCCGTGTATGTAAAAAGGGAATTACGTTAATTATTTCTAACCATATCAAGTGAAGATGAAATTTTATTATATACCTACCCATGAAATACATAGTTATACGATGTAAATAAAAGTCATATGTTCTCATCGATGAAATAAACAACTTCCGGTGAAAATACGACTATACTTCTGCTATCTATATTCATAACGCGCACCTGCAGTGCCAGACTGCAAATAGGTTGCAAATACACATTCATTACCGTATACAGTCTAAAAAAACTGCTAATTTCCATGGAGCGGTATATAATAAATAGAATATTCATATTTTGCAACGGATATGACATATATGTTCATCTCGTGGTGTGAAATGTCCATATTTCACTCGTGCCTAATGGCACTCGTGAAATATGGACATATTACACACCACTCAATGAACTCTATATATTAAGTATTGCAAGTTGCAATTATGTCAACGATAATCAAATAAGACAAAGTATATGCTGAAATTACAAATCAGTAGAACATGTTTGCCGTATGGCAAATTTAAGAGAGAACTCTTTTTATTAGTGTCTCATAATTTAACGTTGCACAAATCCTGTAATAAAACAGAGCAATATAGGCCAGTTTAGCATTATCATCCTTATGAACGTACTATTATCAATTGAATTTCAAAGTTATTCTCAAAAATAACATTAATAATATGTCAGTTGCTATTGGTGTATACTATGATCAGACTGTGCGGATGTAGACCTTATATGCGTGTATGCTATTTTCTAATCGATTTTTAAAATGTGTACGTGTATGTGTCTGATCGGGGCTTACACTATTCATTAATCATTATGTAGCCTGCACTATAGGTAAATCATTACAGATGACCGATGTACTCGTTATAAAAATTCTCAGACTGACAAACTTTTTTAACCTAATATTTCAGCCAATATACATGTAGCCTAATTCAAGGAGGTTTAGTTTAGTTTGCAGTAAATAATTTGCGATGATTCTGCTTTATTCCCTGGAAATAAAAACAACACATTTCCATTTATTGACAATTTTATAATTTGTAACACTTTCATCAATATTAGTTTCGATAATCGGTATAAATCCTGTTAATATTGCCATGAAATCAAGAGAAAACATGCAACAATACAAATATTTACAACCAGCATAAGTAAATTTGTAGACTAACGTAGTCTGACCAAGATTTATAATTCCCGTGTACGTAAAAGAGAATTACGTTAATTATTTCTAAACATATCAAATAAAGATGAAATTATATTAAGTATTGCAAGTTGCAATTATCTCAAAGATAATCAAATAAGACAAAGTCTATGCTGAAATTACAAATCAGTATGTCAGTTGCTACAGGTGTATACTATAATCAGACTGCGCGGATGCAGACCGTATATGCGTGTATGCTATTTTCTAATCAATTTTTAAAATGTGTACGTGTATGAGTCTGATCTGGGCTTACACTGTTCATTAATCATAATGAAGCCTGCACTATAGGTATGCGGAGAAAACAACCACACAGTCGTAACAATTAGTTAAATCACGTAAATAATTACAGATGACCGATGTACTTGATATATATATTCTCAGGCTAGCAAACTTTTTTTAAGTTAATATCTCGGGCAATATACATGTAGCCTAATGCAAAACAGCGATTGAAACCAGTGTATACCCAGATCAAGCTGCGCATCCGCACATTCTGAACGGGGTCTACACTGGTTGTACAGATATAGTTCAAGGTTTAGTTTGCAGTAAACAATTTGCGATAATTCTGCTTAATTCCCTGTAAATAAAACACAATTTCATTTATTGACAATTTTATAATTTGTGACACTTTCACCAATATTAGTTTCGATAATCGGTATAAATCCCGTTAATATTGCCCTGAAATCAAGAGAAAACATGCAACGATACAAATATTTACAACCAGTGTAAGTAATCTTGCAAACTAACGTAGTCTGACCAAAACTTATAATTCGCGCGTACATATATAAAGGGAATTACATTCATTATTTCTAGCCAAATCAAATTAAGATGAAATTGTATGAAGTATTGCAAGTTGCAATTATCGAGATAATTAAATGAGACAAAGAATATGCTGAAATTACAAATCAGTAGAAAATGTTGGTTACTTTGTTCACTAATAATTTGCCTCGGGCAACATATAAGCTTTTAGAGTGACCGTAAGCAACTGCCCGTTTCAACGAATATCACGGAAATTGCCGAAGATTTCCGTGATACGCTAATTGGAAAATGTCAAAGATCAAATCGAAGGTATCAACGAGGCGATCTCTTTGGTGTATTTTTTGTCGAAATCGGATGGTTTTGTCATCCAAGATGGCCGCCGAAAGGTCAAAAGGTCGTTCTTTTATTAGAGATTTCAAAATTCTTCTTCACATGAACAGCTTGGCCCATGGTAGCCAAACTTAAAAGTTATGGTTCATGGGTGAAGCCTTTCCAGATTTCTTAAAATGGAGGTCATTGCTGATCCAAGATGGCCGCCATCTAAAAATGGCATAACTTCTTAAAAAATCTTCTTCTCATTAACCGATAGCCGGATTTCGACGAAACTTGGTAGGAAAGATCGATGTACAATGCGCTTTCACAGTTGTTAAAATGGTGACCCCGAGGTAAAAAATCGGCGTGGCCCGTGGGGTCAAATTGGGGTCAAATTTTATTTTATGTCTATATCAAATCGAAGGTATCAAAGAGGCAATCGCGCTGGTACATTTTTTGTCGAAATTTGGATGGTCATGTCATCCAAGATGGCCGCCGAAAGGTCAAAAGGTCGTTCTTTTATTAGAGATTTCAAAATTCTTCTTCACACCAACCGCCAAACTTCACAGTTATGGTCCATGGGTGAAGCCTTTTCAGATTTGTTAAAACGGAGGTCGTCGCTAATCCAAGATGGCCGCCATCTAAAAATAGCACAAATTCTTAAAAAATCTTCTTTCATAAACCGCCAGCAGGATTTTGACGAAACTTGGTAGGAATGATCGATGTACAAGGCTCTTTCAAGGTTGGCAAAATGGTCACCCCGGGGTCAAAAATGGTCGTGGGCCGTGGAGTCAAATTGGAGTCAAATTTTATTTTTGACCGAATATGGTTATGTCTATATCAAATCGAAGGTATCAAAGAGGCGATCGCTCTGGTACATTTTTTGTCAAAATTGGATGGTCATGTCATCCAAGATGGCAGCCGAAAGGTCAAAAGGTCGTTCTTTTAATAAAGATTTCAAACGTCTTGTTCTCGTGAACCGCTTGGCCGATATTGGCCAAACTTCACGGTAATGGTTATTGGGTCAAGCCTTTTCATTTTTGTTTAAATGGTGGTCATCGCGAAATCAAAGATGGCCGCTGTTGAAAAGTAGGTCAAATTCTTAAAAAATCTTCTTCTCGCGAACTGCCAGGCCGATTTTTACGAAACTTGGTATGAATGATCGATAGTTAATGCTGGTTCAGATTCCTTCAAATGGTGGACCCCGGGTCAAAAATGGGTGGGGCAGGAGGTGTCGAGTAGGGGTCAAATGTCACATTTGACCAAATATGGTCCTGTCATATATCAAATTGAAGGTATCGACGAGACGGTCACTCTGGAGCTTTTTTTTGTCAAAATCAGGTAATTACGTCATCCGAGATGGCCGCCGAAAGTTCAAAAGGTCGTTCTTTCAATATAGATTAGAAACGTCTTCTTCTCGTGAACCACATGGCCAATATTGGCCAAACTTCACAGTAATGGTGAGTGGGTCAAACCTTTTCATTTTTGTTAAAAATGATGGTCATCGAAATCCAAGATGGCCGCCATTGAAAAGTAGGTCAAATTCTCAAAAAGTCTTCTTCTCACGAACCGCCAGGCCGATTTCGACGAAGCTTGATATGTTTCAGATTCCTTCAAATGGTGGCCCCCGGGTCAAAAATGGGCGAGGCAGGAGGGGTCAAGTAGGGGTCAAATTTCACATTTGACCGAATATGGTCATGTCATATATCAATGGATGAAACGATCACTTAGGAGCATTTTTTGTCGAAATCAAATGATTACATCATCCAAGATGGCCGCCGAAAGGTCAAAAGGTCATTCTTTTATTAGAGATTTCAAACGTCTTCTTCATACAAACCCCTTGGCCATTGGTAGCAAACTTCGAAGTTATGGTCCATTGGTAAAGCCTTTTCAGTTTTGTTAAAATGGCAGTCATCGTTAATCCAAGATGGCGGCTGTCTAAAAATAGCACAACATTTTCAAAAATCGTCTCACGAACCATCACGAAACTTGGCAGAAATAATTGATGTACAATGCTTTTTCAATTTGTTAAAATGGTGACCACTGCGTCAAAAATGGGGTCAAATAGGGGTCAAATTTAATTTTTGAGGCAATATGGTCTTATAATATATCAAATCAAAGGTATTGATGAGGCGATCGCTGTGGTGCTGTTTTCATCGAATCGGATGATTACATTATCCAAGATGGCCACCGAAATGTCAAAAGGTCGTTCTTTTATTAGAGATTTCAAATGTCTTCTTCATACAAACCACTTGGCCATTGGCGGCCAAACTTTGCAGTTATGGTTCATTGATAAAGCCTTTTCAGTTTTGTTAAAATGGCGGTCGTAGTTAATCCAAGATGGCCGCCATCTAAAAATAGCATAAATTCTTAAAAAATCTTCTCACGAACCACCAGACCGATTTCGACGAAACTTACCGGGGTCAAATAGGGGTCAACTTTTTACGGAAGGATTGTAATAAAAAGTAGGCTGGAAGCATCCTGTTGTGGTCTCCAAACCTCTCAAAGTCGTGTAAGATATATCTGTACATATCGCGAGACATCTCCTACCCTGGTGACTTCTCAAGTTTGTCGCATTGACATTTTGTGCCTGTCATGGGCTTATTTTGATGTATATGTAGTAACAACTTTACACATTATGCAAACATTGTATTAGCGAGCCTACCTCACCAAATCCCCGGTTACCTATGTAAACAGCGGGTTTGATGAGGTTGGCGCAATAGGTAATGCGGTCAAATAGGTCACGATGCAGTGACTATTTTCAATCAATAACTTATGTTGTAAGCGATTGTAATGTGTATTTTCAATATTTATATTATTAAAATGTATCATATCGGTACCCCTTTAAGTAATATTTGTATATTTTAAATGTAATGATGTTGTCATGAAGCGCATGAATATAAGTATTAATTAATCCAGTTTATATTGAGGCGGAAATCACACAGCCTAAAAACATAGTGCTGGAGTATAAACCATAGTATCGTATATTATTCATAAGTATATCACTATTAAACATTAATTACAATATGTATGCATATTATTAAAACAGTAGATGCTACCGCTATTTCGCTGTATGTGATATTTATAACAAAATATTTTTTTATTCGTCCGCGTACGGATTTCTGTCACACAAAGCGCCATTTTCAGTTCATATTTTGACCTGTGAATATGAACCGGACTAAGTTTAAACAACGCTCGATTCCGTCCAATTCAGATTTCTCTGCAGAATGTTCAGACTAACTACATATTAAGTAATGTTGCTAAATAAGTGTTAACGGCTGGAACATGGTTATCACTAAAAGGAAGAAACCACAGTCGTATTATTGAAAAATAAGATTTACCTGAGACCTCATGGAGGCCGCCATTAATCCAGTGTAAACAATAGACCGTGTGATCCCATTTCCTGAGTAGCCCCCGCTTAGTGAAACGATGTGCTAATCATGATATTATGTTCCCCAATAATTGGAAACGGTTTGAATTTCTCGGTAAAAACAAAAATACGAAAGTCATAAAATAATAACGATGTATATTTAACATTGGATACGCTTAAACGGTATTACTCTCTCATCGGATCGTCAGTTGTCGTCGATAGCGATTTGACGTACTGATCTGGTCTTAATTTATTGTCAACTTTCAACGCCATTTACAGAATATATGGTTAATTTTGGAAATAAATAACGGCAAATTACGATGACGTCTGCTCTGAAATATCTGTCAACATGCAGACGTAATTTAAGGAAATCGATTACATTTTAAGGCTACATCTGTGACTAATTACGAATTTATGTATGGTCTTTGGCTACACCCGACACATTACACAGATCTAGTTGTAAATACACGTCGCTTTGTGTGGGGAAAAAATCGATAATGCGTAGTTGTGTGTGACGAGGTGTTGATCTGATGACACCACACAGCTGTGACCCTTAGGCAATGTTTTGAAATTGACGTGTCGTTTTGATGTGTGCCGCACACCTCGTTGTCGGAGACAACGTGACAATTAACGATACACTCTCGAATATACGCAGATCTATTAGACAGCTGGTTTTTTAAAATAAAGAGTAGTTCAGTACACCTTCGCCGATATTGTTTTTAGAAAATCAGTAATATTTTCCGGAAATGGTGTTGAAAAGTTAACAAAAATTCTATCACCGAATTTAGTTGTGCCGATATTGTTTTAATAAATCAGTAATCTTTTTTCCGTAAATGGTGTTGAAAATTGACAAAATATATAGCCGCATTTCTCCGATATTCGTTTAGAAAATCACCAATATTTTCTGTAAATGGTGTTGACACAAAATGCAGCGTTCACGCGGAATTCAAATTAAATACAAAATAATAATTTAATAAATAGACGCCGATGGCTACTGTGTTTGCGGCCAGTGAATTCTGATCGTGGTAGCCACAGGCGCAGTTCGAACAGTGTTGTGAGCAGATGGAGGACAATAATTATTTCAAATTCATAAAGAAATGTTTGCTGTCCGAAAATTAATTAATTGTGACAGCCAAAAAAAAATAGATTTTGGGACAGTAAAACATTATATGGTATAGACAGTACCTCAAACTTAAAAGAACAGTAACAAACTGTCTGTGTATATATTACTTAAACTTAAAACATCAGTAACAAACTGTCTGTGTATATATTACTTAAAGACAGACACTTTAATTGTTGGTAAGTTTCTATCAATTTATAGGTATTTTTATTAAAATCATAAAATTGTGAAAATATTAAAAAATATTAAAATCACAAAAATAATATATATGGACAGAGATACGCTATTGAAACAACATGTATTAGTACCCATAACATAACAAAGTAATGTATCATTATATATCACAGGAGATAGCTTAAAACTATATATCCTAATCATAAACAGAACAATCCGCTTGGCTCGTATGAAAATAGTTCGCGTGATATTGATTATCTCCCTTGCCGAAAGTAGTTCAGTGATTTATTAATTCCAAATAAGACGTGTTTGCGTAATGTACCAGTATTTGCTTGATTTTTGTGACATTGCACAGGTGAGCGATATAGGGCCATCATGGCCCTCTTGTTTATACTCCCACTTGTGATAATCAATGCGTACTCTGCTAAAATAAGTGCATAAAATATGCCTATACGCACCTTATCTGGTGCTCTGGGGTAAATTTAATGATGGTATTCATCCTTACTGAAATCTCGATAGCTCTAATTGTCACGAATTGAAGCTAGACAAGCCGTTCATATTGAGAACAGACGCATCCGACGTAGGTTTAGGGTCCATTTTGTTGCAGGAACAAAACGGGGCACAACTACCAATTGCGTACGCTAGCAAAAAACTACTTCCAAGGGAGCAAAACTACTCAGTCGTAGAAAGAGAGTGCTTAGCAGTAGTCTGGGGAGTGGGGAAATTCCACAAGTATTTGTTTGGTAAATAGTTCGTACTCGAGACAGATCAACCACTTACGTACCCGAATAAGGCAAAAGTTGCAAACTCCAGGCTGATGAGATGGGCGCTGTTGTTGCAACCCTATCGCATGATGATCAGAGCCATCAGGGGCTCAGACAATGTGGGTGCAGATTATTTGAGTAGGATCTAATTAAGTCATAGACCACACACCATAGCCGAGATCCTGGGGCTCAAAAAGTAAAAGTTGTGTAGGATGTGTATATATGTATATAGGTGAACAATGTCGGTACAACTCGTGTTTTATTTAGGGGGGAGTATTGTCACGAATTGAAGCCGACTATTTTCTTTATCATCCATTATTTGTAACACGGGTCACACGATACTAGTCTAGAGCACAATAATCAAATATTCTAGTACAGACTATCGAATAGGTATTCGTGTGTGAAATATCGCTCCCGTGGAATACACCGCTGGAGAGAATAGCGCTTTAAACGAAACCGTGCACGGACCACCAGTATTGGATTTTGCACTGCATGGTTATACAATGTATCTGGGTGATTTACACTGTTTATGCAGATTTGGATGCTAGCCTAATTACCTAGTAGGTCATATCTATTTATGACTGAAATATTTCAGATTAATTCACCAGATATCGTAATAACCCTGTTTTCGGACGGGTAAAAATAATAATTATTTTTACTGTCCGAATATATATGGTTCAAAATTTTTTTTATCGAAATTGCTGTCCGAAAATTTAGGGTCGCCAACCTCCAACCACCGGAATGCAATGTTCTCCGATGCTTTCTGTAAACGCCACGGGGCAATTAATTGCTCTGATGATTTCTGTGAACGGAGGCAATTAAATGATCAGTATAATACAAATGTGTTACCTTATTATTGGAAAAATAATCTCTGTATTAATTGCAATACTTAAATCCAATTCACCAGATAATCCAAGTAGCGTGTGGAAAAATCGATCACTCCATGCTAACACGGTATTGCCAGTAGCCGTGTCCGCTTGGTGAGACATCATGTTTTTTCCGAGACTCGATTACACCCGACACATATTACACACAAAATTTGTGTGTTGCTTTGTGTAAAAATAAATTGATAACGCTCCTGATCGAGCCGTGTCAAATGCCAGGTGTTTATCTGATGACACCATTCAGGGCGAGGCTGTAAACTGTGTTTTGAAATTGAACTGATTGGTCAATACGTCGTTTGATCTGTGCCGCAAACGTCGGGGAACGTGCAACTTTCACCCTCGCATCAAGGGGCAAAATAACCAATTACATGCTGAGGAGACGCTATTATGTTTGCGGAAAATCCTAAATATTTTCCTTCTATGTGCTCATAAGTATACATCGCAACCACCATTTGAACCATCTAGTCGAGACGGTTCAAATGAGTGCATGGTCACAACATGTACTTTCATTGAGAAATATAAAAAAAAAAAAATTTCATACCCGTAAAGGTGTATTCCGTCAATTTCCGAAATGAATGGGTTAAAGATATATTCTATTCTATTTATTCTATTTGTAGACGAAGGGCGAACACGATTGAAATGTTTACTAAAATTAGCTATGCATTTTATATTACGATTCAGTCCAATATCAGTTCTGCGCCCTGTACAATACATGAGAATATTGCCAATTTTAACATGTCACAATTGTAACTTGAATTTTCTGGACGACTTTCATTTATTCTATGGTGGACACATGCAAACTCCTAACCCAGTCAGTCGTCTGTACATTCATTTTATTAAGTCATATACGTTCACAGTGTATTGTAAATATTGTAAATGCTATTGCGACCAGGATAGACCAGATGAGACCGTTCTGCTCTAAATGCACTGATTTATACGTCAGTAAGCTGCAATAAGGACATGATGTGAAGTATAATTTATTTCAATCACTGATGCTTTGGGTCAGCCTGTGGAATACTATAACACGTTACATTCTGGTAACAACACCGTTGGTGTTTTGTAGTCCCAGCCAGTAAGCCAGCCAGGCAGTCAGCATAGAACCAGTACGCAACACCTATTTATTCTGGAGTCCACAACACGACACTGTGTACCAGCGGGGACTCTGCTCCTCGTGGACCAAGGGCGTATCGAGTTGGGCATCATTCCGGTGACGTCATTCCGTCCAAGGACGAGATGAATCTCGAAGGACGTTCACCCATGTGTTATTGGCCCCATTCGCCCAAGTAGGCTGTATCTAGTTCCAAGTAACTTTACGACGTCATAAGAACGTCACTATCATCATGGCGGAAACCGGAGTTGATTAACGGAACTCTGAAATCGGATTTTGAACCTGATCATGATGACGTATAATGTTGAACTGTACCTAACTGTTCCAGAATCGTGAAGGTGTGCGATTGCATTTGGAGGTTTCATCCAGGGGACGTGGTCCGTACTGACATTGCCATCCATTGTTTGTGCATTTCATTACATGTAAATACATCATCATTGTAAAAATATACGTTGTTGTCTCTGTCTACAACATGCTTGGTGTTCCATCCCTTCAGTAAACTATCTCGGTGTCACCCTGGCGTGACACTATAGTCTGTTTCATGAAAGCTGCCCAAATTTTACAGCTATATAAACAATGCAAAAACAATATTTTTTTCGATAATATTAAATTAAAGCAAAATTTAAGAATGAGCCTTCTTTTTATTTCGTGAAATTGGGTCAAATATTGATTTTATTGCGAAAACAAAATTTCCCCATGGATTTCACGGAGTGAAGATGTCTATGGGGATTTAACATGGGGACATTTTTTAGAATTTCAGTAATCCTGGACCGATTTTCAAAATTTAACTTGTTTTCTTAGTTGGATCATTTCCAAGCTATCTAGCTATTTCCAAAAAAATAAGTTTTTTGACTCCTCCCACAATCCTTTGCCTCTTTTTCCCCCATGTTAAATTCCCATAGAGAAATCAATTTTTCGTAATAAAACCAATAATTGACAAAATTTCACGAAATAAAAAGAAGGCTCATTCTTAAATTTTCCTTTAATTTAATACTATTGAAAAAAATATTGTTTTTAAATTGTTTACCGTATATGGCCGTAAAATTTGGGCAGCTTTCGTGAAACAGACAGTAGTGTCGCCTTCAGGTACATACATATTATTTTTGGCTTTTTTGTTACTTAAGAGTTGAATCTGGTTATACCCATTATAAAAGTATAAAGTTTAGTACATTTAGGAAGTGGGGCTAAGGGACTCTGATGCAGTGAGGACCTGGTGCCAGGTCAGGTTCTTCTTTTTTCAGGGCTGAATATGTTTTTTTTTCTGTCATTATTCAGTTCTGATTTTGTGATTTTTCCCCATCCATAAATGTGAAATATGGGATTACGATTAAACCAGCCTAAAATGACTTAGCTGTTGACAGGTTGTTAAACACCATTAACTCTTTGCATGCCGGGAAATTTGTGTGTCAAAAATAGCAGAAGACAATTCATTACATTTTCTTTTATTTCTCGCTATAAATATCATGAATATATCTTGGAATTTCGTTAGAATTGAGTCCGGAGGTTTACAGAGAGAAATAATAAACATACCCTTAATCTGTTGGATGTTATTTTTACTGCTAGCATGCAAATAGTTTAAATATATAAATGAATAAATTCTCCCCAGGTGTGTAAGCTTCGCAAGTTGTGTGTGGACAAGGGCCTCCATGGCCACCACCCACGCGACTGTTTCTACTATCTCCGTGACAACTCGCACGCCGACCTACAGAAGCTGCTGCAGGTACGACATTTGTGGCTGTGCCTAGATAAATGGGGCTAGTGTGTTTTGCGACCAGTGTACATCCAGAACAGCCTGTGCATCCGCACAGTCTGATCAGGATCTGCACTGGTCGCCATTCCATCAATGCAACGCCCGTCATGCTTCTAACAAGCATTGTAGATCATTATCAGGATACAGGAGTGTGCTGTTTGATCAAGAGCTACACTGGACATAAATTCCATAAGCCCCGTTTCTCCCGTTACATCCGCATATTTGTATTGCCATGTCCTTAGGTAGGATCTATACTTACTGTCTGTTTCACGAAACCTGTCCAAATTTTACGGCCATATAAACAATGCAGAAACTATATTTTTCGATAATATTAAATTTTAGGAAATTTTAAGAATGAGCCTTCTTTTTATTTCATTAAATTTGGTCCAATATTTATTTTATTGAGTGAAGTGTCTGGGGATTTAACATGGGGAAATTTTTCTAATTTCAGAAATAGTGGACCGATTTTCAAAATGTAACTTTTGTTTTCTTAGTTACATCATTTCCAAGCTATCTAGCTAGGTTTCAGAATCAATTTCCAAATTTTTTTCGTTTTTCGACTCCTCCTCCACTCAGGTTCTCCACCTCTTTTTTTCCCATGTTAAATTCTCATAGAGAACTAATTTTTCGTACTAAAATCAATATTTGACCAAATTTCACGAAATAAAAAGAAGGCTCATTCTTAAATTTTGATAAAATTTAATATTATCGAAAAAAATATTGTTTTTGTATTGTTTATATGGCCGTAAAATTTGGGCAGCTTTCGTGAAACAGTAGTGGTTGTTATTATACCACAGCATATGAAGTATGTTGAAGTGTATATAGTTTTCGTCATTCCGTCCGTCCGTCTGTTCATCCGTCCGTTCGTAAGATTTTCTTTGAAGTTTTCGGGTACCCATTATCTCTGCAACCATAAGTCATATTGACTTACTTGAAACTTCATATATAATTAGTTATCATCATCCATCATTACGCAAACACGTCTTATTTGGAATTAATAAATCAGCGAACTACTTTCGGCAAGGGAGATACGTATGGGAACTATTTTTATACGAGCCAAGCGGTGTGTTCTGTTTATTAGTTTATATAGTTTTAATCTATCTCCTGTGATATATAATGATGCATTGCTTTGTTATGTTATGGGTACTAATACATGTTGTTTCAATTGCGTATCGCTAATTATAATTATTGCGTTCAAATGTTTGCGTAATACTGATAGTACTTCTGTACAAATGTAACCATCGTAAATGGTACGATAGTCGTGAGGTTAAGGTCGCCAACTTTTATGATTGAATTACCAATTCCCGAAAGGGTCGGGGGTTCAAAGCTCGACTTGGTATATTATTTTTTTTCCATTAATTTTGTAATTTTAATATTTTCACAATTTTATAATTTTAATAAAAATAGCTAGCAACTGATAGAAACTTACCAACGATGAAAATGTCAGTCTGTAAATAATATATACACCGACAGTTTGTTACTGCTTTTTTTTAAGTTTGAGGTACATGTACTGTGTATACCGTATAATATTTTACTGTCCCAAAATATATTTTTTTGGCTGTCACAATTAATATTGCATTTAATTTTGGCTCTTTTAGAATAAGCTAAATTTTCGGACAGCAAACATTTTTTTTATGAATTTGAAATAATTAATGTCCTCCATCTGATCATAACACTGTTCCAACTGCGCCTGTGGCTACCACGACCAGAATTTACTGGCCGCAAACACACTAGCCTTCGGCGTCTATTTATTAAATTAGTATTTTTTATTAGCTCACCTGAGCGAAGCTCATGTGAGCTATTGTTACCGCAATGTGTCCGTCGTCCGTCGTCGTCCGTGAACATTTTCAAACGTCTTCTCCTCGGTAACCATTGGGCCTATAGTCACCAAACTTCATGGTCATGGTCCTTAGGTAGGGGGATTACAAAATTGTTAAAATTACATCATTACGTAATCCAAGATGGCCGCCATCTAAAAATAGCACAAAGTCTTCAAAAATCTTCTTCTCAAGAACCGTCGACCGGATTTCGACAAAACTTGGTAGAACTGATCGATGTACAATGCTCTTTCAAAGTTGTTAAAATGGTGACCCTGGGGTCAAAAATGGGCGTGGCCCGTGGGGTCAAATTGGGGTCATCATCCAAGATGGCCGCCGAAAGGTCAAAAGGTTGTTCTTTTATTAGAGATTTCAAAATTCTTCTTCACATGAACCGCTTGGCCCATGGTGGCCAAACTTAAAAGTTATGGTCCATGGGTGAAGCCTTTTCAGATTTGTTAAAATGGAGGTTGTCGCCAATCCAAGATGGCCGTCGTCTAAAAATAGCACAAATTCTTAAATCTTCTTCTCATGAACATGATGAAACGCTGGCCGGATTTTGATGAAACTTGGTAGGAATGACTGATATACAATGCTCTTTCAAATTTGTGAAAATGGTGACCCCAGGTTCAAAAATGGGCGTGGCCCGTGGGGTCAAATTTTATTTTTGATCGAATATGCTAATATCATATATCAAATTGAAGGTATCGATGAGGCGATTTCTCTGGTGCAATATTTGTCGGAATCGGATGATTATGTCATCCATGATGGCCGCCAAAAGGTCATTTATTCGAGATTTTGAACGTCTTTTTCTCAGAAACCACATGGCCGCCAAAAGATCTTTTTCTCGGGAACCACATGGCCGATGCTGGCCGATGCTGGCCAAACTTCATAGTAAGTTAAGATACTTGGGTGAAGCATTTTCAGATTTGGTAAAATGAGAGTCATTGCTTAATCCAAGATGACCGCCATCTAAAAATAGCACAATTTTTTTAAAACACATGAACTCAATGTCACATTCTCCTCTGGTGTTCATGGAGTCAGGTGAGCGAATTAAGGCCATCATGGCCCTCTTGTTTGATTTTAATTCCGCGTGATTGCTGAATTTTGTGTCGACACCATTTACGGAAAATATTGGTGATTTTCTAAACGAATATCGGCGAAATCCGGCGATATATTTTGTGTCAATTTTCAACACCATTTTACGAAAAATATTACTGATTTTCTAAAAACAATATCGACGAAGGTGTACTGAAAAACTTAAAATATGTCTCACGCTTTTAACATTCCGGCCTCCGAAAATTGATTTTTTTAAAGTAACCAGCTGTCTAATAGATCTGCGTATATTCGAGAGTGTATCGTTAATTGTCACGTTGTCTCTGACAACGAGGTGTGCGGCACACATCAAAATGACGCGTCAATTTCAAAACATTGCCTAAGGATAAAAATTTACAACTGTGTGATGTCATCAGATCAACAATAAATTCAGACCAGATCAGTACGTTAAATATCTATCGACGACAAATGACAATCAGATGAGAGAGTAATACCGTTTACACGCATACTGTTAACTATAAATCGTTATTTTTTTTATGATTTTTGTAGTTTTTACCGAGAAATTCAAATTCCAATTATTGTTGGGGTACATATTATCATGATTAGCACAACATCTCACTAAGCGGGGGCTACTCAGGGAATGGGATCAATGGTCTATTGTTTACACTGGATTAATGGCGGCCCCCATGAGGTCTCTGGTAAATCTTATTTTTCATCAATACGACTGTGGTTTCTTGCTTTTAATGATGACCATGTTCCAACCGTTAACACTTATTTAGCAGCATTACCTATATAGTTAGTCTGAACATTCTGCAGAGAAATTTGAATCAAACGTTGTTTAAACTTGGTCCAGTTCATATGCACAAGTCAAAATATGAACTGAAAATGGCGCTTTGTGTGACAGAAATCCGGCAAGATGAAGAAGCCTATTTATTTTCAAAAATTTCCAATTACTTATCTCCCCTTGGTAGCCATTTTTATTTTTCGCACTCTGTATCCTTGTCCACGCAATAACTCCAGTTGTACTTCACCGATCGTAACCAAATTCGGTATACATGTTTATCACGGTAACATGAAGAAGACTATTTATTTTCAAAAATTTCCAATTACTTATCTCCCCTTAGCGGGCATTTTTATTTTTCGCACTCTGTATACTTGTCCACGCAATAACTCAAGTTCTACTTCACCGATCGTAAACAAATTTGGTATACATGTTTATCACGGGCAAGACAAAGAAGCCTATTTATTTTGACAGATCATGACCAAATTCAATATACATGTTTATCAGGGCAAGAACCCTATTAATTGTCAGTGAGTTATCTCTATCTCCCCTTGTTAACTGGCCTTGCCTCGACGGGCGTATTTTGTGTCCTTCGGCACTCTTGTTATGGGATGAAAAATAAATTGATCTTGCAAAGAAAAAAACATATATTCCTTTTACATCTATATTGTGAAAATGGCCACTGTCACACTGTCACATGGGTGAGAATTATACGGATGTGAACCGACAATAATTGATGTTGTGACAGAGAGACGGCATTAAGTACAATACGAAGCCCCCAGCCCTGCAGGCGGACAAGTCCCACTGCCCTGTGATGGAACAGAAGGAGCATGGCACGGCCATGAGTGACAAACTCTGTGGCCTGGACACTCGCCGCGGCACAGCCGGACTCTGCGAGTAAGTCACTGTATGAGACACACCATGCGATTTTGTACCTAAGAACATGTGCGATTTTTCATGAAATATATTTACATGAAATGTGATATGTTCTCTAAACGACGTCGATAGATGACAACATTTTCACAGCAAATTCAGAATACTATTCCGCATTTGCTATGAAAATTTTGTCATCTTTCGACGTCATTTACGGAAAATATCATAAAGTTTGTAAATAATTACAAATGGAGGCAAATTCAAGGTTTTTAGCCAGGTTTTTCGAAAAAAAATCCAGGCTATTGGATTGGCGAAAGCCGGGCGGGCGGGCGGGCGGGCAGGCGGGCAGGCGGCGGGCGTCGGGCGGCGGGCGGCGGGCGGCGTCCACAATCAATGTTAAGTTTTCGTGTTTGAGTCCATTTCTTTGTTACTGTACCACCTAGGACCACCAAACTTTCACAGCTTCATAATCAAGGGGTGCCCACCACATATCACTATCCAACATGTTACTTTTATTTTAACTTGACCCATTTTTTCCGCGCAATCGACTTAGCCATTTTCAATGTTAAGTTTTCGCGTTTTCAATGTTAAGTTTTCGTGTTTAAGTCCATTTCTTTGGTACTGTACCACCTAGGACCACCAAACATTCACAGCTTCATAATCAAGGGGTGCCCACCACATATCACTATCCAACATGTTACTTTTTTTTTAACTTGACCCATTTTTACTGCGCAGTCGACTTAGCCATTTTCAATGTTAACTTTTCGCGTTTACAATGTTAAGTTTTCGTGTTTATGTCCATTTCTTTGGTACTGTACCACCTAGGACCACCAAACTTTCACAGCTTCATAACCAAGGGGTGCCTACCACATACAACTATCCAACATGTGACCATTTTTTTACCTTCACCTATTATTTCGTCTGGTTAAATATTTTGGTTAAAACTTTTTTGTTATACTATATCTCTGCAACTGCTTTGCCCATTACCTTGAAACTTCACATGGGTGTTTATCATCGTCCATATTTTCACTCTAACCCCCAACCGTGCGGCCCCTGTGCGCAATGCCAAGGTCAAATTACTTTGAATTTATTTGTTAAAGTTTTTTCGTGTACTATATCTCTGCAACTGCTTCACCCATTACCTTGATACTTCACATGGGTGTTTATCATCATTGTCGCACCCGCTTGCGGAAAGCGCGATATCGTCGGCATTTTGGCATACGTCCGTCCGTCCGTACGTCCGTGTGTCCGGTTAAAGTTTTTTCGTTAAAGTTTTTCCATCTACTATATCTATTTTTTTAGTGTTCATGCCTCGCCCCAAGGCGCGACATGCAGGCCACGGCCATCTAGTCTACAAAAAGTGGGTATAATTATGTTATCCAAGTGTCCATGCTTGGAAAAAACCTGGCCTTCGTGGCTTTGCCTCGTTTCTTGTTTTTTTTGCGAAGAGAATACCAGGCTAGTGTCTTTTGATATTAACCCTTTGAACACTACAGACCTCTTTAGCAGTGATTGCAAACCGAGCGATCCGTCTCATCAGGATCTCATCAGGATCTCATCAGGATCTGCACTTTTGTAAGTAATTTTAAATATTTTTAGGGCCCCGCCGAGAATCGTACGTCAGTCCGTCCGTCTGTCTGTCTGTTTATTTATTTGAAAGTTTTTGTGAGAGTTTATCAAATCACCTATAATTTCTGTTTCCCTTCAGCTAATATCTTCCTATTGCACACATGCATTACTAAGTAACTATGCATTATTCCACATTAATACAATTGCCCTCGCTACTGATTGTACGTCCGTCCGTCTGTCAGTTTATTTATTTGAAAGTTTTTGTAAGAGTTTCTCAAATCACCCATAATGTCTGTTTCCCTTCAGCTAATATCTTCATATTGCACACATGCATTTATTAGTAACTATATATCATTCCACATTAATACAATTACCCTCCCTTCTGATCATCCCTAGGGGCCCTAAGTTTGTCGACTGGCCACATTTTTGTCGCGCCCGCTTGTGGAAAGCGCGATATAGTCGGCCGTTTGGCGTACGTACGTACGTACGTACGTACGTACGTACGTATGTACGTACGTGTGTCCGGTTAAAGTTTTTGGTTAAGTTCTTTGGTTAAAGTTTTTGGTTAAGTTTTTTAGTTAAGTTTTTTGGTTAAAGTTTTTGTTTAAGTTTTTTGGTTAAGTTTTTTGGTTAAAGTTTTTGGTTAAAGTTTTTGTTATACATAATCTCTCAACTGCTTTTTTTTTTGCCCCTTTACCTTTGAAACTTTTTCACATTGGTGTTTATCATCATCTATATTTTCATTCACCCCCCTTCCGTGCGGCCCTGTCCCAATGCCAATCAAAAATACTTTGAAAGTTTTTTGTTAATTTTTGGTTAAAGTTTTTCGTTAAAGTTTCTTGGTTTTCATTTGTAAGTGGTTAAAGAATTTTTCGTTATACTACCGGTATATCTCTGCAACTGCTTTGCCCATTACCTTGAAACTTCATATGGGTGTTTATCATCATCTATATTTTCATTCTACCCCCCTCCCGTGCGGCCCCTGTACCCAATGTCAAGGTCAAATTGCTTTGAAGTTTTTGGTTAAGTTCTTTGGTTAAAGTTTTTGGTTAAGTATTTTGGTTAAGTTTTATGGTTAAAGTTTTTGGTTATACTATATCTCTGCAACTGCTTTGCCCATTACCTTGAAACTTCACATGGGTGTTTATCATCATCTATATTTTCATTCTACCCCCCTCCCGTGGTGCGGCCCCTGTGCCCAATGTCAAGGTCAAATTACTTTGAAGTTTTTGGTTAAGTTTTTTGGTTAAACTTTTTGGTTAAGTTTTTTGGTTAAAGTTTTTCGTTATACTATATCTCTGCAACTGCTTTGCCCATTACTTTGAAATTTCACATGGGTGTTTATCATCATCTATATTTTCATTCTACCCCCTCCCGTGCGGCCCCTGTGCCCAATGTCAAGGTCAAATTACTTTGAAGTTTTTGGTTAAGTTTTTTGGTTAAAGTTTTTGGTTAAGTTTTTTAGTTAAGTTTTTTGGTTAAAGTTTTTCGTTATATTATATATTTTTTTTTAGTGTCCATGCCTCGTCACAAGGCGCGACATGCAGGCCGCGGCCATCTAGTCTAGTTTTAGGGGTGGGGGGGAACATTCTTATAAATGGACTAGTCTGAATGGTATTTTGTGACAATTGTGTTGGTTGGAAATTAAGGTTATTTAAGGTGAAAGGCTTAAGTTTATCTGACAAGGCTAAGAGTGCGTAGGAATTTCGAGGCTCACCGAGGAATTCCTACCTATTACGAGCCGAGCCAATTTGAAAATTGTAATGAAAATTATTTTAAAATTCTATTTGAAAGATTTTACCAGATTCCTACTATACTGTACGCCAATTGTCACTTTCATTCTTTTCATAACGATTCACATTACAATCTGTGACGGCAATCTGTGAATGTCGGTAATTTATTCCAATATTGTGTTCTTTGCACTTGAAATTTCGATGCAAAATTTCAACTGTTGTGGAATTTCTTCATGTATGACCTCTAGCCATATGCCCGGATGTGGCTACTTGTGGCCAATGAAAATTCTCAGAAATGTGTACACCCCTTGCTGTTGAAATTATTGTCTTGTATGCTATACTGCTTTATCACATGAAATTCTTGTTATGCCGTGTTTAACCCCATTTCATAAATGTGTTACGACACATGTAATAACACCTGGAGCAAGTGTTTACAAAGAACAGGAACTTCTTATATGGCATATTTATCATAATTGTACTGTTAGGATTCAAACTATTTTGCTCTGTGGATATTTTCAACTAGATACGAAAATAGTCAATGGCGTCTGCTCATTGAAACGTATTGGATATCTCCACATTTTCTGCTTTTTGGAGGCTGAAGTCATGTGATAAACAGAATCTCAAACTCGTTTCCCATTGATATGAATTTATGAAACTCGTCCGCAATTTTATGCAAATAAAATAAACAACAGCAGATGACAAGTGACATACCCCACATTTCATGTCTTAACCTTTTCAACACCACAGGCCTGTACAGTGGTATTGGCAAATAGTGTAGATCCATATGAGCCGGCTCGTGACGAGCTGTCTCATCAGGATCTGCACTTTTTTCATATTTTTTAGAGCAAAAACACCCCATTATCATAAATGGACTAGTCTGAAATCATTTTGTGATGATTGGATTGGTTGCAAAATTAACTTATCAAAATACATTCCAGTTACTGGGGTGAAAGGGTTAAATGAGCCACACTGATAACTATATATTTACAGGCTGCACTTCAAGGATTACCTTGTTTTTATTGACAAAGAAGACACATAAAATAAAGAACAGCAGATGACAATTGACATTCCCCACATTTCATTTCATTAAAGGAGTCACATTGATATATATTTACAGGCTGCACTAGGGATGGGTTGTGGCATAGGGGTTAGAACACCTGACTTGCAATCGAGAGATTGTGGGTTCAAACTTCGCCTAGGACATCAAAAATACTTTCATAGTATTTCCATCCCGCTGGTCTGTCGGTAGCTACAATATTTTGCCTACAGTAGCCGAGGGGAGAATATCGCAGTGAGGTAGCAATTTTGTTTCTAGTCTGTCGGATGAGACTTTAAGCTGTGGTCACGTCTCTATATGACCTTAGCTGTTGCTGGGACGTTAAACCCTTTCACTTTTACAGGTTGCACTACAAGGAGTATCTGGTGGGCCTGTTGAACCGTAACAAGATCGACCCGGTTGCCATTATGGGCCTGAAGGAGATGAAGATTCTGCTGAAGCGATGTGATCTCGCCATACCAAACGTACAGAGCTCCGAGAGCAAGCGCCAGTATAAGAAACGTCTGCTTAAGGTAAATTGGTGCTCAATGATATAGGTTGTGGACTAGGGGTTAGAATGCCCGAGGTTGTGGGTTCAAACTTGGGTATCAAAAATACTTTCATAGTATTTCTATCCCACTGGTCTGTCGGATGAGATTTTAAACTGTAGTCCCGTTTCAATATGACGCTTGCTGTTGCTTGGACGTTTAACCCATTCACTTTCACTTTTTGCTTTCGTGTTGTTGAGCTGTGATCTCGGATATATGTAGAAAATGATGAAACAGGGGGCCATTTCACTAAACTTCGTAAGACTAAAATGTTTGTAAGTGCAAAATTATTATAGCCTATAAATTTAACACTAACAGTGTTTTCTTGTAAACAATTTTTGGATTTACATTCATTGAGTATAGGCTGCATATTCAGCCTATGCTCAATAAATGTAAATCCATCAATTGAAATTTTCAGACGATCCTAAATTTGCACTTACGAACATTTTAGTCGTACAAAGTTTAGTGAAACGGGCCCCAGGTTAGTAGTTTAATTATAAATTTGCATTATATTTATTTCAATATCCAATTGTGTACATAAGTTGCCTGAACAAAATTTAGATCAGTGAAAAAATATTTAAAACGTTTAAATTAGTGTCTGTAATGGAATGTTCTTTCCAAATATTGTATCGTATGATCATTTCACATCAAAAAAAAAAATTATTTCATAAATATTCTTTACTACATGTAGTATGTTTGTTTGTTTTTTTGTTTGTTTATTGGTGTTTAACGGCCTATCAACAGCTAAGGTCATGTAAGGCCGGGCAAACGGGTTCAATCCCGTTTTAACCTGCTGCATTGGAGGGAAAATCCCAAAATCGGAACGGACTATTTACATCGAGAAAAAATATATTCAGCCCTGAAATTAGAATAACCTGACCTGGTGCCAGGTCCATACCACACCAAAGTCACTTGGCCCTTTCCCCTTAAATTGAATTACAAATAATCGTAATACTCACATAAGGGGTATAACCAGATTCAACTGTCACATACAAAATTCCAAAGACGTATGTGAGGGCCAGTCGGAATTCCGGTAAGGATGAACTCCGATCGTTAAATTACCCATCGCTTGCTCCCACCTGCCACCCACCATTTTACTAGTATGTGTATAGTGAAAATGCATTACCAAATTATTGTTTATCACAGTTTCTGACTGTATTCCTGAATATATAAATGTAGAACAAACTTTTGGAATGTGATCAAATGCAATGGTGTGATTGGTTAACACGTGTCATTTGCAGAGCATGATGTGAAAAACCCAGATAATCTATTGAATATCTGAGACATCATCTGAGACGCAATGCCTTTAAAGGGATAAATAAATAAGTTGTATATTATCAAAAATACACGAACACCTCCCCGAATCAACTGGCAGACAAAAGGACTGCCTAGCACGATTTATCGCCTCGGCCCAGGCATACAAACAATGGTCATCGGTGGCAGGGGAGAGGTACTTAACCCTGTCACCCTAAGTAACTGGAATGGATTTTGATATCTTAATTTCCGGACCAATCCAATCGTCACAAAATGATTTTCTCACTAGTCCATTTATGAAAAGGGGTTGTTTTTTTGTAAAAAAATTGATAATTTCTTGCAAAAGTGCAGATCCGGATGAGACGGCTCGTCACGAGCCGGCTCATCTGGATCTACACGTTTTGCCAATACCACTCACTATACAGGCCTGCGGTTTTGAAAGGGTTAATTCCCCACCCCCACCAATAGTCATCATCTTCAAACTGCATATATCATTCGAAACACATCATAGTAAACTTATTAACAGTGTCCCACATAGTCATGACTGATGGCCTCGATAAAGAAACTGACCACATTCATATGGTCAAAAATGATCGTAGTAATGAAAATATAATCTGAAATGAATATGCCTGATCCAGAATGTTTGTGTACAAAAACCTGTATAAATAATTACTTCGGTTTTCCAACACAGGGTTTACGGAATTTGAAGCAGGAGGGCAGATTTTTTAATTGTAATTTTTTTTTTCAAGAAGAAAATCAGAGACGAACATCGCGAACAAAAATAATACGTTCTATAAAGTTACTATAACTTTAGACGTGAAAAATCACAAGAATTACATCAGATATGATTGGATTTAACATATTTTTGCATGATAGTGTTTTTAGCTCATCTGAGCAAAGCTCTTGTGAGCTATTGTTACCGCAATGTGTCCATCCATCCATCCGTGCGTCCGTCCGTGCATCCGGGCGTGCATCCGGGCACACATTAGGGTACTTATGTGGCTAGCCCCACAGGGTTATGGACTTCGTAAAGGATAGGGTTGGTTACAATTAGCCACCTAAAAAATCCTTTTATGTGGCTAAAAATCGTTTTATGTGGCTAATATTTAACATGTGATAAGCCACATAAGTATAGTACTGTAAGAACGTGCGTCCGTCCATCGGTCGTCCATCCGTCGTCCGTCTGTGAACATTTTCAAACGTCTTCTCCTCGGTAACCATTGGGTCCATAGTCACCAAACTTCATGGTCATGGTCCTTAGGTAGGGGGATTACAAAATTGTTAAAATGACGTCATTACGTAATCCAAGATGGCCGCCATCTAAAAATAGCACAAATTCTTAAAAAAAACTTCTTCTCAAGAACCACCAGCCGGATTTCAACAAAACTTGGTAGGAATGATCGATGTACAATGCTCTTTCAAAAATGGGCGTGGCCCGTGGGGTCAAATTTGATTTTTGACCGAATATGGTCATGTTATAATCAAATCGAAGGTATCAACGAGGCGATCACTCTGGTGCATTTTTTGTCGAAATCGGATGGTTATGTCATCCAAGATGGCCGCTGAAAGGTCAAAAGGTCGTTCTTTTATTAGAGATTTCAAAATTCTTCTTCACATGAACCGCTTGGCCAATGGTAGCCAAACTTAAAAGTTATGGCCCATGGGTGAAGCCTTTTCAGATTTGTTAAAATGGAGGTCATCGCTAATCCAAGATGGCCGCCGTCTAAAAATAGCATAAATTCTTAAAAAATCTTCTCATTAACCGCTAGCCGGATTTCAACAAAACTAGGTATGAATAATCGATGTACAATGCTCTTTCAAAGTTGTTAAAATGGTGACCCCGGAGTCAAAAATGGGCGTGGCCCGTGGGGTCAAATTGGGGTCAAATTTTATTTTTGACCAAATATGGTCATGTCTATATCAAATCGAATGTATCAAAGACGCGATCGCTCTGGTACATTTTTTGGACAGTCATGTCATCCAAGATGGCCGCCGAAAGGTCAAAAGGTCGTTCTTTTATTAGAGATTTCAAAATTCTTCTTCACATGAACCGCTTGGCCCATGGTGGCCAAACTTCACAGTTATGGTCCATGGGTGAAGCCTTTTCAGTTGTTAAAACGGAGGTCGTCGCTAATCCAAGATAGCGGCCGTCTAAAAATAGCAGAAATTCTTAAAAAATCTTCTTCTCATGAACCGCCAGCCGGATTTCGACGAAACTTGGTAGGAATGATCGATGTAGAATGCTCTTTCAAAGGTGTTAAAATGGTGACCCCGGGGTCAAAAATGGGCGTGGCCCGTGGGGTCAAATTTGATTTTTGACCGAATATGCTCATGTCATATATCAAATTGAAGGTATCGATGAGGCGATTGCTCTGGTGCAATATTTGTCGGAATCGGATGATTATGTCATCCATGATGGCCGCCAAAAGGTCCATTTATTCAAGATTTTGAACGTCTTTTTCTCAGGAACCACATGGCCGATGCTGGCCAAACTTCATAGTAAGTTAAGATCCTTGGGTGAAGCATTTTCAGATTTGGTAAAGTGAGAGTCATCGCTTAATCCAAGATGACCGCCATCTAAAAATAGCACAATTTTTTTAAAACACTTATGAACTCAATGTCACATTCTCCTCTGGTGTTCATGGAGTCAGGTGAGCGAATTAGGGCCATCATGGCCCTCTTGTTTATTGATCATGTGGCGAATGCATAGTAACATTTTATTTCTCCACGATGATAAATTGCTCGACGCGCAGGGATTATTCAGACGCGGCGATATCTGATAACCAAAGTACTGTTTTTTTATGGCCTTATGTACATTATTAGCATATTCATTATTTACACGTTGTAGTTCGCCATTTTCGTTCGTTAATTTTTTTCGTTTTAGATGTTTGTCTATTTTTTTTACAAGAAAAAAATCAGAGACGAACATCTCAAACAAAAATAATATGTTCTATAAAGTTACTATAACTTTAGAATGTCGTCAGATATGATTGGATTTAACATATTTTTTATTGATCATGTGGCGAATGTATAGTAGAATTTTATTTCTCCACGACGATACATTATTTACTCGTTGTAGTTCGCCAGCTTTCAATCATTGCCTGTAAATACAATTGTCATGTGTCTCGTATATTTCAGTTTATCCAGGAGAACATTCCCCTGACGAGATGATCCGCTGCCGATTAGGTCGCAATGTTCTGTGATGTAGCTGTCCTATCCCTCATGATTTGTGTGCAGTTTCAACAAACTCCAGCACTTTTTATTTTTTAAAAAAAGAGGAAATCTGCTGAAAAGAGGAAAATTCACACCCCTGACCTAAGAACATGTGTGATGTTTCATGAATATTTACAGAAACTGATGTTTTCTGTAAAGCATCTCGAAAGTTGACGAAATTTCCAAAGCAATCCTATTCCACATTTGCTCTGAACATTTCATCAACTTCCGACGTCATTTGCGGAAAATATTGTAACTTTTGTAAATATGTTTCATGAGATATCGCACATATTCTAAGGTACAAAATCACACGGCATGTCTTATGTGGATGGCGCTGGAGAAATGGGGTTTATGGAATTTGTGACCAGTGTAGCTCCTGGTCAAATAGCACACTCCTGTAACCTGAAAACGATTTATTTATATTGCTTGTTAGAAGCACGGCATGGGTTTTATTGATGGAATGGTGAGCAGTGCAGATCAGGTAGCCTGATAACGATCTACTGTCTGTTTCACGAAACCTTCCCAAATTTTACGGCCATGTAAACAATGCGAAAACAATATTTTTTTCAGTAATATTAAATTTTATCAAAATTTAAGAATGAGCCTTCTTTTTATTTCATGAAATTTGGTCAAATATTGATTTTATTATGAAAAATGAGTCATCTATGGGAATTTAACATGGGGGAAAAGAGGTGGAGAACCTAGAACCTTACATTTTGAAAATCTGAAATTAGAAAAATTTTCCCATGTTAAATCCCCATAGACATCTTCACTAACATGGGGAAATTGTTTTTTCCGCAATAAAATCAATATTGGACCAAATTTCACGAAATATAAAATAGGCTCATTCTTAAATTTTGCTATTATGTAATATTATCGAAAAATATATTGTTTTTTGCATTGTTTATATGGTCGTAAAATTTGGGCAGGTTTCGTGAAACAGACAATATATACATGTAGCTTGATCGACCGGCACACTCCTGCAGCCTGATAATGATCTATATTGCTTTTTAGAAGCATGCCGGGTGTTTCACTGATGGAATGGCGAGAAGTGCAGATCCTGATCAGGCTGATCTGGATCTACACTGGTCGCAAAACCCACAAGCCCCATTTCTCCTGTCACACTGGAGAAAGGGAGCTTATAGGATTTGTGGTCAGCCTAACTCCTGATTGAATGGCGATAAGTGTAGATCCTGATCTCATATATTTACAAATGCCATAAGTCGCATTTCATGGGGCTTGTGTGTTTTGCATCCGCAGTCTGATCAGGATCTGCACTGTTCACCATTCCATCAATGAAACACCTGTCATGCTTCTAACAAAAATACAGATCATTATAAGGCGACAGGAGTGTGATATTTAATCAGGAGCTACACTGGCCACCAATCCTATAATCCCCATTTCTCGAGTCAACGCCACATGTTTTATATCAATGAAATTATTTGCTGGGAGAGAATCTGACCCAGTATTTAGCTTTACTGCCTCGTCATATAGTATATAATAAAATAAAGAGAACTGTGTTATACCCCCACCCCCACAATCAGTTGTGTGGCAGTATGCTGGGGTCAGGTTGGCCGGCCATCCATCCGTCACAAACATTTTTATGACTTTTTTCCCTATGTACATTTGGCGTTCCATACTCTTATGCCTATGTCAAGGTCACAGCTTTAGAACATTCAGGGATAGGGCCAACGCGAGGGGTATACTGTAAGCCCTCGTCTACTGCCAAATATAATTACTACGATTATATGTAATGAATAATTGCTCAACATTCTATTCTATTCTATTCTATTCTATGACGTGCCATCATAAAGTTCTCCGACTTCCTTGATAGCAAGTTTAACTCTTTGCATGCTGGGAAATTTGTGGGCTATAAATAGTTCAAAAATAGCAGATGACAATTCATTATTTTTCTTTTATTTCTCCTTATAAGTGTCATAAATATGTCTTAGAATTTCATTAGAATTGTGTCCGGAGGACACAATTCTCAGTAATGAAATTTCAAGACATATTTACAGAGAGAAATAAAACATATACTCGTAATTTCGTTTGGCGGATATTTTCGCCGCTAGCATACAAAGAGTTGATATGACTGCCACACTATTCATCTTTTCATTTTTCATGTGGTCAAATCAAGTAATGCGTAGGTCTAGCAACAAAATAACGTCACTATGGAGTAGGTGAAAAATCAGAGCAGTTAAAACATCCAATGGTTCATGAAATACCTGTGTTGAGAGTTTCATAATTGTAAAAGTAATTTTCATATGTTTGAGAGCAAAAAATACCTCCTTTTCATAAATGGACTAGTCTGAAAGTCATTTTGTGACTGTGATTGGTTGCAAAATTAACAGATCAAAATCCATTCCAGATACTGAGGGGTTAAGTCGGGGCTTAACCCTTTCACTGGAATGGATTTTGATATGTTAATTTTGCAACGAATTCAACCGTCACAAAATGATTTTCAGACTGGTCCATTTATGAAAAGGGGATATTTTTGTTCTTATTACGAGCCGGCTCATCTGGATCTACACCTTTTGCCAGTGACCAGTGACCACTATAAAGGCCTGTGGTGTTGAAAGGGTTAACCATTTGAACCCGAAAGCCCGCCATAGCGGTTTATGCAAACAGTGCAGATCCAGAGCTGTCTCATCAGGATCTTCACTTTTTGAAAGTAATTTTCATATGTTTGCGAGCCAAAAATACCCCCTTTTCATATATGTACTAGTCTGAAAATCATTTTGTGACTAATTGGTTGCAAAATTAACATTTCAAAATCCATTCCAGATACTGAGGGGTGAAAGGGTTAAGTCGGGGCTTAAACTGTTTATTTTGAAACATAGTGTGCAAACTGACCTGGAATTACACTGGCAAAAAATGTTCAATATGCCCGTTTTGTCATGGCAGGTGACATACTCGACACAATACTGCAGCTGGATTATGTTCAATTTTCTGGTTCAGTTACACGAGTACTTACCTGCTAGTCGCATCATACTGGGGGCCGTTTCACTGAACTTTATATGACTAAAATGTTTGTAAGTGCAAAATTATGATAGTCTGTAAATGTCACATTAACAACGTTTTCTTGTAAACAATTATTGGATTTACATTTATTGAGCACAGGCTGCATATGCAGCCTATGCTCAATAAATGTAAATTCATCAATTGAAATTTCCAGACGATCCTAACTTTGCAGTTACGAACATTTTACGAACAGTTTAGTGAAACGGGCCCCTGATCTCTTGGATAAAAAAGTTAACCCTTTCACCCCTAAATAGCCAACATTGGAGTTTCCATGCTAATTCTTGCACTATTCTATTAATGAGAAAATGCTGATTTTTGTTAGACTTATAGGGATAAATAAAGCAAAATATAGTGAATTGTCGTCTGCTATTTTTAAACTATTTATAGCCCACACATTTCCCAGCATGCAAAGAGTTAAACGAGCTGTTTGACAACCCAAGGTCTGTCTATTACATGTATATCACTGGGATGTTCCATTGGCTGCCATTTCCACACCATGTTATAACTACTTAGGCATACAACAATTATTATTTAACACATCTTCAGGTGCGGTGAGCCAATACCTGACAAAACACAGCTTATTTAATTTCCGACCAGCGTATACTTTGATTAGCTGTCTCGCTCGTGCAATCTGATAATCAAATTGTTCTCTTAGAGTTTGAATGCACGGTTAATTGGTGAACAGTATAGACCCTCATCAGACTGTGCAGATGGGCAGTCTGGTCAGGGTCTACACTGGTCACAATAAGCCCCGTTTTGTCAGATTGTGCTACATATGTGATTAATAGCATAACAGCCAAGCTATTAATGATTATTAACCCTTTCAACACTACAGACCTGTATAGTGGTTTGGCAAATAGTGTAGATCCAGATGAGCTGGCTCGTAACGAGCCATCCCATCAGGATCTGCACTTTTTGCCATTAATTTTCATATTTATAAGAACAAAAACATCCCTTTGTCATAAATGGACTAGTCTGAAAATCATTAACATATTGAAATACATTCCAGTCATTTAGGGGTCGAATGGTTAATAGCATAGCAGCCATCGTGTGTGGGTTCAAAATCTGCATTTAGTGATTTGTTACCTTGTTTGTGTTTACATTTTTCTATACATGTATTATGAAATAATCTTACCAAAATACACCTGGTTTGTTTTCCATGTAAAGTGGGTGTTCCACTGTAAATCAGACATAACCATTCTGGGACATACTTATATCTTTTGCAATCATGAACATGCATTATTATCTGAAATGCTTTACCAAGAAACCTCTCAAAATGAGTTGGTGGGTTGTCGGGCGAACACGACAGTGTTAATTAACGGTAGGGGTTCCTCCTTATAGGAATCACGATTTGCCTGGTTTGGCCCTCAGGTACGTTTTTATCTTTGGCTCTTTCGTTACCTGGGAGTTGAATTGGGTTTATTAATTGCCCATTATAAAAGTATTAAGATTATTATTGATCCTACTGCTTTTGGGAGGGGGGCCAAGTGATTCTGTTGTGGCGAGGACCTGGCATCAGATCAAGATTATTCCGATTTCAGGGCTGAATATGTAGTTGTTTTATTGTAAATATTCAGTTCTGATTTTGGGATTTTCCCCCCATTTGTACATGTACTTGAATATGTACATGTACTTGTACAGGTAATATATGGAATTTAGTACTAAACACATTGACCCAGCCTTAACTGACCTTAGCTGTTGATAGGCCGTTAAACCCCAACACACAAAAACCTCTCAAAATGAGATGACATATATTATCTCGGTGTCTGTTTTAGAGAGGTTCCACTGTATAGCCCAAACGAGCTATGGTCTGGCAATGATGCGATCAGTGTAGACCAACACCAGACGAGATCCACAGCCAGTTTCAAGTCTTTTTTAACTTTGGTAAAATCAGTTGCCGTTTCACTAAACTTTCTACAACTAAAATGTTTGTAAGTGCAAATTTAGGGTTATCTGGAAATTTCAATTGATGGATTTACATATGCAGCCTATGCTCAATAAATGTAAATCCAATAACTGTTTACAAGAAAACATTGTTAATGTGAGATTATCATAATTTTGCCCTTTTTAGTCGTACAAAGTTTAGTGAAACGGCCACCTCATGTGGATGAAATGTGAGCAAAACAGTTGGTAAAAAAGCAGTTCACAGCACAGGTTGAAGTAACGGACTGAGGTCTATAAATACATTAAATATGCCTAAAAGCATCAATAAATGAAGAAAAAAAAAGAAAAATTATCCCATCCATCTAACCCCATAAGATTAGATGGATGGGGTAAAAAAAAAATTATTATTTTTTCTTCATTTATTGATGCTTTTAGGCATATTTAATGTATTTATAGACCTCGGTCAGTTACTTCAACCTGTGGTTCACAGTAGATTTGTATCGGTTTTCTGAACATATAATTTAGGATCTGAAAAAAGGTAATTATTTAAACAATCACTAGTGTTACAAACGCTAATTTTGCTAAATATAGCATTCATATTTGCTGCGGATGCGCTCGGTGACAACATCCAGTTTTTGCATTATCGTGCACATACATCGTGTGTTAAGGTATTACAGATTATTTAGAAGTATGAAAAGGTGAACATATTTTGTAAGAAAGAGTTTGAAGAGTTTCAAGCGGGCGTGTCTGTCTTACCTGCAACAAACGGTAGTCAGTCGTAACCAGCTCGCTGAAAGGAATTGGGTCACTACTAGCAGGTTTTTCCCAGATAGATTCCAATACAGCAAAGTTAAATTTATCATGGAATTTCCTTGATTTGCTCTTTAGGACATCCAAAGCGGATACGCAAATGCAATAAGTAGCCAACAAATGTATGCTTGTGACCAAGGAGGAGTTGGGACTGTATTAATATAATATTCATTGATGTAACTCAACTGTTTTTGTGAAATGCATCTTGGGAGGTACCATCTTATTGAGACGCCTTGATGGATCATTTTAGGATCAATGCACAGGCAGGAACAAAAACAAACAGGCATATATACAAATATTACACGATATTTATTTAGCACCGTAATTATGAATATTCTGTAATACAAATATTACACCAATAATCCGTATATGCTTAATACTGGTATATACAGGGTGGCCCAAAAAATCTAGGACACTTTTTGTAACCCACATATCTTTTGATATACTGTTTGTATCTTTCTAAATGTTGGCATACATATTGGTGAATGTCTGCTATTCGACAGCTACATATTTATTACTGCCCGTGCACATATTTTGACGTCACTAGGTCGTACTCCGGAACATACATTGCTGAGCATGTTGTTAAACAGTTGAAAAGTCATACCATATCCATTATTCTCATTGAAACAAGTGAAATAAACGATAAACTGAACAGATAAAATGCAGGTTATTTACATGTACAATGCCATTAGCAGCATATAAGTTAATAATTGTCAACAGCAAACATCCCTCGCGTGCAAGTCTGGGAAACTGAATGTTCAAAGTGCATTCAATTCGTATTTTTAGCAAAACGGAGGCAAATTTGCAGCATATAAAGCATAATTTAAATGGTGAATGCATGTCTTTAATAATATTTTATTACTATATGATGAATTGGATGTTGAAATGCAGTTTTGCAAAAAGAAAATGGTATTTTACTGCAGTTTTAGTATTTTTCGATTTCGACCCAGTGACGTCATAATCGCCATGGCAACAGTATACATGTACATGAAATTTCGTTAAAGTACATGTGAAGTTCATATGCCAAATATAATAATCAATTATGTATGTCAAAATATGTGAAGATTGAACGATTATATATGGAGATATAAAAGTTATAACAAGATGGCCGCTGCCCGCATGTCGAGCCCGCCGAGGCATTTGATGGTCTCCGAGTGTATTTATTTGAAGTTTGAATTAAGGGTTGTGGAGATATAAGGTATGTAAAAGCTTTAATGCATATTCTGAAGTCATTTGACCTTGATTTTGGGCATTTGGGCCGCATGGGTGGGCTATAGAATGAAAATATGGATGATAATAAAGAATTATTTGAAGAAAATCGGAGTAAGTGTTGTGGAGATATAAGGTATCTAAAAACTTTAACACAAATTTCAAAGTCATTTGACCTTGGGCATATGGACCACATGGGCATGCTATGGAATTAACATATTAATGATGAAAAGAAAGTATTGGAAGTTGGAAGTAAATTGGGAGTAACAATTGTGGAGATATAAGGTATTTAAAAACTTTAACACAGATTTTATAATAACGCAAACTTGTAAGTCATTTGGCCTTGACCTTGGGGCACAGGGGCCGCATGAGTGGGACACAAAATGAATATATGGATGATACCCAAGAATCATACAAAGTTTCAAGCAAATCCGACTTATGGTTACAAGAGATAGTAGGTAACGCAAATTTAACCTTGACTTCGGGGCACAGGGGCTGCATGAGTGGGACACAGAATGAATGATTACCAATAAGCATACAAAGTTTCAAGCAAATCTGACTTACGGTTACAGAGATAGTAGGTAGCTGAAAACTTTAACGCAAATTTTGACAAAAAAGTCATTTGACCTTGACCTTGCCTTGGGCACAGGGGCCGCATGAGTGGGACATAGAATGAATATATGGATGATGACTAATAAGCATATGAAGTGTCAAGTCAATGTGACCTAGGACTGCAGATGTATAAGGTATTTGAAAACTTTAACGCAGATTTCGGACAGACGGACTGACGCACGGACGGATGGACACGCGGACACCCGGACGTCATTGTGATCACTATGTCTCGCTTTCCACAAGCGAGCTCGACAAAAAGTGTCCAAGTTCTTTTGGGCCACCCTATATATCTTATTTGCACACATAGCAAACACTTCTATAGACAGACGAATGAATGAAAGCAGAGATGATTGCTATATCCTATGTCTGGTGAAGTTTTGTAAAGATCTGAGTAACATATCAGGACATATGCAAATTTAAATGACGACACACGAAGGTGAAGGTCGCCAAGGTTATGGTCGCCTGGTTAGTCCTCAATGTATGGAAGGTACCGGTGAAGTCGTGTCTAAATATATAAGTGGGGAGATATGTAAAAATAAATGCCGTCTCGTACACTGTTGCCGTCTGAATTACCACTCATCCCATTTTCCACTAAAGTGGGTGAGACATAACATAATCTACATAATTGCCCTAGTCTTGGTCCCATGAACCAGCTGTGGTGTATGTTGTGTGACTGGCTCTATGTCGGTCGGTCTCGGGTATACATATGAACCGTTCATGGCGACATAAACTGTCATAGAGTGGCATGTAAAATTGCACATGAACCAATGTATATACATTGGTAAATTACATACGCGCCCCATACAAGAACCAAATCGTTGATTAACTCATAATAATAATATTGACCTCCTGCTGGGAGAAGGTAACTCACGAGGGGTGCGACAAGCGTAAACTGTAGTGGTATTACAATGTGTAAAATTGCACACAAACCAACATACACACATTATCAAGTACACACTTGCCCTATACAAGAACCAAATCATCATTTGTGGCTGTGACTGAAGACATCAGGCTTATTGGCTTCGTGACTGACTAGTGTAGATCCAGATCAGGATCTGCATTGTTCGCCATTCCATCAATGAAACACCTGTCGTGCTTCTAACAAGCAATATAGATTATTATCAAGCTATATCAATGTGCTCATGAGCTACACTGGTCACAAATCCCATAAGCCCCATTTCTCCAGTCACAGCCAGATTTAAGTTGTAATAATTTGGGCTGAGAAAAGGTATCTTATGACGGGCGAGACCAGTGCAGTCCCAGATCCAGTCTGATCAGGGCCTACACTTTTCGTTGTTCAGTCACTCAGGAATGGTTATTACTGTGTGCAAAATGATTGAATTGTGATGCAGCAGTAACTGAATGCAGAAAGAACAGTATCTCAGTGATCCAGATAAGGTGCGTATTGGACTATTGTACGCACTTATTTTAGCAGAATACGCATGGATTATCAAAACTGGGTGTACAAAATACTAACAGCAATGTGAAAATACGCATTGATTTTCAAATTGAATATACAAAGTGAAAATACTGTAATAAAGTTGAAAATATACTTAGTTGAGCTGCAGCTCAAATAAGTGAATTTTAAATTTGTTTTATTTTTTTATCATTTGTTCCCTATTTAATAAGAAAATCAATAATACATTTGTAAAAGTAAAATACGCATTGAATTTGAAACATGGGGGTATAATAAACTTATCTGGAGCACTGGTATCTACATGTATATTTAGGTCATAATGGTGATTTTCTCAGCTGAGACACGCCATGTGATTCTGTACATTTCCGTAAATGACGTCGACGGATGGCGCAATTTTCATAGCAGATGCGTAATGGAATTTGTCAACTTTTGACGTCATTTACGAAAATTATTGTCAATATTGTTCATGAGATATCGCACATGTTCTTGGGTACAAAATCTCATGGTGTGCCTCATATGTAGGTATGACACAAGAAATGGGGCTTATTGCATCTGCGATCAGTGTAGTTCGCTTAGTCAGATATGGACCTGCACTGTTCGCCATTCAGTCAAGAAACGCCCGTCATGCTTCTAACAAGCAGTATGGCACCATATTGGGCTTCAGCAATGTGGTGGTTGATTAGAACTTAGACTGGCTACAAATGCCAGAAGCCCCATTTCACATGCACATATGTGTCTGTGACTGGAGAAATGGGGCTTATGGGATGTATGACCAGTGTAGCTCCTGATCAAATAGCATACTCCTGAGACCTGATAACAATCTATATTTTGTTTTTAGAAGCATGCCGAGTGATTCGTTGATGAAATGGCGAACAGTGCAGATCCTGATCAGACTGTGCAGATGCACAGGCTGATCTGGTTCTACACTGGTCACAAAACCCATAAGCCCCATTCATCCAGGCACAGCCACATATAACAGTGATGAAAGATGCACCCCTCAAGAACTTTATCGCAAATTTCATTTGATTTCATATCGCATTTCACCTTGAACTTGAGCACAAGGGCCGGCCGCATGGGTGGACTACAGAATGAAAATATGGATGATGACAAATAAGCGTATGAAGTTTCAAGCCAATCCGACATATGGTAACAGCGATAGTAGATAGCTGAAAATTACACAAATCTTGGTTAGACAGATGCACAGATGCACAGACAGAGTGGCGACTATATGCACCCCAAACATGGGGTATATAATGATGCCGTGTGGTATATGATGATAAGCCCTGGTTGGAGGGTCAGATGAACGTCGTCTTGCTGGTCACTGTGGTCTCGCCCAGGTTGGGTTCCGACTCGGACCTGGGCACCTGTCGTATCTGGCTGAAATCACACATGAGATGTCGTGTGATTTTGTAGAAGATGTTTCGTGAAAAATATTTATAATATTTACAATATTTTCCGTAAATGACGTTGAAAGCTGACAAAATGCTTGGAGCAAATGCATCTGCTATAAAATATTTGTCAACTTTCAACGTCATTTCCAGAAAATATCACAGTTTCTGTAAATAATTTTCACAACAAATTCTTAGGTACAAAATTGCATGGATTGTTTTAAATAATATGTCCTAGCAACACAATTTGTAACTTATAACTCCATATTACAACATGGTCGCCGGATGATGATTGTGACTGTCACTGAAGAAATGCAGCTCGGGCCACAATAAAAAATATGTTGGTTTGCCTGAACATCCAGTCTGATCATAGTCTTATGACAAATGGGATAATTTATAAGTTCCTTACCACCATTTACCACAAATTTTGCAGGTGGGTGACAGCTGGGAAAATGCGATGGGTAATTTAATGATCGGGGTTCATCCTTACCAGAATCCCGACTGGAGACCTGGTTTGGCCCTCATATACGTCTTTGGCATTTTGTATGTGACAGTTGAATCTGGTTATACCCCTTATGTGAGTATTACGATTATTCGTAATCCTATTTTAAGGGAAGGGGCCATGTGACTTTGGTGTGGTTTTGTAAACCCTGGTTGGCAGTTTAGAGTAGACTAAACAAGATACAAGTTTCAGTTTCTTTATTCTATCACGATTGTTGTCAGGATGGCATTACACTGTAGTACTAGCAGTAGCCAAAATGTTAGCGGCTGGAAGCATCTACAACAACAATAATCAATGACCGAACAAAGTTTTAGTGAAAGTGAAAGTTCTGCATTTGAGCGTTGGTCTGCTCTTTGTGACCGAAGTGAGAATCTGTAAATGCTTTGATTTAACGATGGTGCTGGCTCGATGACCTTGCATGTCGGGACCAACTATTTAAGTCCCCATCTGATAGGACTAGGCTAGCACGAAGTCGTCTTGCCCAAGGACACGCCGAATCGACCATTCGCAGCGGCAGAGGTGGGAATCGAACCCAGGGTCCTCCCGATCCGCAGTCTGACGTTCTACCTACTGAGCTAGTCCAGCCACCGGCAATCTGTGTTGCGTCATTCCTTATATAGACACTGGATCTGACAGTCAGCCAATCAGTGGCCAGGAAATCTGAGTCGGACATTTCATTGGTTGAAATCAGAGCATTGACTGTCAAGTTTCTGCCATCTAAGATATCGTGATGGTCAGATGATGTCCAGATGATTCTGCATGTCAAAATACATCAGGTAGGTGTAAACTTATGAAGATAAATATGCATTTAATGAGTGACCGCCAAACAGAAAGGCTGTGCGAGTTGACTTTGTGAGCACTGCGGAACAAATAATTAGAATAATGGAGATATTATGACGTCTGAGAAATGATCACCTATGCAGGAGGGTTGAGCTACCAACATATGTAGGTATGACACCATGGTAAAGAACATCCAGCAAACTCATGGGCGGATTCAGGGGGGGGGGGGCGGGCGGACCCGGCGTGCGCCCCCCCTAAAATTCGCCGAGTAAAGATTTTTTACAAGTTACAAGGCACGTTTCTACGTACATACTGTGACAGTGTCAATATGTTTACCCCAAAATGCGCCAGAACGCAGGAAATGCCATGTAGATTCCAAAACTTTTCCGGGGGCATTCCCTACCGCTATCGGTTATAGTATTGCAAAATATGCATCACTGTGAATGTGCTTATTAATAAAGTATTAGTGGTCAAAAAAGGGTAATAAATCTGATCAAATTGTAAGGATCATTTCCTTACAGTATGGACCTGGCACCAGGTCACGTTATTCTAATTTCATGGCTGAATATAATTATGTTTTCTCAATGTAAATATTCCGTTCTGATTTTGGAATTTTTCCCCCAAATGCAGCAGGTTAAACTGGGATCGAACCCATTTGCCTGGCCTTACATGACCTTAAACACCAATAAACAAACAAATTTTGCAAAAATTTAAACATGATCCTGAGCATAGAGGCAACATGGATGGCTACAGAACCAAAATATGGACGATGGGTTCAAATCAGTGGTCACAACATATACATTCATTGAGAAAGAACACAAATAATATATTTAACCCTTAGACCGCTATCTTAATTTGTTGTCCACTGCTGTTTATTTTCTATTTTCCATTTTTATCATCAAAAACATACTTTGACAACACTTTAGAATAATTTACAACATGCTATGACAGCACTTTAGAATCATCCATTGGAAATGATTCTGAAGTGCTGTCAAACCATGTTTTTTATTGAGAAATAAGGCAAGATAAAGCAACAGCAGATGACAATTATTGTGTGTAGCGGTAAGGGTTAAAGTCTTTCATACAATGTACCTGTAACAGGTAACTAACTGTCCTACCTGAGTCGCTTGTCGTCTGTAAACAGGCTCTCCTTGCTGACAGAGTGGGGTTGCCGGCGCGACCATCGGGACGACCCTGCCGGCGGGGGCATTAGGTCCCGGTCCTTCCCTTGGAACTGCAATACATGTCGAGAACTCAGATTACCTCTTTACATCGGGATTCATCCTTACCGGAATCCCGACCGGAGACCTGATTTGGCCCTCATTTATGTCTTTGGCTTTCTTGTACTGATCTGAGTTGAATCTGATCTCGTTATACCCCTTATACGAGTAATACGAGGGCCATTCTAAAAGTTTTCATACAAGGGGTGTAATTATGTTGAGTGTCTGTTTATGGAATTGGACGCTAGTGTAATCCTTCAAAATATTCCCCTTTGACTTCTATACACTTTTGTAGACGAGAAATCCAAGACTCGAATGCTGCAGAGTAGTCTGCCCTTGGTATGGTCTTAAGTAACTGAAAGACGCCACTTCCGAGTGCCGTTTTGTATGAATACCTTTTTCAATCTGGGGAAGAGAAAAAAATCACAAGGACTGAGATCTGTAGCCTATTTCACCAACATTGCAAAGTATACTTATCTAGCAAAGTATATTTTGAGGGAGAAATTTTCAATTTTAGGATAAATTTCTTAATTTTTATTATACTGAATTTATTACATTATCACAGCCATAATGATAATGTAATAAATTCAGTATAATAATTCTGCATACTTAATCATCAAATATATGCAGTTGTTAGTTCTATATGAAATAATACATTTCAGGAAAAATAAATGATTACTCCCTCAAAGTATACTTTGCTAGAAAAGTATACTTTGCAATTTTGATGAAATAGGCTACTGGGGAATAAGCTCGACGATTAACTAAGAAACTCTAGAACTGTAACTTTTGTGAGCTGCAGCGTTGTCATGGATCAAATGGACGCCGCGTAGACCAGTCTTTGGACGTAGTTTTTGGTATTTTCTTTTCACTGCTTTTAGTACTTTCCTGTGACCGATTTGCCTGACGGAGTAGAAATTTGTACAACAATACCCTTAGAATTGAAGAAAATAGAATATAAAACATTTTTTTGCACTTTTGGCTCTTTTTTGGCATTGACTGGTCTAGCGGCACATCTTTTCAGCCACTGTCTGTTGTCAACGTGACGCTGTCGCTCATAAAAATATATCCAGGTCTCATCTCCTGTTGTTAGCTCAGACATGGTACAGTTATTTAATTTTGAGAATTTTGTTAGTGTTTCCTTGGCACATTTGACCCGGTTTGCTTTTTGCTCCTTGGTGAACAGGTGGGGCAGGGCACTCATCTAGCGCAAATCTTTTTTAATCCCAAACTTTTGGTGAGAATTTCATGAACTCACCCCGTTGACATACCAAATAAAGATGCTATATTGGAGACCATGTACCTAGCGTCTTCCTCAATCAGATGTCTTACTGCAGCAATGTTCTCACACGTCACTGCTGTTTTGGGTCTGCCAGATCGACCCTGGTCATTAAGGTCTAACTTCCCTTCTCTAAATTTGTTTACCCACCTGTAAACAGTATCCATTGATATGGCAGACTTCCCATAAGAACTCTGCAGCACATTGAGAATCTGCTTTGCAAGTATTCGTAAAGAACAACGCACTTTGATGTACAGTCGAACCTCCCCGAACGGCCACCTCTCTACAACAGCCACCTCTCTGTAACAGCCGCTATTTTATATCCCAAATGGATGATTTCCTCTATATCTAACCCTTACACTGCTGAGCATGAACATTGTCGTTTGATGTTGATTTTGCATTATTTCTCAATAAAAACATGTTTTGACAGCATGGAAATGATTCTAAAATGCTGTCAAAACATGTTTTTATTGAGAATTATTGAAGAAAATAAATAAACATCAGACGATAAAATTGTATTCAGCATTAACCTCCCTACAAGGCTGTTGTAGGGAGGTTGCACTGTACGCTCTAATTTAAGATTTGTTTTCGCCTTTTATAGCTACATGTATTTGGCAAGTGTACATGACTACACCTACTACCAAACTGAATATCTCCGAAACGGTTCAGTGAATTTGTATGCTTAGTGGGGAATAATCAATTTCCCTTTTGTGAACAGCATGAGTTCCTTGCCTGTCAAATTTCTACAGAAATACAACAGTATCAAAACTTTTGGATTGGCCCTCGTATGATTACTAGTAAACCTATTACTTTTAGGGGAAGGGGCCAAGTGGCTTTGGTGTGGTATGGACAATTCATTGCATTTTCATTTATTTTTTCCTATAAATGTCGTAAATATGTCTTGGAATTTCATTAGAATTGAGTCCAGAGGACACAATTATAATGAAATTCCAAGACATAATTACAGAGGAAATAAGAAACATACTCGTAATTTGTTGGATGTTATTTTCACACTAGCATGCAAAGAGTTAACTGTGGTTGTGACTGGAGAAATGGGCGTATGTGTTTTGCTACCAGTGTAGATCCAGATCAGGATCTATACACTGTTCACCTCAGGTTAAACTCTGCTCTTTAGAAGTATGAAGGATGCTTCATTGATGGAATGGTGAACTTCACCATTCCATCAATGAAGCATCCATCATACTTCTAAAGAGCAGTAGCGTGCTACAGGACTGTGCTATTTGATCAGGAGCTACGAGGTCACAAATCTCATAAGCCATATTTCTTCAATCACAGCCAAATTATGATAATTATTAAACAAGTTTACTGATTTTATAAGAAACGAGTACAGCATAATAAATACATGTATATTAAATTAAACCAATTGTTAGATTTTATTTACTGCCTCGTTTTTTATTCAGTAAATATGTTTAATGAATATCATTAACTCGGCACAAATATTATACAGTAAAACCCCTCTAAACTGGACAGCAAGACCATATGTGTTTGTTCAATTTTAGTAGCTTTAACTGTATTGTACTTATATTGGTAATGCCTGTTCGCAATCCATATAAATATGAATTGCAGCCCTCATATACCTGAATTACATTGGAACCTCTCTAAACAGGACACCCTGGGGTGCTCCTGGCGTAAAAGAAAACTAGAACTAGAGCTATCACAGGAGTGATCATAATACCCCCACAAACATCGCTTTAATACATGAACAGATTTAATAACACAAAGAATTACAAAGGTCGGGAATCGAAATTGCATAGCAGTGTGATCTTGACCTTGCACTAGGCACATGATTGGTATTGAACGCATCATCGCATCATGGCAAATATTTGTGGCAAATAATTTGAAAATCCATTCATCGGTTTAAAAGATGTAGAGCTGAAACAGTATTTGATCATTGACCTCTAAGTGACCTTGGCCGTAGGCACGTGGGTTGTGAACGCGACACATCGTCTCATCATGACAAACATTTGTGGCATATTATTTGAAAATCCATTCATCGGAATCAAAATTTGGCCTTTGACCTCTAAGTGACCTTGGCCGTAGACAGGTGGGTAGAATGTGACGCATTGGCTCATCATGGCATACATTTGTGTCAAATTATGTGAAATCCATTCATTGGTTTAGAAGGTATAGAGCGGAAACAAAATTTGACCTTTGACCTCTGAATGACCTTGGACATAGATAGGTGGGTGTTGAACAGGACACATCGTCTCAACATGGCAAACAGTTGTGGCAATTTATTTGAAAATTCATTCATCGGTTTACAAGATATAGTGACAACAAAACTTGACCTTTGACCTAAGTGACATTGACCTTAGACGTAAACATGTGGGTATTGAATGTGACACATCGTCTTATTATGGCAAACATTTGTGGCACTTTATTTGAAAATCCATTCATCGGTTTAGAAGATACAGAGCTACAGCAAATTTGACCTTTGACTTCAGTGACCTTGACCTTGGCTGTAGACACATTGGTATTGAACCCAACACATTGTCTCATCATGGTAGTAAACATTTGTGACAAATTATTTGAAAATCCAATTATTGGACATAGAATGGACACAAACCGACTCCCATAATTATACTCCCTATAAACTTTGTTTGTGGGGTGTATAATAAATGTATTGCCCTTTGAAAGTCTTAATACTTAAGACTTGCCCATTGCGTATACCACTCAAAACAGGATACATGTAAATTGTTTCTTTCTGTATTGGAAACATCTATTATTAGACCACTTACTGCATACTGTGATATTGATTGGCTGATTTGAAAATCAACATGGGAATTAAACAGTAGATAGGTAGCAGGTAAATATACCCGTGACTGTATTCCTTTTCAATACTGATTTTGAAATCTCTCATCAAGTCTTATGTAGTCGAGGGGTTAGAGTGACGGATATCAATGCCGTAGGTAGTGAGTTCGATTCTCAGTTTTTCATAAATAAAAAACACATTTTATTTCCTTATATTTTGTTATATATTTCTTTGTTTATGTGTTGCTCTTACAAATTGCATCAACTAAGCGTGAACTAGTTTACATGTAGAACACTAGTCTCACTCTGAAGAAAATTAATAACTAAGTGCACATTTCATATGTGTCTATTTAAATAATCTGTGAACATGTTCTCGCCGATCAGGTCACATTGAGCAATAGTGATAACCTGTTTCACCTATTTCCCTTTCCAGCAACCAGTCATAAAAAGAACAGAATAATATTGACAAAAGTAATGCGTTTTGTGAGGTTCGAACTCTCGACCAGATAGAACTAGATTGGTCAGTAAGCGAGGCTTACGGAAACCCCCCGGCGTGGGCCCAGGTACCCCTAAAATATGTAAAAATTTCCAAATGTGTGGGCTTGTGACCTTGACTCTGGGATTAGCGCGAGCGGCATGAACGTGAATTTGTCACAGGGTGGTAGAGGTCAATTGGAGCAATGAGTGTGTGAAATGTGAAGCAGATCCGAGCAAGGAAATAGAAGTTATAACCGATTTCTCTGATGTTAAGTTTTGTAAAGAGACTACCGTATAACCTTGAATTAACGCCCCCGGAGGCGTTACATTTTACAGTAAAAATATGTGTTTGAAATTGGCGGTCATTGGTAAAAAAAAAATTATTTTTTTTATTTTTGGGGGGGGGGGGGGGGGGGGGGGGGGGGGGGGGGGGGGGGGGGGGGGGGGGGGGGGGGGGATAGGGGGGGTGAGAGAGGGGGGGGGTTATTAGGAGGGGGGGGGTGGGGGGTGGGGGGCGTTAATTCGCGGTTATACGGTATGTATGTGACGTTGACCTCGAGATCAGCAGGGATTTGTCACAGCGGGGGTGGGTCATGGATTTGGCACAGCATGGTATTAGAGCCTTACAGGAATGCATGTGTGAAATATTAAGAATTTTAGATGAAGGAAATAGAAGTTAGAACAATATTTCTCTGATGTTAAGTTTTGTAAAGAGACTAAGTATTTGACCTTGACCTTGGTATCAGCGGGGGTTGGATGGTCGTGGATTTGGCACAGCATGGTAGTAGAGCCTTACAGGAATGCATGTGTGAAATATTAAGCATTTTAGATGAAGGAAATAGAAGTTATAACAATATTTCTCTGATGTTAAGTTTACGGACTAAGTATTTGACCTTGACCTTGGGATCTGCGGGGGTTGGACGGTCATGGATTTGGCACAGCATGGTAGTAGAGCCTTACAGGAATGCATGTGTGAAATATCAAGCATTTTAGATGAAGGAAATAGAAGTTATAACAATATTTCTCTGATATTAAGTTTACGGATGCACGGACGGACGCACGGACGGACAGACAACCTGACTCCAGTATAACCCCCCACAACTCGTTGCGGGGGGTATAATGAACAAAAGTTCTGCAATTGTATGGATATTCTCCTACTTTAATACCACAGAGCCACACTACATGTCTATTTTTGATCACCAAGATACAACTGTGCATGTACACTATTATAGTGGCATGCATGCACGTGCACTCTATCATATATTTATTATACACAAAAACGAGGCTATGATATGATAATACACCTGGTATACCTATCCTCGATGGACCTCCAGCAACTTATTATCGTCTGTCATTTATAATGCACAACACTTGGGGATATAAACAAAAAATATAATTTTATTAGCTACACAGTCCTCATCTGACTCAAAATTATGGATAATACTTCGAAAACCGTCTAAACACAAAGGTGTTTCATTATGGGAAAACATAACAGCAGACTAAATGCATGTATATAGCCACTTTAAAGCCTTCTCTGAATGCATATACCATATTTATTCTAATAGTAGCCACCTCTCCAATGGTTGCCTCCTGCTATAGTTTCAGTCAAATTATTTTATGTTCACATAGTAAAGTCATCTCAGAATTCAATTTTTTCATTGTTTTCATGCAATTATAATGCCAAATGTGCTTCAATTCATATTGCAAAGCCCGTTGGGAAGGGGGGTGTATTTATTAACCCTTACACCGCTATCTTTATTTTGTGTCGCCTGCTGTTTATTTTCCATTTTCCATTTTTTCATCAAAAACATGCATTGACAGCACATTAGAATAATTTACAACATGCTTTGACAGCACTTGAGAATCATTTCCAATGGAAATGATTCTGAAGTGCTGACAAACCATATTTTAATTGAGAAAAAAGCAACAACAGGCCACAATTGTTGTGTGTAGCAGTCTAAGGGTTAAACTATTTATGGTATGTGTTTTTGGTTTACATATTTATGAGACTGTATTTGCAAACAAGCATGTACTTATGTAATGTAATGTGGATCAGATTGAAAGCTAAGACATATGAAATCCTCTCCAAGTTTATACCCCTATAAATTCTCAAAAATATGTTTATTCCTTATATTACATGCTACCCAGTGATTCTGGAGGGATTTATTTCCATGAAGTTTGCGAGACGTAATTGACGTCACGTCATGTTTTGATGTCATTTCCGGTGAAGAAGCAATTCATAAGCTTACGTCAAAATTGTAAATTTTGGCAACGTTATAAGCTGGTCTAAGAGCAAATTTCACATTTTTCAAAGAGCATGTATTAAATATACAATTTATGCCAGTACCATTTTGAAATACCGCATTTATTTCCCGAGACATTTGGAAATACGATAAATAAACGATTGTGGAGCACAAGTTTTTTTGTCGGATTTACAGATGTCAAGGGAAATAAATCCGGTATTTCAAAATGGCAGTTGAATAAACTCTATTTATAATTCCAACCAAATTATATTTCAAAGTGATTAACATGATTTTATTTCCACAGTCATGTCAGGGTCTGCAATGTCTCCATACAGTCATGGAAACATATATCATGCTTACAGCATGCTCCTGTGGCCCATATATGACCAGTAGCCGATTTCACCACAATTGACCCCTGGGGGGGTGGGGGGGGGGGAGTGCCATATATGACCAGCTATACGTACCAGCCCGCGGCGATGGGATACGGGCGAGGGCTCGGTGCTGTGCCGCGGGGACGGGGTGAGGCGCCCAGGGGGACAGTCATCCTGCACGTCCTCCACAGAGCCCCAGCCGGACCGCAGCATGGCCTGCTTCATGCCCGCGGTGGACGCCTGGATCAACGAGCTGATCGCCTTCACACGGTTACTTCGCCGCCCACCCGTGTTACGCATGAAGTTCAAGTCGTCTACAACCTTGTCATCTGTAAACAGTATAGTCGTACCTGTGCTGAAGGCCACCTCTGAATAGCAATTACCTGTCTATAGCAGCCAAACTTTTCTTTTCCCAATTATTTTCTCTTTCCATGGCTGGCCTTTATTCACAGGTTTGACTGTACATGATTTTCTTTTTTATTATTATTATTATTATTGTTTGCCCTAGTTTCTCGAACAATGAAAGTACAGCATTTCGTCTCAATCGCATATTGCAATACTTTTGCCAATATATATATTAAATTAAGCATTAAATTTTGCAACACTATATTTGTACAAGCACAACGCTATATTTGGAACTGATATTACGCCTTGTCATAAGTTCATGAGACGCACATCGTGATACCACGGGTCCATTTCATGTATAAACTGTATGACTAAGAAGTAAGTTCATAATAACAGTCAATTGCGTGAAATCTGTGGTGGATTTGTAAAGTTAACGACTCCTAGATGTACGTAGAAAATGGCAGCATTAACTCTTTCACGTTAACCTGCCCAACTTTTACACCTATTTAAACACCCTAACTCTTATTCTAATGCACCGAAACTAGAAAGCACGCATCTGATTGGTCAATTTAAATCAGAGCCTATAAAATATGAAAAATCACAGCATATAAAATCTCCGTTTTACCAGCCTGTGTTTTACAACTTGACATATTTATGTAACCCTACGCGCTTTTGTAAACAATGGCCAGCGCGGCGGGGAATGCAAATATTTCCAAATTAATTTCGGTACATTTTCGGTTATCCATTCGGCCATATTGACATGTACAACCGAAAGCGGAAAAGAGAATCTACCAACGGCTGACAAACGTGGCTTCAGTGTGGTGGCCCTTCAACAAATTCCTAAAAATATTACCCCACCCGCCCAAAATGCAGAAGAATTGAATAAAGTGCTCAAATGCAAACTCAATATGCCGGTACCAGCCTATAACTTTACGAAATTCCAATGTGCACATACATGACTATACATAATAAACTGTATTGCAGATGGGTATTCACCTGAATTAGGCGTAAATCCAGGGAAATCCTAGGCCTGTTGACACAAGTTGTTGCTGACATTTCCTTTGTAAAATCACACGAACCCAATGCAGAATTGTTGGCATTTCTTTAAATGAATAAAAGCAAATAACTGTTGCAACTAAACATACAAAAGCAATACAATAGTTAATATAAACATTACAGTTGAATAAATGTATAGATGTCTTCGAAAAAGTCCCGTTAATCTCTATTTGAAATGGGAATATTCTTCGGCGGAGTTAAATTTCTTCAAATTCATTTGGTGTGAGGCGGTTATCGATATGACGACAACAACCTGCTGACGTAATGAAAAAGATCACTGTTCGTGATATGCTACGACGTTTATAGAAAGCGGGGAGCACACTAGATGCATTAGAATGGGGATAACCATGCTTTGTTTTTCGATTTGGAGCGGTATGTGTGAGGTTTTATGGTCTGTGAATCAGTTTTACGGCTCCGCTGACGCGTCGCCGTAAAACTGATTCACAGACCATAAAACCTCCCACATACCGCTCCAAATCGAAAAACAAAGCATGGTTATCCCTTAATTTTTTGGCATAAAATCATTTTTCAGCAAAATTTAGCAATGAGCTATCTTTTTATTTTTGGAAATTCGGTCCTATAATAATAATAAGTAACTGGATATGTTAATTTTGCAACCAATTTAACCGTCACAAAATTATTTTCAGACTAGTCCATTTATGAAAAGTGGGTGTTTTTGTTCTTAACAATATGAAAATTACTTTCAAAAAGTGCAGATCCTGATGAGATGGCTCGTCACGAGCCGGCTCATCTGGATCTACACTTTTTGCCAATACCACTATACAGGCCTTTGGTGTTGAAAGGGTTAATGAATCACAAGCCGGCTCATCTGGATCTACACTTTTTGCCAATATGTACCACTATACAGGCCTTTGGTGTTGAAAGGGTTAATGAATCACATTTAATACAATTATACAAATCTTCATACAAACATTTTTATAGTACAGTTTAATGAAACGAACCCCAGTTCTGCATCGGGCACTGCAGTGAAAACCATTCAAATTGGTTGACCATGTTATACTAGAGCAAGTGAGCAGGGGCTCACAGATACCCCCGGCCGACACCTTGTCCGACCAACAAACAAAAGTCACTTGGCCTTGACATTTGGCATAAAAGTCACGTGGGTGGGCTATAGAATCAACGTATGGATGATGATAACAAAGTACATGAAGTTTGAAGTCAATCTGACTTGCGGTTACAGAGATCATGTATACCTGAAAAACGCAAATCTTTCAAACGGACAGATGGAATGACCAGAACGCTTTTGGATGCATGTTAGTACGTATGTATGTATGTTGGGATTTAACGCCCTATCAACAGCTAAGGTCATTTAAGGCCGGGTCAATGGGTTTAGTACTAAATCTCATATACTACCTGTACAAATGCGGGGAAAGTCCCAAAATCAGAACTGAATATTTACAATAAAAAATATATATTCAGCCCTGAAATCAGAATAATCCTGATCGGATGACAGGTCCTTGCCACACCTGAATCACTTTCCCCCCTCCCAAAAGCAGTAGGATCAGTGCTAATCTTACTACTTTTATAATGGGCAATAACCCAATTCAACAAAACAAAAGAGCCAAAAATAACTAGATTGGTCAGTAAGCGAGGCTTACGGAATACCCCTACCCCTAAAATATGTAAAAATTTCCAAGTGTGTGGGCTTGTGACCTTGACTCTGGGATTAGCGCGAGCGGCATGAACGTGAATTTGTCACAGGGTGGTAGAGGTTCATTGGAGCAATGAGTGTGTGAAATGTGAAGCAGATCCGAGCAAGGAAATAGAAGTTATAACCGATTTCTCTGATGTTAAGTTGTTTTGCAAAGAGACTACCTCGAATTAACGCCCCTGGAGGCGTTACATTTTACAAAAGGGGGGCGTTTATTAGCCAGTAAAAAAAAAAAGAAAAAAAAAAGAAAAAAAATTACCAAGGACCGCCAATTTCAAACACAAATAAGGATTTAAGGATTATTTGTGTTTGAAACTGGCGGTCATTGGTAAAAAAAAAAAATTTGTTTTTTTTAATTTGAGTGTGGGGGGGGGGGGGGGGGCGTTTATTAGGAGGGGGGGAGCGTTAATTCGAGGTTATACGGTATGTATGTGACGTTCACCTCGAGATCAGCAGGGATTTGTCACAACATATGAAATATTAAGAATTTTCAATGAAAGAAATAGAAGTTATAACATATTTCTCTGATGTTAAGTTTTGTAAAGAGACTAAGTATGTGACCTTGACCTTGGGATCAGCGGGGGTTGGACAGTCGTAGATTTGTCACAGCATGATAGTACAACCTTAGAGGAATGCACAAGTTAAATAATAAGAATTTTCAATGAAGGAAATAGAAGTTATAACTGATTTCTCTGATGTTAAGTTTTGTAAAGAGACTAAGTATTTGACCTTGACATTGGGATCAGCGGGGGTTGGACGGTCATGGATTTGGCACAGCATGGCATTAGAGCCGTACAGGAATGCATGTGTGAAATATTAAGAATTTTAGATGAAGGAAATAGAAGTTAGAACAATATTTCTCTGATGTTAAGTTTTGTAAAGAGACTAAGTATTTGACCTTGACCTTGGGATTAGCGGGGGTTGGACGGTCGTGGATTTGGCACAGCATGGTAGTAGAGCCTTACAGGAATGCATGTGTGAAATATTAAGCATTTTAGATGAAGGAAATAGAAGTTAGAACAATATTTCTCTGATGTTAAGTTTTGTAAAGAGACTAAGTATTTGACCTTGACCTTGGTATCAGCGGGAGTTGGATGGTCGTGGATTTGGCACAGCATGGTAGTAGAGCCTTACAGGAATGCATGTGTGAAATATTAAGTATTTTAGATGAAGGAAATAGAAGTTATAACAATATTTCTCTGATGTTAAGTTTTGTAAAGAGACTAAGTATTTGACCTTGGGATCTGCGGGGGTTGGACGGTCATGGATTTGGCACAGCATGGTAGTAGAGCCTTACAGGAATGCATGTGTGAAATATTAAGCATTTTAGATGAAGGAAATAGAAGTTATAACAATATTTCTCTGATGTTAAGTTTACGGACTAAGTATTTGACCTTGACCTTGGGATCTGCGGGGGTTGGACGGTCGTGGATTTGGCACATCATGGTAGTAGAGCCTTACAGGAATGCATGTGTGAAATATGAAGCATTTTAGATGAAGGAAATAGAAGTTATAACAATATTTCAAGTTTACGGACGCACAGACGGACGCACGGACGGACAACCTGACTCCAGTATACCCCCCCCCCACAACTCGTTGCAGGGGGTATAAAATCATACCCGAGGGCCAAACCAGGTAAATTATGATTCCCTATAAGAAGGAACCCCTACTGTTGTCGCCTGTCGCTGTCGCGTTCACCCGACCAACCACCCACGCATGTTAGTAGTATTTAGGCCAGTGCATGCGAACCCCAAACAGACTCTGAAGTCATTGTAATTATAGTTCATTTATTGAGTTATTGGTGTTTACTGGCCTATCAACAGTTCGAACCCGCATTTAAACTGCTGTATTGGGGGGAAAGTCTCAAAATCAGAACAGAATATTTACATCGAAAAAAAAAAATAAATTATATTCAGCCCTGAAATTAGAATAACCGGACCTGGTGCCAGATCCATACCACACCAAATTTAAAGTCACTTGGCCCCTTCTCCTAAAAGTAATGAGATTAGGAATAATTCAATTTGTATTAATCTTATAAGGGGTATAACCAGATTCAACTCTAACATACAAGACTGCCAAAGACGTACCTGAGGGTCAAACCAGATCTCCGGTCGGGATTCCGGAAAGGATGAATCCCGATCGTTAAATTACCCATCCCATGCTCCCAAATAACTGCCACCATAATTATAGTTCAACATGGCGTCATCTACAAGTAAACGTACAGCAGATGACGCCATGTTGAACTCTCAAATATTTCAAAACAATTTGTCCTATTCTTATTGCAGAAAGGGGCATAAAATCTGCATGTCTAATCACAATAACAATGTATTCGGAAATTGTATCTGAATATTTAGGGTTCATACAGTAATGTGTAATAATATAATCTATATATTCACCCGAACCGCAGTTAACATGGTGTCAACATGGTGTCATACCGCTCGTCTGAATCTATATTATTCACCTGAGGCAAGCCGAGGGGGAATATAGCTTCAGACGGGCAATATCACATCATGTTGACTGTGTAAAATCATGACAATGTATTTGTCATACCGCAAATATATTTCTCCAGAGCTTAGTTATATAAGTGTATTTAGAAATATGACGTTAAAAATGAGACACGCCATGTGATTTTGTACCTTCGGAAATCTGCGTAAAAATATTGTAAATTTTGTAAACGTATTTAATGAAATTAAGCAGATTTCTGAAGGTACAAAATCACATGCGTATCTCAAATATTGCCTGACGTCAGTCCGACATGGCAACTTTAAATTCTTAATACCTTGCCAAATTCAAGACCAATTTTCAAAATCTAACCTTTGTTTTCAAAGTTAGAAAATTTCAAGTATATAGCTATGTTTCGAAGGTGGTTTCCAATTACCGGTATGTTTGTTTTTTTACTTTGCCTCGACCCGCCGCCATTTTGATTTGAGCCATATAGATGGGCTTGAGAGGTAATATGAACCAGAGAAATATACCTGTGGTATAAAAATATATATTGATACTTACTTGGCTTGTTGCCAGAACGACTTGAGACCAACATTTCTGAAACAACCATAATCTTTAGTTTCACTACTTGTATGATATAGCTTTTGCAATATATAGCCAAGTAATGTGAGATGCCTGCATGACTGAATGAATGAGATTTTACATCCTATTAAAATCAAAGTCATAAACAGATGAGAAAACGCGATGAAATTACAATATCTTTCCTGTTCTGAAACCACGACAAACTGATCCGGTGCAAGTAGCCTATTTCACCAACATTGCAAAGTAAATGTATACTTATCTAGCAAAGTATACTTTGCGGGAGTAATTTTCAATTTAAGGACAAATTTATTAATTTTTATTATACTGAATTTATTACATTATCACAGCCATTTTGGCTGTGATAATGTAATAAATTCAGTATAATAATTCTGCATACTTTTAATCATCAAATATATGCAGTCGTTAGTTCTATACAAAATAATGCATTTCGGGGAAAATAAATGATTGCTCTTACTATTGAAATATTTTCTTTTCTATTTTATTATTTCCCAATGAAAGTATATGCTGTGACCACGTCTCAATGAGACGGTTCAAATGGTGGACACGATATATACTTCCGATGAGAGATAAAGGAAATATTTGAAATTTTCTGCCTGTAAAATGATGCATCTTCAGAATATAAGGGGCGAGTGCATTGCGAACATGCACACTTTTTCAAACAGAGTAAACTACTTGTCTGTGGTGTGCGCATTATCATTTACAATGCTGAATTATATTTTGTCGTCTGCTGTTTATTTTATATTTTCCATTTTCGCAACAAATACATGATTTCATTGCACTTTAGAATCATTTCACATGGAAATGATTCTAAAGTGCTGCAAAATCGTGTTTTTACTGAGAAAGACGACAAAATACACAAAACAGCATACGACACTTTTCGTTTAAGCCTCCCTGAGGCGTTGTCAGTAACAAATAAAATACAAGCATTAACACAGATATTAGATATCTGTACATCAAATTTCATGCGGGCGCAACAAACATGATATCACGGTACAAGTTAACCCTTAGACCGCTACACACAACAATTGTCGTCTGCTGTTGCGTTTATATCTTGCCTTATTTCTCAATAAAAGCATGTTTTGACAGCACTTCAGAATCATTTCCAATGGAAATGATTCTGAAGTGCTGTCAAAGCATGGTTTTGATGATAAAAATGGAAAATAAACAGCAGACGACAAAAAATTAAGATAGCCATTACCAAGGCGTTAAATAGCATTGGCTTACGAGCCAGGGTATGGGGTCACATTGTTTCCGAATGTTTCCGAACTTGATTTTCCAACGTGACGTAATCTGTTACGCCATTTTTACGTAGATTTTCTTTAAAATCTGCCTAACTGACACATTTTGATGATATGTAGCGCCACAAAGACAATGACATATATGTTTTATGGGTGCTCTGAAAGTTATTCACAAAAACTTATAATTTTTACGAAGAATCAAGTACCGTTTATGTCTACCATGCACATGCTCTAGATGTATATTTACATTGACGGTAACCAATTAATCGTCAAAACGACAGAATTATGAGATTAAAGCAAACTGTAAAATTCATAGCCACCTGTTCCGCATTTGCTGTGTTATGTTTCATAAGCATCCGTCATTCCATTAGAAAGATATTAAAGGAAATCTACTGTATACATATCTAAAAAACATGATGTCACACCATTCGGAAACCACGGGATCCCACACCGTATGAGCCAGTGGAGGAAGAGTACTCGTGGCTATAAATACTCCATTTCATGCGGGATACGTATTCACAGGTAGAACATTTTTCATATTTTTTTCTATTCTCTTCATTTCTCCATGAAAGTATATGTTGTCACCACTCATTTGAACCGTCTCGACGAGACGGTTCAAATGAGTGGTGACAACATATACTTCTGTGCAGAAATAAGTAAAATGTAAAATTTTCTGTCAGGAAACTGGTAAATCACCAGCATGAAATGGATAAACATGCATGGAGACGAAATGTATACAGGACTAGGGACATGCAGGTGATATTACACATAAAACAACAATGTTACATGGCAGACATGCCAATACATGTCAAACAGTTGCCAATACATGTCAATCACATGACAATACAGTAGCGCTTTTCTGCTCCTTACCTATTTGTATATACTAATATCGTATACATATCGTAATCGTATAGTATTGGTATATTTAATGAGCATATCGTATGATCATATAGTTTGTTTGTTTATTAGTGTTTAACGGCCTATCAACAGCTAAGGTCATGTAAGGCCGGGCAAACGGGTTCGATCCCATTTTAACCTGCTGCATTGAGGGAAAATCCCAAAATCAGAATGGAATATTTACATCGAGAACAAATATATTCAGCCCTGAAATTAGAATAACCTGACCTGGTGCCAGGTCCATACCACACCAAAGTCACTTGGCCCCTTCCCTAACATAGGATTACGAATATCGTAATACTCACGTAAGGGGTATAACCAGATCCAACTGTCACATACAAAATGCCAAAGTATGTGAGGGCCAAACCAGGTCTCCAGTCGGGATTCCGGTAAGGATGAACCCCGATAGTTAAATTACCCATCGCGTGCTCCCACCTGCCACCCACGTATGATCATATAATATACCAATATGTATGTATGATCATATAATATTGGTATGTTTGTACCGTATCATCGTATAGTACAAACGTACTATACAAATATTATACAAACATACGATATCCGTTCGTATATACGATATATCCGTACGGATATGGTATGAATATACCATAATCTGGTATGTTTGTACGATACAAACGTACCAGAATTATACACATGTATAAAAATTGTATAAACGTACAATTTGAATGGTATATCTATACAATATTGGTTGGTATGTACGGTACAAACATACCGTACGTTTATATTATATGCATATCGTATAGAAAACATATCGTATTGGTATAGTATACGTATAGTATTGGTATAGTACGTATAGTTGACCAGCAGAAAAGCGCTACTGTACATGTCACACTGCAACCACATTCACTACATACATGTCAATACATGTTACACTGCAGGCACATTCACTACATACAAGTCAATACATGTTACACTGCAACCACATTCACTACATACATGTCAATACATGTTACACTGCAGGCACATTCGTTATGGCCAGAGACATAATATACACCAGGATAGGAAACAACGTGAAATATCATGAAATCCAGTATGCAAATCGTCTAATTAATACACAAGCCAATTTATTTAAAATCGGAAGAACTATTTTTCATAACATAAACTTTTTAATAGTTTCAGTCCATTCAGAATAGAATTATATAAACATGAGTTTGTTTAAAACTTAAACTTCACAATCAAACGAGTAGTTTTACGGCACATCAGTTGTTTCTAGTTGATTCAAGGCTTACATAGAGAGTTTCCAGTCTATGTTGTGTGCATGTCTATGCTATGGCATTAACAGCACACCTGGGAAAAATGGTACAATAGAGCCTCTCTAAACTCATTTGGGATAGAGAGGTCCCACTGTATGAACTAGAATTGAATTCTGCCCAACACTAATGTCTACATATACAATTTTCATTATCCCATTACATGCTGAATGGGTAAAAACTTTTTTTTTCCCCCGCAAATTTCCTTAATTCTTCTCGAAAGTGTATGTTGTTACCACGCATTTGAACCGTCTCGACTTGACGGTTCAAATGAGTGGTTACAACATATACTTCTGTGCATAAACAAGAGAAATAAAAACATTTTTTCGTGAAAATAGTGTGTATCCAAAGCATGTAATGGATTAATAAATGTGCATAAAATCCCATATATTTCATACTAGATCTAGTTGTTATTATATACACAGGTGGTATCAACAGAGGAGTCCAAATATATTTTGGGTACAATAAGTGGAGAGTGCAACTTCATAAGAGGCCCTTAAAAACATGTACTGTGTGTTTTACATTTTTCTGCCGACAAACTTTAGGCTATTAAACAACACTTCTCACCCCCAAGTATGAAGTTGCTGAACTAATTGTTTAAGAATATATAAATAAACTACAACATAGAGTGGGATGTCAGGTGATGTGAGGGAGGGAAGATACTTTAGGAACCCTGAAGGTTGTGATAATATATAGTACATATAGTTTGGAATATATGCACTGGAGTTGCTACTCTAGCTATCAGGGCAAGAAAGACTTACATCAGTTTCTACCATGTAGAATAATTATAGAGTTTATCACAATAACATGATAATTCCAGCACAACAATATTTACACAATTCCCTAACATTTGATTGGCCCGTAGCAAGTCTCTGTCCAAAATTTATATCCCAGTAAACTCCCACACCGAACTACTTTCCGTAACCGTGAGGCGCAGTTAAAATAATTCTTAAGAAAACGGAAAATAAACACATTTTCTTGATGAATTTATTTCAAATGCTGGAATTATAAGGAATGAATGGCCTTTTTGTGGAATTTATCGGGGATATAAACTTGGAAAAGTCGCGGGAATACTGGAAGAGGCCTTCCAGCCTTCGTCCAGTATTCCCGCGACTTTTCCAAGTTTATACCCCGATAAATTCCACAATAAGGCCATTCATTCCTATAATAACCCTAAGTATTCGGACACCATTTGCTTTGGGAAACCCCTATAATAGGGCCCTGTAATAGGGGTTTCCCAAAATGGTGGCCGGATTAGCTCAGTAGGTAGAGCGTCGGACTGCGGATCGGGCGACCCCGGGTTCGATTCCCACCTCGACCTGCTCCGATTGGTCGATTTGGCATGTCCTTGGGCAAGACAACTTTGTGCTAGCCTAGTCCTATCGGATGGGGACTTAAATAGTCGGTCCCGACATGCCAGGTCATTGAGCCAGTGCCGTCGTTAAATCAAAGCATTAAGATTTAGATTTAAGGTTTCCCAAAGCAAATTGTATCCAAATACATTGTTATTGTGATAAACAAGTACAACCATACTAACTGTCGATATTAAGACATTTCTTGCTGTGGGAAACCATATATTAACCCTTGGACCGCTACACACAACAATTGTCGTCTGTTGTTGCTTTCATATCTTGCCTTCTTTCTCAATAAAAACATGGTTTGACAGCACTTCAGAATCATTTCCAATGGAAATGACTCTGAAGTGCTTCAAAGCATGTTGTAAATTATTCTAAAGTGCTGTCAAAGCATGTTTTTGATGATAAAAATGGAAAATAGAAAATAAACAGCAGACGACACAAAAATTAAGATAGCGGTCTAAGGGTTAATGTGTGTTTCCCAGAATAAATGGTGTCCAAATATTTAGGGTTATTACGGTATTCAATTTTCATTGTGAAATACAACGTACTGGATTTGTTTCTCCGAGATATTTGTATATTCGATTAAAAAACAGCTATGTAGCACAGATTTCTTGGTAGGATTTACAAATATCTAGGGAATCTTTCATGATATGATAGTTGAATATATTACAAGATGTACCGGTATGTAGATATTATACACAGTGAGTTAATGTTAATCCTTACACCGCTATCTTAATTTTTTGTCGTCTGCTGTTTCTGAAACTGACTGTAGAATTCACTGAACATAGATTTGTCTAATTCCTGATGATGGCAACATCATTTTCCAAAATTAGACAACAGTGTGGGTGGATGTTTTGGATGTCTGATTTCCTACCCAACAGCAATTTTTGTTATCTAATTCCCGGCTTTGGCACAACAAACATTTGCAAACAATGCAACAATAGCTAAAATATGGGAATTGTTAGATCACCAGAAACACAGTCATTACAAATAACCCACTGTTAGTGAAGGTCGGTACACGGAACATACAACAAACACACGCTAACCTTTGAACCTGCTTGATCAGTACATGTAGTTTACACATGTGTGATCGACATGACAAAAGGGGCCTTATTGAGTTTTTGACCAGTGTAGCTAAAGATCATATACCGGTAACTAAGTCTTCATTGCGATATAGATTTAACCCTTACACCGCTACATTATTTTTTTGTCGTCTGCTGTTTATTTTCTATTTTCCATTTTTATCACCAAAAATATGCTTTGACAGCACTTTAGAATCATTTCCGACATGCTTTGACAGCACTTCAGAATCATTTCCATTGGAAATGATTCTGAAGTGCTGTCAAACCATGTTTTTATTGAGAAATAACGCAAGATATAAAAGTAACAGCAGACGACAATTGTTGCATGTAGCGGTCTAAGGGTTAAATGTTTTCTCTATCTACACCAGGAAAGATTCTGTCATACCCTTAGAATACGGGAAACAAAACTTGTCGTCTGCTTTTGTTTCTTATTTTATTTTATTTTTCAAAACATGCTTTGACATCCCCTGAGAATCATTTCCATTGAAAGAACTGTCAAAGCATGTTTTGATGAGAAAAGTGGAAAATAGAAAATAAACAGCCGATGACAATATTTATTTAAGCATTGCAAGGTTAAGCCCTGTTAAGGCATGAAGACACATGATGGTCGGGAGATACACTGATGAAAATGTCAATATGCCCTTTCTTGTCATGGCGAGCCATGTTTAATAAACAATGGCATTGTTATCACTAAGCTAATCATCTTGCTAGTAGTATAGATAATAAAACAAGTTATTAAATAAATAATTTTTTTTTAACATATTTGCCTTACAAACAAGGTGAACATAAGTTGTCAGTGACCTTGACCTTGCGTAGTATGCAAAACAAAAGCACCATCCATAGACACACATTGTGGCCAATTGTTATCAAAATCGGGGAAGCGGTTTTAAGTTATTGAAAAATGAAATGTGATACTAACATACGCACACACACAAGGACGCAGGTACATGGACTAACACTGTACATGTATATGCCCTCTATGGGCGAGGGGATAATTAATGTAGTCAGTGTGATGTGGTTCGACTAAACCAATGTAGCGTGTGTGACATGAGCTGATGACAATTCATTTTTTAACAATGCTGAATTACATTTTGTCGTCTGCTGTTTATTTTTTATTTCTCCATTTTCTTCATCAAAAAGATATTTTGACAACAATTTAGAATAATTTCCAATGGAAATGATTCTAAAGTGCTATCAAACCATGTTTTTCTTGAGATAAAAGAAAAAAAAATATGACACGACAGCAGACGACAATTTTTGTTTCCCGCGTTCTAAGGATTAAATGAAAGGGAACATTTAGAGAAATGCACTGGAAGCTGTAGATAGTAATTTTCACTTAGTTTCTAAAAGTTCTGAGTGAGAATGGATGCAGCTAAAAAGTTTGTTTGTTTTTTGGAAAGGATTTACATTGTATTAAAGAAAATATTTTTTAAAAGGACTTTTGACTATTTTCTACACCTATATTTGTTACGTGTATATTCTGTAGTGTCAATGGAGCAGCACTAACTGGTATACATGCACGCTCTACAACCTAGTATGTGTATGCACAAAATATGAAGCCAAATCAAGATTGTCCGACTATAGTAACGCATGCACTAGCTAAACTGTATACGTGGCTGTGAGTGGAGACATGGATATGATGGCCTTTGCGACCAGTGTAGACCCAGATCTATCAGACTCTACACTGTTCGCTATACAGTCAGTGAAACATCAAATATGATTATGCAGTGTAGATCCTTATCGGGCTACAGCAAACCTACTAGCAGATCAGGGGGCCGTTTCACTAAAGTCTGTACGACTAAAATGTTCGTAAGTACAGATTTAGAATAGTCTGTAAATTTCAATTTGCATATGCAGCCTATGCTCAACAAATGTAAATCCAATAATTGTTTACAAGAACACATTGTTAATGTGCAAGGTACAGACTATCATAATTTTGCACTTACAAACATTTTATTCTTACGAAGTTTAGTGAAACAGCCCTAGGACATGTCACCAATTTCACACCCACATAATTATGTGTGATGAATTGTATGTGTTGCGAGTTAGATGAATGTGGAGCTACATGAGGACGTGTCCCACCAAATAATGTAGACCTAGAGACACTGATCACCAATCCCAGAACAATCACAGAAGATGGCAGTTTGAAATTGATCATAGAGTCGAGTCGACATCGAGATAAGACATACTATTTCTTGCTCATATACACTTGCCTCACTTTGAGAGCAAAGCAATATACAGGTAAGCCACTTTAAACAAGAAATCAGTAACGCTGGATGTACCCCTCAAAAACATTAACGCAAAGTTCCAAGTCAGTTGACCTTGATCTTGAGCATGTAGGCAGCATGGGTGGGCTATAGAATGGAACCATAGGTGATGATATAGAAATACGTGAAGTCTGATGTAAATTGCAGAAAAAGTTGTGGAGATAATTATATAAATGTAAAAAAAAACATTTAACACAGAATATGGATGACACACACTAACACACACTGCACGCACGCACAGACACACAGACATCCGTGTGATCACGATGTCTTGCTTTCCGCAAGTAGGCTTGACAAAAATCATCTTAAAAATGATAGATTCAAATATGAATTTACTTTTTGTATGATATGTAATTCAGTGATCCGCACAGGCAAACAACACACTTAATGACACTGTCATTCAACTGCCCCCCCCCCCCCACACCCCCGCCCCCAAGACCAATTGATCGACACAACAAAAGTATGGATCCGCTTTTCACAGGGGTGAGAATTATATGCGACACAAGCATTGTTACAAACCACAACAGGAGCATAACAGTGGCTGTAACTGGAAATGGGGCTTATGGGATTTGTGACCAGTGTTGCTCCTGATCACATAGCACACTCCTGTAACAATATATTTTGATTGTTAGAAGCATGACGGGTGTTTCATTGATTGATGAAATTGTGAACAGCACAGATCCTAATCAGACCGTGTATCCGTATGCACAGGCTGATCTGGATCTACACTGGTTGCAAAACAGATAAGCCCCATTACTCCAGTCACAGCCACAATTCAGTATCGTAATATCTGCAGGTTGTTATAGACACATGTAGTTGACCAACAAAATTCGGCCTAATCCACCAACAATTAACAGTATCACGGAGAGTGTGTGTGTTAATAATCATAATGAGACAGTATGGACGCTGAATGAGCAAGAGTCAAACACATATACACTCCAGCAGCATGAAAACACAGGTGGAAGACTTGGACCTTTGACACAAGATATGCCCATTAGATATACGGTAGTACAGTACAGTATGAGACCAAGTGGGTGTGGTAATGGGATTTTTTTAATGGGCATATTTTTGTGTCACAGGTCCGAGTCTTCCACCTGTGCATGCAAATGGTGAGTGTTGCCGATGGTGAGATGACTGTGTACTAGTACATGTACTAGGCAAGCAGATACACAGATAGCGGCGACATCCAACTCCATACTTACCATAACCCAGATCCCAGCGGCCACATAATACAGTGGAGCCCCACCGCCGCATTGGCCGCATAAAATAAAACAAACAACTCCGTTTACAACAAATACTTGTACACTAAACCTACAATACAACAATATTCATGTCGTCAGGCAGTTCTTGTGTAGAAATATTTATTCAATGGCGTTTGACAACCTACGGTCACCTTAAGAAAAGGTTAACAAGGTCGAATCCCACAGTTCACTACAAATGGGGGGATCACAAAATCAGAACTAAATATTTACAGAACAATCATCTTTAGCCCTGAAATTAGAATATCCTGATCTGGTGTCAGGTCCCCACCTAAAGGCAATAGAATTAATATTAATCATACTATTTTTAGAATGCATATAACCGGATTCAACTCTCACATACAAGAAAGCAAAAAATATACCTGAGGGCCAAACCAGGGATATTGGGATTCCGATAAAAATGAACTTCATCATTAACCCATTTCATGCTGAGGATATGACATTTTGATTGGGGAAAATCACAAATATTTTCTTTAAATGCGATTTGAAGTATATGTCGCGACCACCATTTGAACCGTCTCATCGATATTTACAATTTTTATTAGAAATTGATTGGTCGGATGGAGTTTTATGTCCGTTTAACAACAACTAATTGTATGAACTAACGAGTAGAAGTATGTGTAACAGATCAAGGTTAAATATACCTAAAAATATCAGTATGGAAAACTTAAATCAGTTTATTCTAAATTCACTCGAAATCAAGGAGTTTGATTGGCTGAGACTGAGCTGAGTCTCGGCTGAGCTGAGCTCAGTCTCGGCCAATCAAACTTCCATATTTCGAGCATGAAACATCCGACATGGGTTTAAACTGGTATCCAATAAACACACTTTGTTCTAGACAAGCCCCCTTTGTTCTAGACAAAGAACCCCACCACCCCCACCCCGGCAAATCAAGCCAAGCTTCCTGATTCCTAGATTTCTAGCATGAGAAAACTGATATAGGTTGATACAGGTATATGAAAGCAATAAGCCCCCTTTGCTCTAGACAAGAGAACAACTACCCCATAACAATCACCGCCACCCCGTCAGCTGTCCCTAGACTGTGTTCGGATTCAGCCTTCCTATATAAGTTACTGTACAAGAATTTCTGCCTTATTACATGAACAAAATTCCGAAACTAATTTTTAATCCTGTGAAGTTTTTTTGTAAAAGATGATAAAAGTTGAAGAAAATTTAATTTCCATTTTTTTTTCAGAATAAATTTGTGTTGCGAAACGGTAGAAAATTTCATACACTGGCCTATAACTACACCATCACTTCTTCATCGGCCCCCATCTGACAAAACCAGAGGCCATTATGGCCCAAATTATTTTGATTTCTTACATTTCAACCAGTAGTTTACACAAATGTGGCAGTGACTCGAGAAAATGGGGCTTATGGGATTTGCGATCAGTGTAGCTCCTGATCAAATAGCATAGTACTGTAGCCTAATAGTGATCTATATTGCTTGTTTGAAGCATGACGGGTGCTTCATTGTTGGAATGGCAGATACAAAGCCTGATCTGGATCTACACAGGTCGCAAAACCCATAAGCCACATTTCTCCAGTCACAGCCACAAATATAACAGTGAATTATACCACACGGTTCTGGAGAGCAACAGTTTATACCACTATCGTGTTACCCATATTTTTTGGAGAAAAGACGTCAGTAATGTCACAATGGCGTGTTTGCTTCGACCAATCAAATCAATTTCTCGCACACACCCTCTGAGACAGTCACCTTCAATACGACCTGCCTCCAGAAATTACTTCTTAGAATTCTTTTAACATATTTTGCTCTTGATTCGTATTGTTGTTTTACAAAATATAATATGTGAAATGTAAGAAAACTTTTTCTAACCAGATGAGCTGATTATCGTGAAATAATGTGATGGAAATTGGGTCCTATCACTAAACAAACTCAGTTCACTATGCTCACTCGTTTGCTTAGCATAAGAACCCAAATCCTAGTGCATTATTTCACGATAAGCAACTCACCTGGTTAAATAAACAGTATGTATTTCACCAACGTGAGAAAAGTGTATTATGTTCTCAATATTTGAATTTGTGACTTGTCACAACAAAAAGGAGCTTATTGAATGTTTAACCAGTATAGCTCCTGATCAGTTAGCACACTCATACAGCCTGATATGGACAGAGCTCGAGATAAGTTTTGTATCTGAAGAGTATTATACCCCCAGATTTCAAATTCAAAGTGTATTTTACTTTTACAAATGTATTATTGATTTTATTCATTATTAAATAGGGAACAAATGATACAATATTTTTTTAAAAATTCATTTATTTGAGCTGCAAAAAGCAAACAGTGTTTGCATTTTGCAGCTCAACTAAGTAAATGTTCAACTTTATTACAGTATTTTCACTACTGAATTTGAAAATCAATGAGTATTTTGTACTCCCACTGTTGATATCAATGCGTATTCTGCTAAAAATAAGTGTGTAAAATACGCCAATACGCATCTTATCTGGAGCTCTGTATGGATACAAATTTAGTGGCATCAAGAACACAATAAAAACAGTGAAACATCCCATCTAGAGCGTAGGTCTTACCGGTAATTATGTGTTTGTTTGTTTTGTTTACTAGTGTTTACCGGCCTATCAACATCGAAGGTCATGTAAGGCGGGGCAAATGGGTTCGATCCCATTTTAACCTGCTGCATTGGGGGGAAAATCCGAAAATCAGAACGGAATATTTACATCGAGAACAAATATATTCAGCCCTGAAATTAGAATAACCTGACCTGGTGCCAGGTCCATACCACACCAAAGTCACTTGGCCCCTTCCCCTAAAATAGGATTACGAATATCGTAATACTCACATAAGGCCGCTCGGGATTCCGGTAAGGATGAACCCCGATCGTTACATTACCCATCGAGTGCTTCAACCTGCCACCCACCGGTAATTATGTAACTGTGACTGGAAAAATATGGCTTATGGCATCTACGGCCAGTGTAGATCCAGACCAGCCTGTGCATCAGCACTAGTTGATCAGATTCTACACTGATCGTCATTCAGTCAGTGAAACACCTGTCCTGCTTCTTACAAACAGTATATGTCCTTATCATGCCATAGGACTGTGTTGGCAGATCAGGAGCTACACTGGCCATAAATCCCATACGTCCCATTTCGCGAGTCACTGCCACATATAGATTTCGCGTGTCAGTTCAAGTTTAGGACTGTGTTGGCAGATCTGGGGGCCGTTTCACTAAACTTCCTACGACTAAAATGTTCGTAAGTGCAAAATTATGATAGTCTGTAAATTTCACATTAACAATGTTTTCTTGTAAATAATTGTTAGATTTACATTTATTGAGCATAGGCTGCATATGCAGCCTATGCTCAATAAATGTAAATCCATCAATTGAAATTTGCAGACGATTCTAAATTTGCGCTTAAGAACATTTTAGTCGTAAGAAGTTTAGTGAAATGGCCCCCAGGAGCTACACTGGCCATAAATCCCATACGTCCCATTTCGCGAGTCACTGCCACATACAGATTTCGCGTGTCAGTTCAAGTTTTATCTGAAAAAAACCTGTGAAAGGATTAAACCCACAACCGCCAGCATTGCGTCAAGAGCTCAACCACTATCAAGCCATCCCTATGAAACAGTGTATACCCTGACTATATGAATGTGCTGGCTGATCTGGGATTACTCTGGTTGCAACTTCAATATGCCTTTTTGGTCGTGGCATGACAGTCACACAAATACATGTATTCTAATGAAGTTTCACAGGATATAAATCAAATAGTAGACCATATTTAGATACTTGTTTATTTGATCTGACATGTAAAATAATAATACAACTACTGCAGTATACATGTTTTGTTTTGTTTTTTGGGGTTTAACAGACTATCAACAGCTAAGGTAATTTAAGGCCGGGTCAATGGGTTTAGTACTAAATCCCATATATTACCTGTACAAGTACATGTACATGTTCAAGTACAAGTACAAATGGGGGGGAAAATCCCAAAATCAGAACTGAATATTTACAATAACAAAACTATTTATTATATACCTACCCATGAAATACATAGTTATACAATGTAAATAAAAGTCATATGTTCTCATCGATGAAATAAACAACTTCCGGTGAAAATACGACTACTTCCGCTATCTATATTCATAACGCGCATCTGAAAGAAAACAACGCAAATAGGCTGCAAATACACATTCATTACCGTATACAGTCTAATTTCCATGGAGCGGTATATAATAAATAGAATATTCATATTTTTGCAATGAATATGACATATATGTTCATCGAGTGGTGTGAAATGTCCATATTTCACGAGTGCCTAAAAAGGCACTCGTGAAATATGGACATTTCACACCACTCGATGAACATATAATGTCATATTCGTTGCAAAAATATGAATATCCTCTATATATTCAGCCCAGAAATCAGAATAATCCTGATCTGATGCCAGGTCCTCACCACACCAGACTCACTTGGCCCCCTCCCAAAAGCAGTAGGATCAGTAACAATCTTACTACTTTTATAATGGGCAATAACCAAATTCAACTCCCAGGTAACAAAAGAGCCAAAGATAAAAACGTACCTGAGGGCCAAACCAGGCAAATCGTGATTCCTATAAGGAGGAAACCCTACCGTTAATTTACACCGTCGCGTTCACCCGACCACCACCCACTCGGTATACATGTATATGAATACAAATATAAATAATTATGGAATATGTCATAAAAACTGCTATTATAGTTCACCCGACTTTCTAAGCAAATCGCTGGGCAGCATTGTGCTCCACTTATTTCACATATTGCAACGTTTAACCCCAATAAGTTATATATTACCAGACAGGCAATGGAAAATCAATACTCGGATGGGACATTGCATTGTACACTTGGCTGAACTATATGTATGTTATTTTTCACAAATTGGATTTTTCAGGAACTAAATGCTGCGGTCGCTAGCACTTCCTCGCATTTAATTTCTTAAAAATCCAATATGTGAACAATAACTAATAAGGATAAGGATCCGACTAACGGATCAGTAGGTACATGTATTCAACATTTGGACATACGTCCAGAATTAATGACTGTAAAATTAAAGTCTGTAAATTTCACATTAACACTGTTTTCTTGAAAACAATTATTGGATTTACATTTATTGAACATAGGCTGCATACACAATATCCATTCATCACAGCAATGTTGTTGAGATATATCAGCTAGCCTTGATATATGCCCTTGACCTTTAGATCTTGACACCTAGCTCAGCTAGGTGTCAAGATCTAAAGGTCAAGGGCCCGTTTCACTAATTCCACAGTGTCCCCACCTGTTTTGTAGGAGGAATCCCTGAACTTATAAGAAAATCCTATTCAACATAGTGTAAACATCGGGATGTCCATGCTGCGGAATACCTGGCCAAAAACTTAGTGTCAAACCCATAACACTTTAAAACATTAAGCAACTAAGAAAGTTTTAAGTTTAAAACTTGAATGTACAAAACCATTGACATTGGCAGCCAATGTCATCAAGTTTTATTGGATAAGTTCACAAAACAGAAAATTACAGAATTAGCAAACCATGATAATGTGAGAAGTAAATTCATGCAATTAATTGAGTACACTTTTGTAACATGAAGTTCAGTGAAACGGGGGCAACAAAATGTCATGGACTGAGCTGTGTGTAGATGTTTCTTATTCAGGGCTCGAAACACAGATTATAATTCGCCCTACTTTCTAAGCCAATCATTGGCCAGTATCACGCTCCACTTATTTCACATATTACAAGATTTTAGCTCAATAAGTTACACATTACCAGATTTAATGACTACCTGTTCAACAGGAAAGGAAAACCAATTACTCGGATGGGAGATTGCATTATAACCTGGCTAATTATAAGTATGTTATTGTTCACATATTGGATTTTTAAGGAATTCAATGCGAGGGAGCATTAGTGACTTATAGTGACACTGGCAAACTGAGGTTACCACTATAACATATGTTGTCATACCGCAGATAAATTTTTCACATTTTGATTGGTCAGCTTGACGGGTTATATAAGCCCATATTACCTGTCAAGCCCGTCAATATGGCTCAAATCATAATGGCGGCGGTTCCAGGCGGAGTCGAAAACAAATTTTTGGGGAAATCACCTCCAAAACATAGTCATATGAACGAGTAGTGACCCAACTTAGAAAACAACAGTTAGATTTTGAAAATCGGTCCAGGATTTGTCAAGATATTAACAAATTTCTACTCGTTTATTTCGGGATAATGTCAGGTAATATTTGTAATGTCGTGACGTGCCGTGTGGCGCCATATTGCTATAAAATTAGACATGTAGCAATATACTTATAAAACTAAAATCTGGAGAAATATAAAGAATCTGCGGTATGACAAATACGTTATTGTGACTACAAAGTCAAAACCGGGTATGGAAGGTGTTCGAGCCAATTCCCACCCTTAAATATGAGCCGAATGAATGAATGAACAAATACGTTATTGTGACTCTACAAAGTCAATATGGTGTCATATTGCCATCTGAAGCTATATTCCCCCTCGGGTGAATATAGATTCAGATGGGCAATACGACACCATATTGACTTTGTAGTGTCACAATAACTTATAATATAAAATGATTTAACACTTAGCATGCGAAAAATATATATTGTCGTCTGCTGTTGATTTATACTTTGTTGTCTGTCTCAATAAAAACGTGTTTTAACAGCACTTTAGAATCATTTCCATTGGAAATGATTCTAAAGTGTTGTCAAAACATGTTTCGGTGAGAAAAGTGGAAAACAAAAAATAAACAGCAGACGACAAAATTTAATTCAGCATTGTAAGGGTTATGGGTTGTCTCAGCATGCATACATGGAGTAGATCATGCTGCCAGTGTAGAATGTCTGTCACATACCGTTTACGGTACAGTAACACGCACATGAACATGTGCCGGCCATGCAGGCGTATATTCACTAGACTCCATGTCACATAAACACGGCACTATGATGCGATAATGTGATGTCGGTGTGCTAAAATTATGTGCACGTGTACACATGTTAGCCATGCAGGCGTATATTCACTATACAGGTGTGTCAGATGAACACGGCACTAGACTCCATGTCACATAAACACGGCACTATGATGCGATAATGTGATGTTGGTGTGCCAAAATGATGTGCAGATGTAGACATGTTAGCCATGCAGGCATATATTCACTATATATACTATACTATACGTGTCATAGGACACACGCCATGTTATGTAGTACCTAAGAACATGTGCGATTTTTCATGAAATATATTTACAGAAACTGCGATATTTTCTAAAAATGACGTTGAATTATATTCCACAGTTCCTACGAAAATTTCATCAACTTTCGACATCATTTACGGAAAATATCAAAAAAAATTTAAATAAATTTCATGAGATATCGCACATGTTCATAGATACAAAATCACACTGTGTGTCTCATATGAACACGGCACTAGGCTCCGTGTCACATAAACACGGCTATATGATGTGATCATGTGATGTCTTTGTGCCCTATGATTGGCCACACAACTAGCTGTAGGAGAACATGCAGTAGGTCTGTAGCCTATTTCACCAAAATTGCAAAGTATACTTTTCTAGCAAAGTCTACTTTGAGGGAGTAATCATTTATTTTTCCTGAAATGTATTATTTCATATAGAACTAACAACTGCATATATTTGATGATTAAAAGTATGCAGAATTATTATACTGAATTTATTACATTATCACAGCCAAATGGCTGTGATAATGTAATAAATTCAGTATACCGGTAATAAAAATTAATAAATTTACCCTAAAATTGAAAATTTCTCCCTCAAAGTATACTTTGTTAGAAAAGTATACTTTGTTAGAAAAGTATACTTTGCAATGTTGGTGAAATCGGCTACTGGTCTAGTCTACTGCAACACTGGGCGTCCAGGGGGAAATACTATGTTATGTACTTTTATACTACATATATATATGTTGAAAATAACATGTGGAATATCATTTAATGATGGTGTGTAACAGCCTGTCAACAGTGAATTAATGGGGTTAATGGGGTCGATTCCCATATTTCACCTGTTGTGATGGGGACATGTGGAACAAAGCTATGGAATAAAGTAAATGTTTGTTTCATAGGGTAATAAACTTCGTGATTTGCCCGTGTAAGAATCTCAAATGTAGACCAAAACTATTTAAATTTATAGTCATGAACGCATTTTAATAAACCAAGTGACGTATAAGATATAAATGAGAATAAATAACATTTGTCAAGGGTTAAAAGTTAAAACATTACTATTGCCATTCAGATTGGCAAAACGGGACGTTTACCGCTGGTATGACGTCATAATGTTGCATTCTATATTTATTAAACTTCTTATAGATAACCCGGCATTATATGTTTGACAGAATCTCTGGTATTTTGTTGAAGTTCATGGTTGTCTTTATAAAGGCCTGGCAAGGCCGAACATTTAATAGGCCATGTTATAAAAACAAATTCGTTATTTATTTTACAACGATTACAAATAAGCGCGAGAGCAATTATACAAATACTTTTGTTAGCACAAATAAAGGCATAAGGGCGGTCAACAGTGTACGTTGATACCGGAGGAAACCCACTTTTCCGATCTATATATATGATTAAAATATATTATGAAGACGATGGAACGTTAGGAGACTCATCCACAGACACACAAGGAGTGGGTCAGAATGATAATGAAAGTGGGCTTAACGTCCCAGAAACAGCTAAGGTCATATAGAGATGGGAGGGTCAGAATGACAGTACACAGAGACTGAGACAGTGATGTTACCGTTAGAAAGGCCATCCATACCAAATATGAGACACGCCATGTGATTTTGAACCTAAGAAAATGTGCGATTTTTCATGAAATACATTTACAGAAACTGTGATATTTTCTGACATCGAAAGATGACGAAATGTTTCAAATCAAAAGCGGAATTGAATTCCGCATTTGTTATGACAATTTTGTCAACCTTCGATGTCATCCACTGCAAGTATCGTAAATTTTGTCAATATATTTAATGAAATATCGCACACGTTCTAAGGTACAAAATGACTTGCCGTGTCTCATATTACAATGTGTACTCAAAACATGTAATTATCAATTGACGCCAATAGATTTTGTTATTTGTACGTTGACAACATTGACAAAGTTCTGGACACCCATGTTGTTTTAGCGTGCTGTGTATGTAATGGATTAATTGATTAATGTAAAGTAAAGATTAGAGTCATTTCATATGGCAGCACATTAACAAACTGAATCAATATAAATATACGTCCATCAAAATGTATCCCCTCTGCATCATGGTTGAAACATCTTTGAAGTACAAGTAACCATTTATTCAAACTTTTACAGCTTTCTCAAGAATGCAGACATGAAGTAAGAGTACCCATGAATTACCAAAGAGATAGCATTTACATTATTTAAATAAAATTGATGTAACTAGGATTAAATACATTTATTAGGTACAGCTGATTCTCGTTATCTCGATATCATTTACCTCGATATACCTGCTTATCTCGATATACGTCCGAGGTCCCGGCCAAATTCCCGATATAGATCATGTATTTTACTCCTGATAAATCGATATCGGAAACGTCAATATTTCGGTTTAGTCGAAGTGGAAATCGAGTCCCGATAGTATGTTTCCTTCACATTTGTATTCTGATAAGTTGATAAGAAAATTATGCGCCCGGCACCACCAAGCGAGATTATCTCAGGTAATTTTCAACATCAATAGAATTAAACAACACAGCCACTTAAATGTGTTAAAAGTAGCACAAACGTGGATTTGATTAAACCTTAAATAATCAACATCAACTACTTTAACATAAAAATAAGTAAACGGCGTGGCAGTCAAGTCAATTGAACTTGACATTTCTTAACAGCGAATTAACATTCATGCCACAGTTATATCACGGTTCGACCGAATTTACCAGGGATAACCCACAAACTTTATTTAGCGAGTGGATTATCGATCGTATATGGACGAACGTGATTTACTGAATAGTGTTCTTTTTTCCAAACATTGCCCATATGCTGTGTGAATGAAACTAGAGAATGTATCAACAAAGTGATAATAAAAATAATATCACAAATTGATTGATCTGTCATAACTGAGGGAATACACTGTGCATCTTACAAATAAGAAAATCGGGTCAATCAAATCACGTTTCGCAATGTGTAAACAAAAGAAAAATCTTGCGAAGGACCCTGCCTAATAAGAGGTGGGGTGAGTAAATGGATCAGTTATTGCGAGGCAGAAATTTGGTGTGAAGCACAAACTTCACATGATTTGACTTGGACCGAATTTGTTTGCGATATATTTAGTAACGCGCGTGCGTGTTTCGTGAAAGGAAAGTGTGTGTTTTATGAAAACCCGGAAGTAAAGAAAAGTCCGTATTTTTTAAGCAAATCTGTTCAGATTTTTATCTCAAAGTTTGGATATGTCAATATATTTTGCTCAGTCCGATCAACTTGGAGATAACGAGAATTACCTGTTTTACAAATAAGTAAGTACACAATAGTAATTTGCATTGGAGGGAAAGCTAATGAAAGTTATAGAAGGAAACAGAACAAATGCTTTGAGCGTGCAACAGAGAACAGTACTACTCTAATGTAGAAATAAACATTCTCTTTTACATTAATGCAGAAACAATAATACAAGAATGTTCCACCAAGACAAAGTTTACCTCAAATTGATGGACATACACAAAGACAACTTTTACATTTCTATGGGAGTGAATACCGGTACTATTTATTTTCTTGATGAATTTATTTCAAATGCTGGAATTATAAGGAATGAATGGCCTTTTTGTGGAAAAGTCACGGGAATACTGGACGAGGCCTTCCGGCCTTCGTCCAGTATTCCCGCGACTTTTCCAAGTTTATACCCCGATAAATTCCACAAAAAGGCCATTCATTCCTATAATGGGAGTGAATACCGCTACTGTTTATTTGTTAAGGTGCTGCAATGATGAGTAGGCGGTCCACACGCTAATGCGATTTTGTACCTAAGAACATGTTCGATTTTTCATGAAAAATATTTACAGAAAATATAATACTTTCTGTAAATGATGTCGAAAGATTACAAAATTTTCATAGCAAATGCGGAATAGTATTCCGCATTTGCTAGGAAAATGTTGTTATCTTTCGACCTCATTTAGATAAAATATCGTAAGTTTTGTAAATATTTTTCATGAGATATCGCAAGTGTTCTTATGTACAAAATCGCATGGCTTGTATCAAATGTGACTGTGTTTGGACAAATGTGGCTTATCAGATTTGTGAAAGTGAAGACCCAGATCAGGGTCATGCCTCAATTGCATGAAAATAGCCTGATACCACCGCGAGTCACTATCAGTAAAATAAATATTACTAAATGAGTATGTCTGTATAGCGGGCACTCGTAATTATTAGAACTGGTGGAATAGTGACACAATTATACACTCTTTAATTCCTATAAAGAACATTTTGTGGGCATGTACCATTAAGGATTTAACAGTCCGTTAAGCTAACAGAGGTTTTGAGCAACCGGGCCCAGGCTGCTTGCATGTGCCAGCGAACAAGGAACCACAAATGCCATAATGCCCCATTTCTCCATTCACAACCACCTATGCGACAAATATTACACGCACAACACGCCAACAGAGAATAAGTAATGAGAGGCATAAGGCTACATTGTACCGCCTTTATGTCGCTCAGCGAAGTCACTGGGCACACTCAGTGACCTGTCCAGGTAAAACACACAATCTAAAATACAAGAGTATTATGTCATTAAAACAAGGCAAGCTTAATCATGAGTATTTTCAGTAATTACGTCATCGTTCACTCCTATAGCAAACTACATTTACTATACCCTTATGTTTGGGCATGCTTATAATACTGCATATATATATGTTATGCTGCCCAACTGTATCAACACAATGCATCAATATATTCGTATTAATATAACAACAACACAAATTGTGATCTCTGCAACTAGCAGTGTATGGTCCAAAGAAAATTGGACATACAACACGATGTATACTTAAGTATATCAGCAAATTGTACAGCATAAATTTTAAAGAGTTGGATACAGATATAGTAAAGCCGCTTTTTAATATAGAAAGCAAAAACATTTATGCTTCATTTGAACACAAATACAGTATATTTGTAAGAGTTCAAATACACATGTTTTCTATCATATGACTAGCAGAGTTCCAGATAAGGTGCGTATTGGCGTATTTTACGCGATTGTTTTAGCTGAATACGCATTGATTATCAAAAATGGGAGTACAAAATACGCACAGCAATGCGAAAATACGCATTGATTTTCAAATTGAGTAGTGAAAGTACTGTCATAAAGTTGAAAATTCACTTAGTTGAGCTTTTTGCAGCTCAAATAAGTGAATGTTTAAATTTGTTACATTTTTTTTATCATTTGTTCCCTATTTAGTAATGAGGAAAATCAATAATCTATTTGTAAAAGTAAAATACGCAATGATTTTGAAATCAGGGGGTATAGTACTCTTTAGACACAAAGCTTATCTAGAGCTGTGGACTAGTATCTAATATTAATAATCTGGTGCATATTATACATGTTAAGAATGTCTGCCCTTCCAATTTATACAATGGTTTCACGATACTATACTAAACCAACACTTATACAATGTATTGCTCTGTAGTAAGCATAAAAATTAATTTAACTAGAAATGGACGCTTGTCGACAAGCGCATGTGTATCCCCCTCCCCAGATACACAAGTAGTTTGAAAAAAGGGTGTTCGAATTATGCTCCGGAGACAAAATCAGTGACGGAAAAAAACAAAGGGAGATAACTAAAAAATTAGTGATGCAAGAGTTGTCATTCTTGCGTGACACACCTTTAGGGTTGTGGTCTATGCATGTGTGAAGTTTCATGAAAATATTCCAAAGGGTGTTCGAGTTATGCTCCGGACACGAAATCAGTGAACGAAACAACAAAGGGAGATAACTAAACAATTAACGACGCAAGAGTTGTCATTCTTACGCGCGACACACCTTTGGGTCGTCTTCTATGCATGTGTGAAGTTTAATAAAGTAGAAAATGTGTTCATAGAACACGGATGTCCCACATATCGCTTTGATAATAAATGAGGCCAAATTCCAAGTCAAAATTTTCTTTTACCTGAGCGTTAAAGTTTTTGAAGCACCAAGTATGTGACCTTGACCCTGGGCTTGGCGGGGGCAGGACGAACGTGGATTTGGCACAGGGCGGTAGAGGACCGTTAGAGCAATGCATATATGAAATATGAAGCTGATCCGTGAAAGAAAACAGAAATTATAAGATATTTACCTGAGCGTTAAAGTTTTTGAAGCACTACGTATGTGATGTTAACCCTGGGCTTGGCGGGGGCAGGACGAACGTGGATTTGGCACAGGGCGGTAGAGGACCATTAGAGCAACGCGTATATGAAATATGAAGTTGATCCGTGAATGGAAAGAAAAATTATAAGATATTTACCTGAGCGTTAAAGTTTTTGAAGCACCAAGTATGTGACCTTGACCCTGGGCTTGGCGGGGGCAGGACGAACGTGGCTAAGGCACAGGGCGGTAGTGAATCATCAGAGCAATGTGTATATGAAATATGAAGCAGATCGGTTGAAGGATGAAGAAATTATGAGACATTTACCCGAGTGTTAAAGTTTTGTGACGGATGGACGGACGGACGGGAGGACGAGACGCACGTTCCTACGAATGAATACTTGTTGGGTTTTTACTGTATAAAAATACCCAACAAGAGTACCCAACACTATCCTAACCCTACCCAATAAGATCCCCGTACGCTTACAACAAGTACCCATTCGTGAGTGCGGACGGACGGACGGACAAGGGTAACACTAAATGCCTCCTCCACTATCGTGGTGGGGCATAAAAATATTCCAAAGGGTGTTCGAGTTATGCTCTGGATACAAAATCAGAGCACGAAACAACAAAGGGAGATAAGTAAACAAGAATTCCGCGGAATCAGATGCCTCGCCTTGTCCCGCCTTGTCCCGCCTTGACCTCAAGCCTGGGCCCGAAAGCAATTTTCACTGGCCCGATCATATTATACAATTATTGACTAGTGAGCCATAGAATATCAGATTATATTCTATGGCTCACTAGTCAATAATTGTTTTATCATATGATAATAGTCTGTATATAGCACTTACGACCTTATGCTACTAGACAAAAATTGAAAAAGAATTTGAAAAAGAAAATGAAAAAAAAAAATGGAAAAAAAAAGTTTAAAAATTAAAAATAATAATGCTTGCTACTGGAGCCCAGATTTTTTTTTTAATAGTCCTATATTTATCTACATATATCTGCACAGGTCCACATAATGCCACAATATTTTCAACACAGTTTACGGAAATGTAATATACAAAAAATTAATAAATAATAATGCTCGCTACTGGAGCCCAGAATTTTTGTTAATAGTCCTATATTTATCTACATATATCTGCACAGGTCCACATACTGCCACAATATTGTCAACACAGTTTACGGAAATGTAATGATGTACCTGTATAAATTACCTGTAATAAGTTAATGGTCAGTTAAAAAATTGAAAAAGAATGTAAAAAAAAAATGGAAAAAAAAATAAAATAATAATGCTCCCTACTGGAGCCCAGAATGTTTTTTAATAGTCCTATATTTATCTACATATCATATATACACAGGTCCACATATTGCCACAATATTTTCAACACAGTTTACGGAAATGTAATATAATCATTTACCTGTATAAATTACCTGTAAGTGGTCAGTGGTCAGTTGCACATGCTAGCACATGCACAGGTGAATAGTCTGTATATAGCACTTACGACCTTATGCTACTAGACAAAAATTGAAAAATAATTTGAAAAAAAAAATGAAAAAAAAAAAAATGGATTTTTTTTTTAAAAATAATAATGCTTGCTACTGGAGCCCAGAATTTTTTTTAATAGTCCTATATTTATCTACATATATCTGCACAGGTCCACATAATGCCACAATATTTTCAACACAGTTTACGGAAATGTAATATCCAATGTAGTAATTTACTTGTATAAATTACCTGTGGTCAACAGTGGTCAAGACTGGACATTTGCACATGTTAGCACATGGACAGGTGAATGGTTCTCCCAGTCTCTATTGTTCTCTCTACAGGTAAGGTGTACAGAGCACACGAGAAAAGGTGTACAGAGCAGACGAGAAAACGGGTCTTCATGCATTATTGTCCAGTTTGTAGTGCGCAAAACAAAAAAGGGAGATAACTCAAAAATTAGCTACGCAAGAGTTGTCATTCTTGTGCGTGACACACCTCCGGGTCGTGGTCTATGCATGTGTGAAGTTTCATGAAAATATTCCAAAGGGTGGTCGAGTTATGCTCCGGACAGGAAATCAGTGCGAGAAAACAAAAAAGGGAGATAAATAAAAAATTAGCTATGCAAGAGTTGTCATTCTTGTGCACGACACACCTTCGGTTCGTGGTCTAATTGAATGTGTGAAGTTTCATAAAAATATTCCAAAGGGTGGTCGAGTTATGGTCAATCAGTGCGCGAAACAAAAAGGGAGATAACTAAAAAATTAGCTACGCAAGAGTTGTAATTCTTGAGCGCGACACACCTTCGGGTCGTGGTCTATGCATGTGTGAAGTTTCATGAAAATATTCCAAAGGGTGGTGGAGTTATGCTCCGGACACAAAATCAGTGCGAGAAACAAAAAAGGGAGATAACTAAAAAATTAGCTATGCAAGAGTTGTCATTCTTGTGCGCGACATACCTTCGGGTCGTGGTCTATGCATGTGTGAAGTTTCATGAAAATATTCCAAAGGGTGTTCGAGTTATGCTCCGGACAAGAAGTGTCTGCGACGGACGGCGCGCTGTCAAATCCATAGTATCCCCCGTCGGAGTCCGGGGATACAATAATTGGTTGATTAATTGGTTGATTAGTTGATTCACAGAATGGTATTTTATGCAATTCTAAGCAATATTTAAGCCTTAGTTTTACTGGCTTTTGTGCTTAAAATTGCTTACTTACTATGCATAACATTTATATAGGGCATAACATAAATAGGGCATAACATTTATATAACATTTATATAGGGCATAACATTTATATAGGGCATAACTCCCAATTTATTATCTACAGTGTATTAGTTTTATATATGTTGGCCAGGGCTCCAGATAAGGAATTAGTAATTGAGTATTTTCACTCTATCATATCTGAAGCAATTGGGTATTTCAATATTTTAATTGGGTAAAATAAACTCACACTCCTGTTTACACATCGATAGACAGCAATTATTGAATAGTTTGCTTCAAAATGAAAACATGTCTTGGCATTTCATTAGAATTGTCTCCTTGGAGACAATTCTAATGAAATACCAAGATGTGTTTTCATGGAAAATAAGAAAATTATGCTATATTTGTTGTCTGTTTATTGTTTTCTGAAGCATGATAAAGGTACCACAAATTTGTTTATTGCTTTTTGATTCTCGCTACTCCTGATTTTAATTGGGTTTTTGGCAATTTTAATTGTGTATTTACGCAAAAACACAGCTTATCTGGAGCTCTGTGTTTGCAAAACTAAATATTGGCCATCTGCTGAGAAAATTTACGGTATGATCAGAAACTACATTGTTTGCCATTTTAGTCACGAAAGTAACCTCACTGTCCTCAGCAAATTGATGAAATTTTATTCCGATGGTGTGAATAATGCAAGCTGGCCTTGATTTACCATCATATACGTGACTGTGGCTGGAGAATGGGGCATATTGGTTTTGCGACCAGTGTAGATCCTGATCAGCCTGTGCATCCGCACAGTCTGATCAGGATCTGCACTGGTCGCCATTCCATTAATGAAACACTCGTGCTTCTAACAATCAATATAGGTCGCTATCATGCTTCAGGTGTGTGCTATTTGATCAGGAGCTAAACTGGTCACACATCCCAAAGGCCCCATTTCTCCAGTCACAATCACATTCTTTCACAGCCAGCAGCCTGATTATAGAAAAGATGTTTATCCAATACTTTGCTCTGCTTGGAAGATGTTTAAAAACGATAATGAGACAGAAATTAGACAGACAGAAAGCAGTAACAATTCACGTCAGCCCTTCGCTCAACTGTGAGCTACAAATTATATTAAATATATGTGATAGGTAATGTAAAACAGATAAAAATAAAAACAAGAAACGAGGCAAAGCCACGAAGGCCAGGTTTTTTCCAAGCATAGACACTTGGATAACATAATTATACCCACTTTTTGTAGACTAGATGGCCGTGGCCTGCATGTCGCGCCTTGGGGCGAGGCATGGACACTAAAAAAATAGATATAGTAGATGGAAAAACTTTAACGAAAAAAACAATTTAACCGGACACACGGACGTACGGACATATGCCAAAATGCCGACAATATCGCACTTTCCGCAAGCGGGTGTGACAATGATGATAAACACCCATGTGAAGTATCAAGATAATAGATGAAGCAGTTGCAGAGATATAGTACACGAAAAAACTTTAACAAAAAAATTCAAAGTAATTTGACCTTGACATTGAGCACAGGGGCCGCACGGTTGGGGGTTAGAATGAAAATATGGATGATGATAAACACCCATGTGAAGTTTCAAGGTAATGGGCGAAGCAGTTGCAGAGATATAGTATAACAAAAAACTTTTAATCAAAAAACTTTAACCAGACATACGTTAAAAAGTTAACGTTGAAAATGGCTAAGTCAATTACGTAGAAATAATAGGTGAAGGTAAAATAAAATGGTCACATGTTGGATAGTTGTATGTGGTAGGCACCCCTTGGTTATGAAGCTGTGAAAGTTTGGTGGTCCTAGGTGGTACAGTACCAAAGAAATGGACTTAAACACAAAAACTTAACATTGTAAACGCGAAAACTTAACATTGAAAATGGCTAAGTCGACTGCGCGGAAAAAATGGGTCAAATTAAAAAAAAAAGTAACATGTTGGATAGTGATATGTGGTGGGCACCCCTTGATTATGAAGCTGTGAAAGTTTGGTGGTCCTAGGTGGTACAGTAACAAAGAAATGGACTCAAACACGAAAACTTAACATTGATTGTGGACGCCGCCCCGCCCGCCGCCCGCCCGGCTTTCGCCAATCCAATAGCCTGGATTTTTTTTCAAAAAACACCTGGCTAATAAAAAATACACTTAACAGTGAAAATGACTATATAATAAAATAAAAAAGAGATCAACACCAAAAAGGACACTCATAAAGAGTAGTGTTCACATAGGTGTGCTAAAATCGTAGCAGACCACTGTTTATGGTGGATAAAAGTACACCAACCTACTGTCTGTTTCACGAAACCTGCACAAAGTTTGCGGCTCTATATATAAACAATGCAAAAACTTTCTTTTTTTTACATTACTAAATTTTATATAAAATTAAGAATGAGCCTTCTTTTTATTTCTATCACATAGGAGGCATAAAAATAAGGCTCAATCTTAAATTTTGATAAAATTCAATATTGACGAAAAAATATTGTTTTTGCATTGTTTATATAGCCGTACAATTTGGGCAGATTTCGTGAAACAGACGGTAGTCTGTGAAACTGCCCGCTGCTACCCCAGACACAGAAAACATCAGAACCCGTCTCACATTTGTGTGACAGCTCGAACAAACATGACATCCATTAACCCTTTCAACACCACAGGCCTGTATAGTGGTATCATAGTTGGCAAAAAGTGTAGATCCAGATGAGCTCGTGACGAGCCGTCTCATCAGGATCTGAACTTTTTGCAAGTAATTTTCATCTTTTTGATAACAAAAACACCCCCTTTGCATAAATGAACTAGTCTGAAAATCATTTTGTGACAGTTGGATTGGTTGCAAACTTAGCATATCAAAATTCCAGTTACTTAAGGATGAAAGGGTTAAAGCGAATACACAACAGAAACAAACAAATAAATAAGAATAAACAGAATTAGAGTATCTCCACTATAGTAATATCTTGTACAGCGACTGGGTATGGACATTGTGGGGACTCTACAAAACTAAAATCACAGAACAAAGGACGGTTAATTTTCATCCTACTATTTTGTAGAGCAGCCAAATAGCACCATTAAGCGATACACATTACGCTTATACCCCTTATTTAAAAGTAACCAGCTTGAATTTGCAAAAAAAAAAACAATGAAAATATTTATAAATCGCATGTTGATTCTGATGAGATGAGATGGCTGCTAAAGAGCCAACTGAATATACATTATACATCAGCAGTGACAATATTAAGAGGAAGGATTAACCCACTACACTGTGGATACACCATTTTACTGTTAGAAAATGATAAATATTATTTTTTATTTTTTATCAGAAGTATATGTTGTGACCATCATTTGAACCGTCTCGTTGAGACGGTTCAAATGAGTGTCACAAGATATACTTTTGTTGAGAAATAAGAAAAATAGAAAATATTTCCTATTAATATACCAAATGCAGTGAGCTAAGAGGAATTTCCCATTACATCTGCAGTTCAGATTCGTTCCCCTCGGGGGCGCTGTCAGACAACGATAGATGGACTACATGTACGGAGCTACGATGTGACGAAATGCCAGCATGACCTGCGGTGGGCAGCGGCAGATTTACGCTGCGTCGGAAGTCCGTGGGCGGGCCTATTGTTATCCCACTTCGCCGGGTGACCGATGAGCTACCGATGTCAATAAGGGAGCTGCACAGGTTGGGCGGTACTGCGTTATCCTCGGAGCTGGGGAATGGAGAGTGAACAAGGAACTTACGTTGCGTGCGACTGGACGCCGAGTTACGCAGGTACTGCTTTGCCTTCTTGCCGCTGTAGTCACGGATGTTCGGGTCCGCTTCTGTAATATCAGGTAATACAGGTTAAAGGTACAGGCCCACTCAGTAGGCATAAAATGTTCTTTACAGGAATTCAATTATTTATACAAATTAAATGTGTCACCTAAAAAAAATACTATTTTCGACAGATTATAAAGTATGATCATTGCATATCAAAAATTAAATACAGAGAAAAAATAGTAACATTTTAAGGAAATACAGTTATTGCCCCTCATACCAGCAGGGCTGTACAAATTGATTTTTTAGCCACTTGTCCCGGACAAGTGACTTGAAAAAAGTGACTTGCCCCGACTTGTCCTGGAAAATATAATTTTCAGGGCAAGTAATTTTGAAAAATTGCGCAGTGAGACGAAAACGTTAACATACATAAAACTAGATTGGTCAGTAAGCGAGGCTTACGGAATACACCCAGCGTGGGCCCAGGTACCCCTAAAATATGTAAAAATTTCCAAGTGTGTGGGCTTGTGACCTTGACTCTGGGATTAGCGCGAGCGGCATGAACGTGAATTTGTCACAGGGTGGTAGAGGTCCATTGGAGCAATGAGTGTGTGAAATGTGAAGCAGTAAGAATTTTCAATGAAAGAAATAGAAGTTATAACATATTTCTCTGATGTTAAGTTTTGTAAAGAGACTAAGTATGTGACCTTGACCTTGGGATCAGCGGGGGTTGGACAGTCGTAGATTTGTCACAGCATGATAGTACAACCTTAGAGGAATACACAAGTGAAATAATAAGAATTTTCAATGAAGGAAATAGAAGTTATAACTTATTTCTCTGATGTTAAGTTTTGTAAAGAGACTAAGTATTTGACCTTGACCTTGGGATCAGCGGGGGTTGGACGGTCATGGATATTGCACAGCATGGTATTAGAGCCTTACAGGAATGCATGTGTGAAATATTAAGCATTTTAGATGAAGGAAGTAGAAAGTTAGAATATTTCTTTGATGTTAAGTTTTGTAAAGAGACTAAGTATTTGACCTTGACCTTGGTATCAGCGGGGGTTGGATGGTCGTGGATTTGGCACAGCATGGTAGTAGAGTCTTACAGGAATGCATGTGTGAAATATTAAGCATTTTAGATGAAGGAAATAGAAGTTATAACAATATTTCTCTGATGTTAAGTTTTGTAAAGAGACCAAGTATTTGACCTTGACGTTGGGATCTGAGGGGGTTAGACGGTCGTGGATTTGGCACAGCATGGTAGTAGAGCCTTACAGGAATGCATGTGTGAAATATTAAGCATTTTAGATGAAGGAAATAGAAGTTATAACAATATTTCTCTGATGTTAAGTTTACGGACTAAGTATTTGACCTTGACGTTGGGATCTGCGGGGGTTGGACGGTCGTGGATTTGGCACAGCATGGTAGTAGAGCCTTACAGGAATGCATGTGTGAAATATTAAGCATTTTAGATGAAGGAAATAGAAGTTATAACAATATTTCTCTGATGTTAAGTTTACGTTACGGACTACGTATTTGACCTTGACCTTGGGATCTGCGGGGGTTGGATGGTCGTGGATTTGGCACAGCATGGTAGTAGAGCCTTACAGGAATGCATGTGTGAAATATCAAGCATTTTAGATGAAGGAAATAGAAGTTATAACAATATTTCTCTGATGTTAAGTTTACGTTACGGACTACGTATTTGACCTTGACCTTGGGATCTGCGGGGGTTGGACGGTCGTGGATTTGGCACATCATGGTAGTAGAGCCTTACAGGAATGCATGTGTGAAATATCAAGCATTTTAGATGAAGGAAATAGAAGTTATAACAATATTTCTCTGATGTTAAGTTTACGGACGCACGGACGGACGCACGGACGGACGGACAACCTGACTCCAGTATACCCCGCCACAACTCGTTGCGGGGGGTATAATAAATCAACCATTGATCGCCGCAGAATATTTTGGCTAATTCGCTAATTACTTACAAATTTTATTAAATTAATATAATCAGGGTCGCTGTAGATTGCGCTGCAATTCGCCAGGACACCCGCGGCGTTATCAATCGATAAAGTGGTCAGTTTTGAGATTAAGTTTATGATTGTCCGGTTCCAAAAAACGGGCTTGTGACGGGACGTTCTAACAGAAAATAGTGACTTGCCTGGGACTAAATTCCAGCATAGAGGCACTTGCCCGAGATTAAAACCGACTTGTCCCGGGCGTCGGGCGTTCCAATTTGTACAGCCCTGTACCAGTGTGGAAATTTACATCTGATATAAAATGTATAATAATGCCAATCACTACATGGGGAAATGGTGAATGTCTCAGATGATGTCTCTGATATAAAGAACATTTTGTGCCTATGGAGTGGGCATGTACCTTTATTATTCGGATGCAACAGGTGAACATACTTACCGTAATAACCCATAATATTTGGACAAAATTCATTCTAGGCAACAGGTATAAATATCATGTTTCTCATAACAAAAAGTTTCCCAATGTTTATGGTTAGTAGGTTGTACTGGTTTATTGCAATAACAATATATTTGGATATACATGTAATTTGTTTCAAAACAAATAATTCCAGAACAAAAATATTTACACGATTCCCTAACATTTGATTGGCCCGTAGCAACTCTATCCAAAGTTTATATCCCAGTAAACTCCCACGCCGAACTACTTTCCGTAACCATGAGGCGCAGTTAAAATAATTCTTAAGAAAACGGAAAATAAACATATTTTCTTGATGAATTTATTTCAAATGCTGGAATTATAAGGAATGAATGGCCTTTTTGTGGAATTTATCGGGGATATAAACTTGGAAAAGTCGCGGGAATACTGGAGGCCTTCCGGCCCTCGTCCAGTATTCCTATAATTACTACCTAGTTTTCAAGCATTTAAGCAATTGACCAATATAAAAGGAAGATTAAATGTGAAGAGTTATTGATTGGCATTTTATGTCCATTCAACAGCAAAGTCATATTCAGACGGGAATGCACCGGTATGGGGGAGAGCATTGTATATTCAGCACTGAAATTACAATGAACACTTTCAGCATTGCAGGAAAGTATCATGATCTGGTGCTAGATACCATACTACACCATACCACTGTACCAGTAGCCGATTTCATCAACATTGCAAAGTATACTTATCTAGCAAAGTATACTTAGAGGGGGTAATCATTTATTTTCCCCGGAATGCATTATTTCATATAGAACTAACCACTGCATATATTTGATGATTAAAAGTACAGGTCACACTCACTTACTCGAATTCGAAGGGAGATAAAAAAATACTTTGAGTTAACCGTAGTTTGACGTATCCGTAGTACGCAACATGTCGGACAACAAACTATTTTATTGACAGTTAAAACCAAATGATTACTTGCTGATGTAGCCTTGAGTAGTAAATATGATTTATTTTAGCAATTAAATGTACATGGATACATGTTAAATGCTGTTTATAAGACAAATCATATTTAAACACTTTCGGTTTGTTTACAAATACACATATGCATGTCTGTGTGTAATTAATAGATAACCCGGATGTGGCACACGTGACATGTGCATGTAGCGATATGTACATATTCAGTTCACCAATGAAATAAATAATAACAAGAACATCATATTTTATGAATTATTTTAATAAATTATACACGGAAACAACACAAAACAACAAGAAATACTGATTTGTAACACTATTATAAATGATTATTTCTGACCAGACTTGATTGTACGAACTAATAATGTTTAGAACATAAAACTCGCCCATTCAATGTTTCGTCCCTATACTGATGCTGTCACATTCGGGAGATATATACACACGATCGAGTGTGAAATAGTTTCACTCATTTCTAATCGCGCAACTTGTGTTCACTTTAATTAACGTTCGAGTAAAAGCATTTAATGTCAGTCCAATTAAAATAGTTGCCATTTATTGCTCACCACTTAATGATCACCGACGGTCATTTCGGGAGGCCTGTTTAATCAGTGTCAACGCAAACACCTTTAACTACGGTCTGAATACCCGACTTTGATCAGGTAAACTGCAGGTGACAAACTTCTACTTACCTCCGCAAATTGACATTTCGAGTTAACGAGTGTGAAATACAGTAGATTTACGTTTTCGGGACCTAAATATACCTTCGAATAAACGGAAAATTTGAGTTATCGAAATTTGACTTAACCGAACTTAGTTATATGGAAAATAATAGGATTTTAAACGGGACCGTGCTAGTAATTCGACGTAACCGGTGATTTCGACGTAAGCGACTTTGAGTAAACGAGCGTAGCCTGTATGCAGAATTATAAAACTGAATTTACAAAATGGCTGTGATAATGTAATAAATTCAGTATAATAAAAATTAATGAATTTATCCTTAAATTGAAAATTTCTCCCTCAAAGTATACTTTGCTAGATAAGTATACTTTGCAATGTTGGTGAAATAGGCTACATATGTGAATCTGAGTAAGATACATAGAGAATACCAGTCTAGTGTCCTTCATATTAAGTTTATCAGGCAAGGCTAGGAAACGCATAGGAATTCCGAGGCTTGCCGAGCCTTGTCGTTGTAATATGTTATCAGTCAGTACGTATTCGATATTCGGTCAATACAGGGCAGGTTACCTGATAAACTACTGTGCTATGAACCCCTGAGGATGGATTCATCATTAAGATTCATTGACTAGTTGTGAAATTGGGTGAAAGGAAATATAAATTGGAAGATATTACCTCACTTTTAGGAGGGTGTGGTTTAACCACAGAATGGTATAGGACCAACTGATGAATATATGTGTGTGAAATATCATCAAGTTTCAGAACAGAACTAACCTCAATGGAAAGATTTCAAAATGCACTAAGTATGCGCCCTTGAACTTCAGTTTAGCTGTTACGTTTTGTGAACATCTGTCATCTTCAGCTTGGCGAACGCCGGGAGACGGGGTGGTTGGGTGTTGGGGTCATGGATTTGTCACAGCTTGACAGAGAATCATCAGAGAAATGCATGAAATAGGTTTCGTGAATGGAAATGAAAAATTGATGCTAATGTTAAGTTGCTGCAGGCGGTATAATAGATCCTTTTTATCATAATAACTTATTATACCCTAACTTAGTATATATACATACTGAATCCCTTTACAAGCAGCTCAATTATTTTTTCATGTCCGTGTATGGCGGCCAGGTGTAACGGTGTGTAGCCCTGAAACACGAACACACACAGGTCACCACACAGCTCGTATGTAGCCAACACTAGATATATAGGTCACCAATAAATAATAGTTTATATTATACACGGCATGTCAATGTTAATCAAATAACAGTGTCGTAGCCATCAATGTGAAGTTTGGTAACGATCCAACTAATAGATCAGGAGATATGTGTACTGGCAATGACCTATATTTCAAAATAAGTATGTCAATGTCACTAAAATGACACAGGGAGGTTAGTCACCATTGTGATACCAACATGAGGTCTGTTACTGATAATGTTAGCTAAAAATCCCACTAACATTTGTATATACACATACATCCAAAATCGTTCATGATGCCGAAGCCAGAATTGAGATGACTATGTCCCATTTTCCACTGGTAATTGGGATACTAAATTGCAGTAAATTGATCATGCCACTGCTTCTACTTAACTCTTTGCACACTAGCAATGAAAATATCAGCCAAACAAATTATGAGTATTTATCTTATTTCTCTGTAAATATTTCTTTGAATTTCATTAGAATTGTGTCCTCCGGACTCAATTCTAATGAAATTGCAAGACATGTTCATGATATTTACAGGGATAAATGAAAAAAGTATAATAAATCTGATAATAATCTGCCGCTATTTAACTAGTTATAGTCCACAACATTCCCTGCATGAGTTAAATTTTGATGGTGGTAAAAATACACACGAAATTGATCTTTCATTTAGAATAATAGCAACAGTGTGCCTACAGATACTTACCCCCTGTACACAGCCAGCAGCGACAACAGATATGAAAAGTAAATAAACATGAATGCATTTGGGCCACACGGGTTGAAATAACGGACCAATGTCTATAAATACATTGAATATACCTAAAAGTATATATATACCTTCGACGTCAGTGAACATCACTTTTCTCAGGTCCGTAAATCTCATGTACAAAATAATTGTAGTGTAACTCTGTAATGTCAGATTTGCATGAGCGAGACAATGACATTCATGTATATAGTTCATATATTTCAGCCAGACGTTTACAAACATAATGGTGAATTACACTCTGTAGAGCGGCAGTAGTTTACACCACTCTTGTGTTTATCGCACATGGAGAAATAACGTCAGTAACGTCGCAATGACGTGCTTCCTTAGATCAATAAAATCATGTTCTCGGACACAACCTCCGAATCTCCAGACAGTCACCGTTACTACAGCCCGCCTCAGTAAATAATTCGTACAACTCTATATCGGCCATATGTTACATTTGATTTGGTTTGTTTTATAAAGTATTATGTGTGAAATGTAATGTCACCGACCATATTGCAAACAGTGCAGACCCTGACCCATATGCATATACACGTACACATATTCATATGTGCACCTGCCGACACTGATGTAGGCTACGAATGTCACTACACATTTCTTACTTTATACAGTCTAAAATAATTTGCTTGGTTTTGTTTGTTTGTTGGGGTTTAACGGCCTATCAACAGCTATGGTCATTTCAGGCCGGGTTAATGGGTTTAGTACTAAATCCCATATATTACCTGTACAAATACATGTACATGTTCAAGTACATGTACAAATGGGGTGAAGATCACAAAATCCGAACTGAATATTTACAATAAAAAAAATAAAATATATTCAGCCCTGAAATCAGAATAATCCTTATCTGATGCCAGGTCCTCGCCACACCAGAATCACTTGGCCCCCTCCCAAAAGTAGTAGGATCATATTTATATTTTTGCAATGAATATGGCAGACACGTATGTCATATTCATTGCAAAAATATGAATATCCACTATTTTATTATGAAAAACGGTTAATGAATGAACTATGCTTCAACTCACTGACCAGTAGCCTATTTCACCAACATTGCAAAGTATACTTATCTAGCAAAGTATACTTTGAGGGAGGAATGTTCAATTCAATGATAAATTTATTATTTTTTTATTATACTGAATTTATTACATTATCACAGCCATTTTGGCTGTGATAATGTAATAAATTCAGTATAATAAGTATGCATACTTTTAATCATCAAATATATGCAGTCGTTAGTTCTATATGAAATAATGCATTTCAGGAAAAATAAATGATTACTCCCTGAAAGTATATTTGCTAGAAAAGTATACTTTGCGATGTTGGTGAAATAGGCTACAGTAGTAACATATATGAAGGTTATAGTAAACATACTTACATTCTGATGTGGTTCACATGAAAAGAGAAAAAAGATACAGTATGTGTGAATAAAGAACTCGTAGTTATATATTACATAAAATACTCCAGGAAAGAAGCTAATGAAAACACACAAGAAAGCAAAACCATCGGCATACTACAGTGGAACCTCTCTAAACCGGACACCAAAAAAATATATGTGATCTCATTTTCAGAGGTTTCTTGGTAACACATCTATATAATAATGCATGTTCATGATTGCAAAAGACATAAGTATGTCCCAGAATGATCATGTGCCGATTTACAGTGGAACATATCTAAACCGGACACCATGGGGACCTCCCAGGGTGTCCGGTTTAGCGAGGTTTCACTGTATCTCAAAGTAGATCAGAGTGAGTTAGTTTCCATTGTTCTATTGACATAGGTCTGTCTGGCACATCAGTAGACTCTATTCTCCCATTTTGTAAACCAAATGCAATATGTGAACGATGTAGACAATGATCAAAATTGGCAATCGGACCATCATCTCCAGTTTACTCTCAATGCACATTTTTCCACTTGGATCTAACAATGGTATGAATGCGTTATATCAGCATCAATAGGGTCTGAATAAGTTCTGATGCTAACCCTTAGAATACGGGAAATAAAAAATGTTGTCTGCTGTTTCATAATTTGTCTTTTTTCTCAATAAAAACATGGTTTGGCAGCACTTTGGAAATGAAATGATTCTAAAGTGCTGCCAGACTATGTTTTTGTTGAGAAAAAGTAAAATTTAATAATAGACAGCAGAGGACAAAAGTTAATTCAGCATTGTATTGGTTAATGAAATTAATCAATTTCTGAATATGAATTGATGGAAAATTAACATGGAAAATTCCTTTCCGTGTATCTCAAGATCATTCTGTAAATTAGCAACGGAATCACAAACAAACACCTTATCAACATTACAGATTCTATATATATGAATGCTTGATTGAATGACAAACAGTGAAGACATAATCAGATGGTGTGCACAGGCTGGTCTGTTTCTTCACTGGTTGCATAAGAAGATAAGCCCATTTTTGTCAGATCACGACCAATTGGTCAGCCAAAGGCCTAGGTATTATGTCTGATGTTTACTCCAAGGTATGTTAACCCTTAGAATGCGGGAACCGAAAATAGTCGTCTGCTGCTGTGTCATATTTGATCTCTTTTCTCAGTAAAAACATGGTTTGACAGCACTTTAGAATCATTTCCAACTTTTAGAATCATTTCCATGATTCTAAAGTGCTGTCAAACCATGTTTTTGATGAGAAACAATGGAAATAAAAAATAAACAACAGACGTCAATTATTTATTCAGAATTGTAAGGATTAACCTGGCTGGCTGAGGAGTGTGTGGGTGAGAATGTTGTGCAGTGGGTGGGGGAGTTGGTGGGTGGTGGTGGGAGAGGATAGTTACTAACCGTTCTCTGGTTGACGTTCACCCCAGGTTTGCTGACCAACAACTTTATGACCTCCGCTCGCCCGTTCTTTGCTGCCCAATGTAACGCAGTCTGAAAATTTATACCAGCATTGAATATATGGTAAAAAGACAGGCACAGATTTAACCCTTACTATGCTGAATTAATTTGTATCGTCTGCTGAATATTTTATATTTTTTCCATTTTTCTCATCAAAAACTTGGTTTGGCAGCACTTAAAATGCTGAATCATTTCCAATGGAAATGATTCTAAAATGCTGCCAAACCATGTTTTTACTGAGAGAAAAGACAAAATATGAATTATCAGCAGACGACTATTTTCGGTTCCCGCATTCTAAGGGTTAATATACCGTGATAAACATGGATCAAAATCTACATGGTTAAAACTTATCATAAGTGGCCTCCTTTTCACTAAACGGTGGGCATTAATATATTTTAAACAATTATTTTATGAATTAGCCACACATAGTGATTTCTGAATGCCATATTTAGTGAACTGTTCAATGTGTAAAAATCTACTCATATATCAGTGACAATGCCATTAATCCTAACCATTTTAACCATACAGACCATAAGGCCAAAATGTGTGAACACTGTAATAAGCCGTCTCATCAGGATGTACAGCATTTGTCAGTGGTGTTCAATTCCAAGTAAAATTGCATTTTCTCATTAACCCTTACACCGCTATCTTAAATTGTTATCGTCTGCTGTTTATTTTCTGTTTTCCATTTTTATCATCAAAAACATGCTTTGACAGCACTTTAGAATAATTTACAACATGCTTTGACAGCACTTTCTGAAGTGCTGTCAAACCATGTTTTTATTGAGAAATAAGGCAAGATATAAAAGCAACAGCAGACGACAATTGTTGTGAGTAGCGGTCTAAGGGTTAATGGAGTAAAAGAGGGATATTTAGTGGTGAAAAGCTTAAACTTGTTAGTCCTATGAAGTTTAGCGTAATAGCCTCCAATCCCTTGTTTCCATCTACTGATATTATTCATGTATTTGCAATGAATGGTAAGGATTGACACAGATATGTGGGGCCTGTCTTATTAAGTGACTTTTATGAAACTTGTTTTGAGACTCCGTGAAAAGTTTTGTAAATGACATTGTTGAAAATTTCAGAGCACGCATGCAATTTAATTCAGAATCAATATCTGCGAAATAAATGTGATAAGGCATAAAAGCTCCTACATTGAATGTGAGACAGAATATAGAGAATACCAGTAGCCTATTTCACCAACATTGCAAAGTATGCTTTGAGGGAGAAATTTTCAATTTAAGGAAAATTTATTATTTTTTATTATACTGAATTTATTACATTATCACAGCCATTTTGGCTGTGATAATGTAATAAATTCAGAATAATAATTCTGCATACTTGTAATCATCAAATATATGTAGTCGTTAGTTCTATATTAAATAATGCATTTCGGGAAAAATAATTGATTACTCCCTCAAAGTATACTTTGCTACACAAGTATACTTTCCACTTTTTATGAAATCGGCTACAGGCTAGAGTCTTTCCATATACATTTCATCAGACAAAGTTAGACAAGAAACGAGGCAAAGCCACAAAGGCCGGGTTTTTTCAAGGCATAGATATACTTGGGTAACAGATAATACAACGGCACAAACATAACAAAATAGAAAATACTAATATTTTTTCTGCATCGGATGATTTAATTTAACGTTGTGTTTGGGCATCTTCTTGAAGGAAAATAAATAGATGTAAAAATTAAACCCTGTACTTATGAAGCAGTCAAGTATGGTGGTTCCAGGTCACATGTTGGATAGTGGTATGTGGTGGGCACCCATTGCTTATGAAGCTGTCAAAGTTTGGTGGTCCTAGGTTGTACAGTAACAGAGAAATGGACATTTAACAGAAAACTTAACATTGATTGTGGACACCGCCCGCCCGGCTTTTGCCAATCCAATAGCCGGGATTTTTTTTTTTAAAAAACCCGGCTAAAAATGCATAGGAATAACGAGGCTCGGATTCCTACTATATTTATCAGGTAACGTTTTATGCTACAGAATGAGAAAATATGATCTGGATTTCATTGAAAGAATGTCATTTGGTACTGTCATGTGACACTGTTCGGCCAATGGAACGTTGTGACCCATCATATCTAGTCAATGCAGGATACGACTACTTGTTTTCAGTCAGCGTGTACTCGGTCAATGCATAGAGGGTTACCCAACAATACACATTACAACTATACTTGTACTTACAAACTGTAGGTAGGACAGGTGTGGCACAGCCAGCAGCAATATGGAAGGCAACAGAGACAGCATTAGTTGGCGCAATACACGGGTACTGTGATTGTCAAGTTAGCTGTACTAGGTTCTCATGCTGGAAATCAGGAAGTTGGATTGGCTGAGGCTGAGCTGTGTTACAGTCTCGACCAATGAAACTGGCTGATTTCTAGTAAAAAATTTAAGTGTTCTCATGCTGGAAATCAGGCAGTTGGATTGGCTGAGCTGTGTTACAGTCTCGACCAATGAAACTGGCTGATTTCTAGTAAAAAACTGTTCTCATGCTGGAAATCAGGAAGTTTGATTGACCGAGGCTGAGCTGAGCTCAGTCTCGGTCAATGAAATTGCCTGACTTCCAGTACAAAATTGTTGTTTTCTCAAAAGCTTTTATAATCATGTGTTCTGATATTGTCATGCAGCATGTAATTTGTTACATCAAATAAGTTTGTCAATAAGTAATTCCATAGCCGTAACAATGCCAGTGTAGACCCAGAAAAATGTTTGTTCATTTCAAGTCTATGACCCAAACTTAAGCATGCCTAGGGACTGATGCACATAATACATGATATCAACCATAGCAATACATGTTTGAAATATGCAAAAATAATAAGAAATGTACAAGTTTTTCATCAATATGAATAATCGCAAATGTACAAATTCTGTGACTGAATCTCTATTACGCCAGTTTTCAGATTTTATATCTATCACACAACAACTATAGACTATGTGCTCCGAGCATAGCTTTGACCAGCAACAGGACCTCCGTTTAAAGTCTCATCCAAAAGACCAGTGGAATGGAACTATGACCTATGAACGTATTTTGTTCATGCCTAGGGTGGGGATTGAACTTACAACCTCCAATATTTAAGTTCAATGCTCTACCCCATGACCATAACCCATCCGGACTCCACATCAACAGATATGTAGCCTATTTCACCAACATTGCAAAGTATACTTATCTAGCAAAGTATACTTAAAGGGAGTAATCATTTATTTTTCCCCAAATGCACTATGTCGTATAGACTTAACGACTGCATATATTTGATGAATAAAAGTATGCAGAATTATTATACTGAATTTATTACATTATCACAGCCATTTTGGCTGTGATAATGTAATAAATTCAGTATAATAAAACTTTAAAACTTTAAAAATTTATCCTTAAATTGAAAATTTCTCCCTCAAAGTATACTTGCAATGTTGGTGAAATAGGCTACTGGAGTCACACGATATACATGTATAATTTGTATTATAACAAAAGCATAGACTTACCCCCTGGATGCATGAAAGAAAGAAAGGGATATCAGTCATTATATGTGGGTGTGACTGGTGAAATGGGGATTATGGGATTTGTGACCAGCGTAGCTCCTGATCATATAGCATGCTCCTGTAGCCTGATAGCGATCTATATTGGTTATTAGAAGCATGATTGGAGTTTCATTGATGGAATGATGAACTGTGCAGATGCTGATCCGACTGCGCGTATGCACAGGCTGACCCGGATCTACACTGGTCATAAAACCAATAAGTCCCATTTCTCCAGTCACAGCCATATGTGTGGGAGTGACGGGAGAAATGAGGCTTATGGCCCATGCAACCATGTATAAAGGCAGACCAGCCTGTGCATCCACACAGTCTGGTAGGGTCTGCACTGTTCGTCATTCAGTCATTGAAATACTTGTCATGCTTCTAGCACACAACATAGATCCATATCAGACTACATAAGTGTGCCAGTAGAACAAAAGATACACTGGGATCCAACGCCACAAGCCCCATTTCTCCAGTAACAGCCACATATGTGGCAGAGCAAGATTGAGAGATGTCTTTACACATTATTATCTGTGAATAAGCAACATTATAAAGATTCAACAAATGGCAAAATACAAATTTGTTGACTTATTGACTGAATAGGGTTTAATATGCATTTAATAATGAGGTCATATCTCGCTGTGACTGGATAAATGGGGCTTATGTGTTTTGCGACCAGTGTATATCCAGAACAGCCTGTGCATCCGCAGTCTTATCAGGATCTGCACTGTTTGCCATTCCATCATTGAAACACCTGTTATGCTACTAACAAGTAATATTGATCGCTATCAGGCTACAGGAGTGTGCTATTTGATCAGGATTACACTGGTCAAAAATCACATAAGCCCCATTTCTCCAGTCAAAGCCATGTATACAGATGGGTGACAGGGTAGAAATAAGTTTACAGATGCACACTGAACCACAAGATCCTGATCTTGTGTCAGGAGCTCTTGCCAAACTTCTGTAAACCGAAGCCACAGCTAGTTGTTTTTTTACATACACAGGATCCTGAGGCCCGTTTCACTAAACTTTGTATGATAAAAATGCTTGTACGAAGATTTCTATCAAGTTACTTCCTATATTACTGTGATATATTACTGTGATATATTACTGTGTTCCATATGTGGAGGTCATAAAGTCTATATAAATTCACCAAAGATTTCTTCAAATCGGCTACTAATTCCAAGTTCGCTGTAAATATTAGTTTTGCACTTACAGACTTCTTAGTCGTACGAACAGTAAACAGGCCTGGGGTGATTACTGTGAGCATGTAGTTCGACTAAATGACAATGACTTTGAAATAATTATGATGTCAATTCAATTCAATAGCATTTAAGCCCAATTTGCTTCTTGCCGGAATACAATGTCCTTGGCGGTGCGAGAAGAGCAAAGTAAATACACGTAACATGATAACCTGTGAGTCGAGTTCTGCCTAGATGGAAACCATTCTGAAAACAGTAATTGCACTGATCTGTTCATGCTAATAAAATAAAATCTTCAACACAGGAATTTTTCTTTACGTAAGCTCCATCAAATAGGGTAGCGGCATGGCTCTATCAAATTATGGCATGGCATTTCCAAAGTCAGGCTGGAAGGAAATACTATCTGTATGTGTACTTACACTTGTGAAATCCTGAAACAGAGGGTAAACAATGTTACTATGGTTACCAAGTTTAACCCTTACAATGCTGAATTTTTATTTTTCTCATCAACAGCATGGTTTGACAACACTTTAGAATCATTTCCAATGGAAATGATTCAAAAGTGTTGTCAAACCATGCTTTTATTGAGTAAGAAGACAAAATATAAAACAACAGCAGACGTTGTAATGATGACAAAACAGTACAGCCATACTAACCATACTAACCCACATAAATAGTGTTACACTTTATGTGGGAAACCATACAGTTATATGTGTTTCTCAGAATATTTATTTAATGATGTTTAACAGCTTGTCAACAGCTATGGTCATTTTAGGCCGGGTTAACAGGGTCGATTCCAGTACTTCACAGAATAAATGGTACATAAATGTACATCCAGATGAGCCGGCTCCTAACAACAGTGTACATCCAGATGAGCTGGCTCCTAACAACAGTGTACATCCAGATGAGCTGGCTCCTAACAACAGTGTACATCCAGATGAGTCGGCTCCTAACAACAGTGTACATCCATGATCGGCTCCTAACAAGGACATCCAGTAGCTGCTCTACTAACAACAGTACATCCAGATGAGTCGGCTCCAACAACATGGAACATCCAGTGACTGGCTCTAACAACAGTACATCCAGATGTCGGCTCCTAACAACAGTGGACATCCAGATGAGCTGGCTCCTAACAACAGTGTACATCCAGATGAGTCGGCTCCTAACAACAGTGTACATCCAGATGAGTCGGCTCCTAACAACAGTGTACATCCAGATGAGTCGGCTCCTAACAACAGTGTACATCCAGATGAGCTGGCTCCTAACAACAGTGTACATCCAGATGAGTCGGCTCCTAACAACAGTGTACATCCAGATGAGCTGGCTCCTAACAACAGTGTACATCCAGATGAGTCGGCTCCTAACAACAGTGTACATCCAGATGAGCCGGCTCCTAACAACAGTGTACATCCAGATGAGCTGGCTCCTAACAACAGTGTACATCCAGATGAGCTGGCTCCTAACAACAGTGTACATCCAGATGAGCCGGCTCCTAACAACAGTGTACATCCAGATGAGCCGGCTCCTAACAACAGTGTACATCCAGATGAGCCGGCTCCTAACAACTGTGTACATCCGATGAGTGGCTCCTAACAACTGTACATCGATGAGTGGCTCCTAACAACAGTGTATCCGATGAGTGGCTTAACAACAGAGTGGTAATCCGATGAGCCGGTCCTAACAAGTGTAACAATCCAGATGAGTCGGCTCCACAACAGTGTATCCAGATGAGCTGGCTCCTAACAACAGTGTACATCAGATGAGCCGGCTCCTAACAACAGTTAACATCCAGATGAGCTGGCTCCTAACAACATGTACATCCAGATGCGGCTCCAATACAGTGTACATCCAGATGAGCCGGCTCCTAACAACAGTGTCATCCAGTGAGCTGGTCTAACAACAGTGTATCCAGATGAGCTGGCTCCTAACAACAGTGTACATCCAGATACGAAGCTGGCTCCTAACAACGTGTCACAGATGAGGCTGCACCTACCAACAAGTGTCATCCAGATGAGCGTGGCTCCTAACAACATGTACATCAGATGAGCTGGCTCCTAAACAACAGTGTCCATCCAGTGAGCTACTCCTATGTGTACTCCAGTGAGCCGGCTAACCTAACAACAGTGTAACAATACAGATGAGCCGGCTCCTAACAACAGTGTACATCCAGATGAGCTGGCTCCTACGGAACAGTGTACATCCAGATGAGCGGCTCCATCAACAGTGTACATCGATGGAAGCGCCTCCTAACAACAGTGTACATCCAGTGAGCCGGCTCCTAACAACAGTGTACTCAGATGAGCGGCTCCTAACAACGTGTACATCCAGATGAGCTCTCCTAACATCTCAGATGTACATCCAGATGAGTCGGCTCCTAACAATACAGTGTAACAATCCAATGAGCCGGCTCCTAACAACAGTGTACATCCAGATGAGCCGGCTCCTAACAACAGTGTACATCCAGATGAGCTGGCTCCTAACAACAGTGTACATCCAGATGAGCCGGCTCCTAACAACAGTGTACATCCAGATGAGCCGGCTCCTAACAACAGTGTACATCCAGATGAGTCGGTCTACCAACAAAGTGTAACAACATAGTGGCTCCTAACACAGTGTCCTAGATGAGCCGGCTCCTAACAACAGTGTACATCCAGATGAGCCGGCTCCTAACAACAGTGTACATCCAGATGAGTCGGCTCCTAACAACAGTGTAACATCCAGATTGAGCGGCTCCTACAACAGTGACATCCCGATAGCGGCTCCTAACACAGTGTATCCAGATGAGTCGGCTCCTAACAACAGTGTACATCCAGATGAGCCGGCTCCTAACAACAGTGTACATCCAGATGAGTCGGCTCCTAACAATCATGTGTAACAATCCAATAGCGGCTCCTAACAGTACAGTGTACAATCCAGATGACTGGCTCCTAACAACAGTGTACATCCAGTGTAATGAATCCGGAAATCCTAACAAGTGTACATCCAGATGAGCCGGCTCCTAACTAACAGTGGTACACATCAGATGAGTCGGCTCCTAACAACAGTGTACATCCAGATGAGCTGGCTCCAACAACAGTGTACATCCAAGTACGCCTCCTAACAGTGTACATCCAGATGAGCTGGCTCCTAACAACAGTGTACATCCAGATGAGCTGGCTCCTAACAACAGTGTACATCCAGATGACGGCTGGCTCCTAACAACAGTGTACATCCAGATGAGCCGGCTCCTAACTACAGTGTACACCAGATGACCGGCTCCTACAACAGTGTACATCCAGATGAGCTGGCTCCTAACAACAGTGTACATCCAGATGAGCCGGCTCCTAACAACAGTGTACATCCAGATGAGCTGGCTCCTAACAACAGTGTACATCCAGTACAACCCGATGAGCCGGCTCCTACAACAGTGTACAACAGATGAGCCGGCTCCTATACAACAGTGTACATCAGATGAGTAAGGATCCTGACAACAAGTACATCCAGATGAGGGCTAACAACCAGTACTCCAGATGAGCGGCTCCTAACTAACATGTACTCCAGATAGTTCGGGCTCCTAACAAAAACAGGTACCCATGGCAGAACAACAGTGTACATCCAGATGAGCCGGCTCCTAACAACAGTGGACATGGTGATGATAAACATGTAGCATCAAGCCGTTAGCTTAACAGACTGTTAAATACTTAACAGTGTCAACAACATCTCTGTTAGCTTAACAAGCTAACATGTTTTGAGCAACCGGCCCCAGCCTAACAGCATCCAAATGTCTCTACAGTATTCTACATGTCTTGTATGCGTCATGTCTCAATCAGCAGATACTGACCTTGACCTTGGCGAGCTCCGGATGTTTCGAGAGTAACTGGTGCATCGGGTGGTAGTCTGCAGCCGAACTGACCACCAGCCACTCCTTCTCTATTGGCTCCATCTACAACATACATATACATGTTACATAGATCATCAGCTTACATAAACAGCCTACACCATTTAAAACATGTCTTCTCTATTGGCTCCATCTACAACAGACATATACATGTATACATAGATCATCAGCTTACATAAACAGCCTACACCATTTAAAACATGTCTTCTCTATTGGCTCCATCTACAACATATATACATGTATACATAGATCATCAGCTTACATAAACGCACCTACGCCATTTAAAACATGTCTTCTCTATTGGCTCCATCTACAACAGACATATACATGTATACATAGATCATCAGCTTACATAAACAGCCTACACCATTTAAAACATGTCTTCTCTATTGGCTCCATCTATAACAGACATATACATGTATACATAGATCATCAGCTTACATAAACAGCCTACACCATTTAAAACATGTCTTCTCTATGCGTGCTTGTCGCAAATGAAAGACTGTGAGGTTGAAAGGTACACCACCGCTTACGTTAATCTTGACCAGATGTCAACAATTCAGAATATCTATTGACGATGTCAACTCGCAATCCAGCAGTTTGACTGGCTAAGATACTGAAGGTACACCCACTGCCTACGTTAATGTTGCCCAGATGTCAACGTTTCTGAACATCTATTGGCAATACCAACGTGCAATCAAGCAATTTGATTGTCTCTGCCTGGGCTGTAGCACAGCTCAGGCTCAGACAATCAAGCTGCTTGCTTTCAGGCACAATATTAAAGTATTTTGTAATAAAGAAATTGACAAATATTGGCAAGATTAGCGCAGGCGGTAGCGACCTACACCAATTCTGGATGTCACAGCTAGCACCTGCCTAATCCCAGGCATACAACAACTACACCCGGAGGTAAACATAATTGTTTTAGATAAATAACCTTGATTGGGAATATTCATTAATATTTGTATTTTGTAAATCACTTTATATTAGCGTAGGATGAAATAAAACATTTAGCACAATCACTGTTTTTCAACATACAGTCAAACTTGCAGAAGCGACCACGTGCGACTTTTGTCTTATGTGACCACTTTCAATTACCCCCGACCCTTTTGCCTATATAATGACAGTGTATTAAACAACTTTTCCGTAACGCGATCAGCAGCCAAATATTTTGTAACCGACAGAAATGGTGGTTTGTATTAAACGACCATTAATCGACAGGATGTCACTTTCTCCAGGTGAAATTAGCCTCAAGCGTGTGACAAAGGAAACAAATTCCCTGTCACTGTCAAAGTGTCAATGGTGCATTGTTTATGATCGTTGACCTGAAACCTCGTTCTGATTCGCTCGTTTCCTTAGTGATTACTAAAGGAAATTAACTCATCGTCGCTTAGCACATGGTAACAACAGGACTGGTCGCTTAGCACATGGAAAAACATCTGCGTATTTCACTAATTTAAAACAAATACAGTCAAACCTGTGCTAACGACCACCTGGGAATAGCAGTCCACAATGGCCAGTGAAAAATCCCCCCCCCCCCCCCCCCCCCCCCCCCCCCCCCCCCCCCCCCCCCCCCCCCCCCCCGCCCCCCCCCCCCCCCCCCCCCCCCCCGTCCACCTTTGGAATAATGACCAACCCGAACTGCGACCAGCGGCCAGCTATTTTCATTCCCACACAGCATTTTTGTATGTGAACAGCGGCCATGTCATGTTTTAGTCGGCCAAAATAAATTGCTATTTTCCTTTCATCACAATCTGGCCGCTATCATTTGAATTGCAACTGGTCGTATCCAATTAGTCATCGATTACATTCGCATACGCTTTTTTGACAACATTTACCTTGCCCGTTATGGTCGGTGTCATTTTGGCGACACTAAACATTTTCAATGAAAGATATTGCATAACGCCACTAACGGTAATTCCCGATATGTATTCCGTGTCGTGTATTCCAATTGGCATAATGCAATTCCGCGTAAGTCATAAAACTCCATCATTAGTGGGCAAACTGTGTTTACACGATGCTGATTCATCTACAGTGACAAGACTAAGACTTCAAACACACCGCGCTTGTCAAGTAATACTACGTGTAAATTTCACACCGCGGGGCACAAGGCCATATCAAAGATCAATACACACGGTCTATTTTGATGAAATAAAGCCTGAATAATTCAGAAAAGTGCACAGTAAACATTACCGGTAGTATTCTAATGTATTTATTTCTACGTTAATGTTTAATATTCGCGATTTCCTGATTCCGAATGTTAAACCATATAACCGGACATACCAGTACCCGCATTTCCATTTTATTTTTCGATTTTGTATTAAGAGACCATTGTTCTAAGCAACCATTTTTGGTGTCTCGCTTGGGTGGTCGCTTAATGCAAGTTTCACTGTATTTACATGTCCTGAATTATCACATGCATGATGTAGAAATTGTATTTTAGTACATTTCCTATTTCCAAAAATTATCACTTTTCTTACCATTTTAAAAGGCTGAAAATTAAAAATGGGCGAGTCTATGCCAGTTACTTAGGGGTGAACATGTTAATGTTTCTGTAATCTGGGCTCATTATTATAAAACTTTCTGAGAACAGTCTCCAGATTTGCACCGTACTCAAAATCAGACAGTTTCATTTTTGTTGTAACTCACCACGACGTAGCCGCAACCAGAGGACTCGGAGTGGTCGCCATCATCCTTGTCTTTACTCTGGAACACATGCAAATCACACGAACATAGAAAAAGTGAATGAGTTTAGCGTCCCAGTAATGGCTAAGGTAATTTAGGGACGGAACCTCGGTTTTAAGTTTCATCTGAAAGACAAGTGGGATGGAAATACTAACTATGTACTAAGAAATTATTTTGATGCTTAAGTTGAGGATTGAACCCAGTGCTCTAACCTCGTGGCAACAACCCATCCCTGATCATACATAGAGAATACTACTGTCGCTTCCATGTTTTCCTGCCAACCTACTTTGAGACATTAAACACACAATATCCCAAAGATATCCAAACTTAGGTAATTTTTGGGATATAATGAAAAGGTCACACTTGTCAAAAATCTTTAAGTTGATGAAAGTCAGTCATGTATTTATTTTATTGCGAAACTAGAAAAAGTGTTCATAGAGCACAGATGCACGACCTACCGCTTCGATAGTAAAACAAGGCAAAATTGCGAAATTCTAAGTCCAAAAGGGGGAGATAATCCATGACCCGGTGGTCGAAACAAAAATCGAAATGAACGTTACGCATCTACACACCATAAGGAAGCTCCATACCAAGTATCGAGCCTCCAGCTATTACGAAGTTTAAACGTTTTACGAGTTATAAGGCAAACTTGCAAAAAGTCCAAACGGTGGAGGGAGATAATTCATGACCTGAGGTTGAATCAAACATTGAAATTAACTGTGCGGATCTACACACCACAAGGAACATACATATCAAGTTTCAAGTCTCTGTCTATTATGGTTTCAAAGTTTTACGAGTTGTAATGGACGGACGTGATGGACATCAAATCCTTTCACGTTTTGCGTTGTTTACTATTCAGCCAGTCCATCATATTTCTACCAAACATTAGAAAACCATACCAGACTGCAGCAGAGCAATAGAAGATCAGGGTCTAGACGAGTCACATGTGCCATAAGCCTTATTTCTCCCGTCCAAATTAACCCATTTGATGCTGAGAATGAGGAAAATCATAAATATTCTCTTTAAATGTGCTTAGAATTATATGTCGTGGCCACCATTTGAACCGTCTCATCGAGATGGTTCAAATGAGTAGTCACAACATATACTTTCATTGAGAAATAACAAAAATAAAAATAAAATATTTAAAAAAATTCATACCAGTATAGGTGTACTCCGCATGTAATGGGTTAATCCAATGCAGGATGAGCCAGTTGTACACCATGACGGTGGATTTATAGAGCGATTAACTTCATTCAAATCTTGTATGTGGCTGTGACTGAAGAAATGGGATTTGTGACCAGTGTAGCTCCTGATCAAATAGCACTGATAACAATATATATTGCTTGTTAGAAGCATGGTGTGTGTTTCCTTGATGGAATGGCGAACAGTGCAGATCCTGATCAGACTGTGTGGATGCATAGGCTGATCTGGATATACAATGGTCGCAAAACCTATAAGCCTCGTTTCTCCAGTTACAGCCACATATTGTTTGCATTTTTCGACAAGTATGGATTTCCGCACCTACAACTCGATAGGATGACACATAAACATCTTACCAACAAATACAGAAACAACACTTAAGGACCCGTTCTATACCTGATCATCGTTTGAATCAAAGATAATTGCTTCTGAAATGTGATGGAATATATGTATTACATTTATCCCGTTAACACAGTGCGTATGTACCGTGAAACACGGTGCCGTGAAACATTTTTGATATCCAGTCAATACTATTTTTGCATTTTAATGTCATTTGTAGGTGTTGACAGGATAAATAGAATAGTAGGTTAGTGCCGTGAATGGGAAAAAATACCAGCCCGGCACAGAAACGGGATGTGCTCGGCAGAGCCTCGCCCATCCCGTTTCCTGAGCCTTGCCAGATATTTTTTCCCATTCACGGCACTAACCTACTATTCTCTATATATGTGAATACTGCCTCAATACTGTATCCTATAAGAAATATGGAGCGACCAAGTAGGCCATCTTTGTCAGTTCCAGCCATGAGCCAGTTTCACCTGTTCTGCCGTTTGACAAAGAACTCAAAATGTGAAGTAGAACATATGATATAATGTAGCTAATCACATGTAGAAGAACGGACTCCTATCAATTGTATTACACCAAACTGTAAATTATGTCGGTTTTCTAGACAGGTTTGTGCCTGTGTTTTCAACAACAAGAACCACCATTATAAATACCCTCATACACAGAAAATCGCACGGTGTATCATTTTTACCTGGCAAACCACACAACACATACCATATATACCCACTACTGTACTCTGTTATTAGCTATCAAATGCATTTACACCTGGGTGTATTGTCCCTGGTGTATACTCACCTACTATGCGAGTAAATATGGCTTTACCTATGGGCAACATGTACAATAACATAGGTTGTGCATCAGATTGAAAAGTTTACACATCAACATTTATTTTGAGATTGAGGAGAGAAATGCTCAGATAACTTTTGTATAATTTGCTTTTGTATATTTATAGCGTGCCGCTTTCACTTCTGTCTATTATGTATTGCACCAAATTTTAATTGGTTTACTGTCATATTATTTGCTGTATATACCAAACGCATGAATTGGTGAAACTGTACGATGGCGTGTACATACAAAGATGGCAGAGATGGCAACACAATGCTCCATATAGTATACAGTAACAAGACAATATTCACATGTTATATTCATATATCACATCACTCTTATGAAGCAATTATCATTGAAGTCAATTGTATCTATCCATTACCTAATACCTTAATCAGCAATAGATATTATTTTGAATCATAATAAATAAATCACAAACCCAGCACTAAAACGTTTTGGCGCGAGCTCTTTATGAAGGAATTATTTACATCCGGCATTACACAATCACCTACGTTGTTGAACATCTATTGCTAATCTCAACTCGCAATCAAGCTGTTTCCTCGACTGCACAGCTTAGGCAATCAAAAATCTGCTTGATATTCAAGCATTTTGAAAGAAAACAATTGACTGCTATTGGCGGTAGTGTATCAGACTGGCCAGGTACATTGTGTGATAAGGAACAACACAGGTTAGACGTGAAATTAGTCAGGTTTAATCAGATTGTCACACACACATGTGCTATATATGGGCTTATGGTTTTTGTGACCAGTGTAGACAATGCGCAGTCTGATCAGTGTCTGCAATGATCGCCATTCAGTCAGTGAACCATGCTACTATGCTTCTAACAAACAATAGATCCTTATCAGGTCTGTGACGACATATCAGGAGCTAGACTGGTCGTAAAACACCACAAGCCCTATTTGCGCAGTCTGATCAGTATCTGCACTGTTCGTCATTCAGTCAATGAACCACCCATCATACTTCTAACAAATAACAGAACCTTATCTGGTGAGTGATAATAGATGGAGAGCTAACCGATCGTGAAATCATTAAGCCCAATTTCTCCAGTCACAGCCATGCATGTATGTGGCTGTAACTGGATGAATGAGGGGGGGGGGGAGCTTAATAGGATTTGTGATCAGTGTGGCACCTGATCAAATAGCACACTCCTGTAATCCGATGGGTGTTTCATTAATGGAATGGCAAACAGTGTAGATCCTGATCAGACTGTGCGGATGCACAGGCTGATCTGGATCTACAATGGTCGCAAAAACCACAATCCCCATTTCTCCAGTCACACACATATAACCAGATGGCCGCGGTCCGCATGTCGAGCCTGCCGAGGCATTTGATGGTCTCAGAGTGTTATTTATTTGAAGTTTGAATTAAGGGTAGTGGAGATATAAGGTATGTAAAAGCTTTAACACAATTTTAAAGTCATTTGACCTTGATCTTCGGCATGTGGGCCACATGGGTGGGCTATAGAATGAAAATGTGGATGATAATAAAGAAGTTTGAAGTAAATTGGAGTAAGTGTTGTGGAGATATAAGGTATGTAAAACATTAACGCAGATTTTATAATAACGCAAATTTCTAAGTCATTTGGCCTTGACCTTGGGGCACAGGGGCTGCATGAGTGGGACACATAATGAAGATATGGATGATGCCCAATAAGCATACAAAGTTTCAAGCAAATCTGACTTACGGTGACAGAGATAGTAGGTATGTGCAAACTTTAACGCAAGTTTTGACAGAAACTTTAACGCAAACTTCTAAGTCATTTGACCTTGACCTAGGGGTACAAAGGCCGCATGAGTGGGACATAGAATGAATATTTGGATGATGACCAATAAGCATACAAAGTTTCAAGTCAATGTGACTGAGGACTGCAGAGATATAAGGTATTTAAAAACTTTAAAGCAGATTTCGGATGGACAGACTGATGCACGGACACCCGGACGTCATTGTGATCACTATGTCTCGCTTTCTGCAAGCGGGCTCGACAAAAAAGTGTTGTTTATTATAGCGCCACACCTATTGAAAGGGCCAGTCAATTTTGACTTATGAGACTCTCTAATCTCCAGTACTTCCTAATGCCTATATATATCTGCCGCTATGGTTGATGGTTTTGCAAGTATCAGAAACCTCAGATCATGATTTGAGGAATTATTCTGAAAATTCACACCCCTGCATTTTTAACATTAATACTTCTCAATTCCTTTTTATATATATATATATATATATATATATATGCGGCAATAGTAGACCGTGTACCCGTTTAGTGTCCCGTTTGCGCATGGCGAGCCCCAGCGGTGAGACAGTGGCCTGTTGGAGCTCAGACTCGGACTCGATCTTGTTGAGGTGTTTGGCGCGCTCCTTCACACTCATCACCGAGAGATCGGTGTCCTCTTCTCCCCCAGTCTCCGACGACTGGAAGGGAAAACATGCCCGCCGTGCCACATGGGAAATACATGTACAGTCATTACAACAAACTCTCGTAAGTCAAACGACTGATACACTGTCTTGGTCCCAAGTACACGTTTTCCTATATAATAACTCTTGTTAATTCAAATTTTCGATAACTCAAAAGTCTTTTCCACCTTCATGGTGGGTGGGGGGGGGGGGGGGAAACAATAGAGAGTTGGCCATTTGGGGAGGTTCAAGTGCAATATAATGCATACATATTTGTACATGTATATGCGTATGAGGAAAGCACACACGTTTTGACTGGAAGGGAAAGCACGCCACCATGCCACATGATCGTAATACACAAGTGTAATAAATTCGCAAATGATAGCCTTGCAGAAAACACATTTGGCGGTCAGTAAAGCTTCAATTTATGATACTGTGCTTATGTAGTAAACAAAATCTAACACTTGTGATGATTTAACATGAGATTTATTAAACTTGTTCACTGATATCGGAAGAATATGTTGTGGTAACCATTTGAACCATCTTGTGAATATAAATGTTAATATTCTATTTTTCTTATTCCTCAATCAAAGTACATTGTATATGTTGTGACCACTCATTTGAACCGTCTCGATGAGACGGTTCAAATGGTGGTCACAATATATACTTCCGATGATAAAGAAAATATTTGAAATTTTCTGTATTCTGAATATACATGTATGAATAGGCGCACTAACACTGGTAGGAGAGTGTGTATAGTGGCGACTTACCACGGATGAATTGGACATTGTGGAGCCAAGGCTCGTACTGTCATTGATCGACGAGCCCATGGACAGACTGACCGCGGAGCCGGCCGACACCGACAATTGGGTGTCCGACGTGGACATAGCACCCGCACTGCCCACCCGTGACTGGACACTGCAACTCTGGCCATCGCCTGAAAGGGCGATACAAAACAGATTAGGTCACACACTCACAAATCTATGCGTGCTTCATGTAAATTTACTTATACATATGTATAGGTTTTAACCCTTAGAATGCGGGATCCGAAAATAGTCGTCTGCTGATAATTCATATTTTGTCTTTTCTCTCAGTAAAAACATGGTTTGGCAGCATTTTAGAATCATTTCCATTGGAAATGATTCTAAAGTGCTGCCAAACCAAGTTTTTGATGAGAAAAATGGAAAAATAAAAAATATTCCGCAGACGACACAAATTAATTCAAATTAATGTTTATGCTCCACTGTCTGAAATTACCACTCATCCAGATCGAAAGTTCACTCGCCAATACGATTGGATGAGTGGATTTGTCGAGAGCTGTAGCCAGGTTTAGGAGCCAATTTCCAATTGTGTTTCGTTTTTCTACTCAGCAAGTCGCAGAGTACGGTGCAGACCCTGATCAGACGGCGCAGACGAGCAGGCTGATCTGAATCTTCACTGGTTACAAGTTCAGGGATTCCGCTGGCGATCGCCACTTTCGCAATTGACTATAAAAATAAACAATTGGTGATAAAAAATTACAATTTTCGAAAAAGAAAAAAAATAAATATATCTTTTTGATTTTTTTCTCTCGAAAATTGTAATTTTTTATCGCCAATTGTTTTTGTTTTTTTTAAGTGCCAATTTTTTTATTTTCCCCAGCGGAATCCCTGCAAGTTTCTAATCCATATTTCTTCAGTCGCAACTACGGCCTAGGATATAGATACCAAGCTAGTGTCAAGTTTATTAGGCATGGCTAGCTAGGAAACACATGGGAATTTCTAAGCTCGTCGAAGAATTGCTACTTTTTCTGAACAGAGTGTGATAAACTTTACATCAGTATTATATTTATCAGGTAGCACTTTATGCCACAGGAAAAGCAAATATAACATTATTTTTTTTAAAAGAATGTGGACTTATTCAGTTCATGTTGCATCATTAACCCGACTTCATATGATGTCGCTTGATCAATGACACGTCAGTGAATGTACATGTAGTTTTGAAAATGTGGTAACCAAGGTATGCGTATATAGGCAATGCCGGATACAACACTTTCTTAATCCTTAGAATGCGGGAAACGAAAATTGTCATCTGCCGTTGTCCTATATTTTTTCTCCAATGGAAATGATTCTAAAGTGCTGTAAAATAATTGGAAATGATTCTAAAGTTCTACCAGACCATGCTGTTGATGTGAAATATGGAAAATAGAATGCAAACAGCAGACGACAAAATATAATTCAGCATTGTAACGGTTAAACCAATGCAAAACTTGTTACCATATAAAGCCACACCGACCTACAGAATACATCTTTACGACAATGAATTTTTTTTAATATTTTATTTTCGTTATTTCTCAATGAAAGTATATGTTGTGACCACTCATTTGAACAGTCTCAACAAGACGGTTCAAATGGTGGTCACGAAATATACATTTTATCACATATAAAGAAAATATTTAGTATTTTTCACACAAAAATGCTGTCTTCTCAGCATTAAAAGGTATAAACCAATGCAATACTTGTTACTGACCTGCGTCCATATTCGAGGCCTCCTCCCTGCCTGGGGGTTCAGAACTGGCCCGGGAGCCATTCCAGCCACCGCCACCCGTGTCCCTGTACGCCCCACCGCCCGCATCCGGCCGATACTTCTTCTTCAACACGAGGATCTTCTCACCTTGCTGTGACAGGTGTGTCATTGATTGGTTGATTTGATTCATTTGGTTGGTTGGTTGGTTGGTTGGTTGGTTGGTTGGTTGGTTGGTTGGTTGGTTGGTTGGTTGGTTGGTGTTGATTTAGTTGAGTAATTTGGTTGATTGATTGATTGATTTGACTGATTGGGGATTTATGTTTATGTGACTTGGGCTTATAGGTTTAGTGATCAGTGCAGATTCAGATCTGCACTGTTCGCCATTCCATCAATGAAACATACAATATAGATCGTTATCAGGCAATCTGGAGCTACACTAGTCACAAATCCCATCAGCCCCATTTCTCCAGTCACATACATCTATACAAACGGGTATGCTCATGTGTCAGAAGGACTGCGTTACTCATACCATACATGTAGTTACTTACCATGGAGATAGGACTGACTGTGCCTAATGGTCTCCATGGGTACAGAGAAATTGAAAGGTTCAGTGGAAGAAGAAGATTAACTCCACTGACCCCAGACAAGGTTCCAGGCGGGTCTGTGTCCGACACACGCCTTTCTAAAATCTGCCGAGTTTAGATATTAACGCATTTAACACATGGAAAGATTTGATTATTTTTCTTATTTCTCACCAAAGCATGTTATTACCACTCAGTTGAAGCGTCTTGTCGAGTGGTAATAACATATACTTTTGATGACAAGTGAGAAAAATCGCAGAAAAAAATTATTTATATTTGAGGACAGTTGACGACCACATAAGTCTCATTTGCAATTGATACACCACGCCCCCATTAGACCTAAATCCTAGTTCCGCCCCTAGATCAATTAAATGAATTATGTTACTGCTTGCATAGTTGCCATGGTGACAGACACTGACGGATTGTGCCAATCATCTCATAGTTGTGATGGAGAAAGAAAAAGTGAAAGCAAAAGGGTTTAACATCCCAGCAACAGCTGAGGTCATACAGAGATGCGACCTTGGTTTCAAGTCTGTTGTTCACAGGTGTCCTTTGTTCACAGGTTCATTTATGTAGTAATTGAATAATTGGGAAAACAAAAGTGTGGCTGCTAACAGTTATTTGCTAATTGGAGGTAACCATTAGCACCGGTTCGACTGTACAACGTAAGTATTTTTTCACACCTAGGGCAGGGCAAACCAACAACTTCAGGGGCCCGTTTCACTTAACTTCGTATGACTAAAATGTTCGTAAGTGCAAATTTATGATAGCTAGCCTGTACATTTCAAATTAGCAATGTTTTCTTGTAAACAATTAATGGATTTACATTTATTGAGCATAGGCTGCATATGCAGCCTATGCTCAATAAATGTAAATCCATCAATTGAAAGTTACAGACTATCATAATTTTGCACTTACAAACATTTTAGTCATAAGAAGTTTAGTGAAACGGGCCCCTGGTATTGAAGTCCAGTGCTCTAACCTCAGGGATAAATTTACAGGGTGATGGGTGAAATTCTCTCTGTAAATTGCATCACTTCTCCTTATTTGGAGTTGAGGGAGCAGTTTTTCACTACCGGTAGATACAAGAATTCCACCAAGATCATGGGCATGTGCCAAAGTAAGCATCACACAAACCGTCAGAAAGTGCATGCTTAAAACATGAAAAACGTCAAGGTTGAAGAAACATAGCTAAGTGTTTCCACAACTATATGAAGGTCAAAATTATCAAGTTTAAGTTAATGGCGGCATGAGTGTCTTCCAAATGCTTACATGTATCAAGTGTCCAAATATTGAAGCAATCCATCAAGTAATATGAATGTTATACAATGATGAAGAAACTTGTACAAACTTGTTGACGCAAATGTGTGTTCAGCAAAAATGTGAAGGTACAAAAGGTCAAGGTCACATTAATGGGGGCATGAGTATCTTCCAAATGCTCACATATATCAAGTGTCCAAAATCCAACTAGATTGGTCAGTAAGCGAGGCTTACGGAATACCCCCCGCGTGGGCCCAGGTACCCCTAAATATGTAAATTTTCCAAGTCTGGGCTTGTGACCTTGACTCTGTGCTTAGCGGGGACGGAACGAACGTGAATGTGAAGCAGATCCGAGCAAGGAAATAGTTATAACCAATTTCTCTGATGTTAAGTTTTGTAAAGAGACTAAGTATGTGATCTTGACCTTGGGATCAGCGGGGATATGTCACAGCATGATAGTAGAGCCTTAGAGGAATGCATGCATGAAATATTACGAATTTTAGATGAAGTTATAACATATTTCTCTGATGGTTAAGTTTTGTAAAGAGACTAAGTATTTGACCTTGACCATGGGATCAGCGGAGGATGGACGGTCGTGGATTTGGCACAGCATGGTAGTAGAGCCTTACAGGAATGCATGTGTGAAATATTAAGCACTTTAGATGAACGAAATAGAAGTTAAAACAATATAGCTCTGATGTTAAGTTTTGTAAAGAGACTAAGTATTTGACCTTGACCTTTGGATCAGCGGGTGTTGGACGGTCGTGGATTTGGCACAGCATGGTAGTAGAGCCTTACAGGAATGCATGTGTGAAATATTAAGCATTTTAGATGAAGGAAATAGAAGTTATAACAATATTTCTCTGATGTTAAGTTTTGTAAAGAGACTAAGTATTTGACCTTGACCATGGGATCAGCGGAGGTTGGACGGTCGTGGATTTGGCACAGCATGGTAGTAGACCCCTTCAGGAATGCATGTGTGAAATATTAAGCATTTTAGATGAAGGAAATAGAAGTTATAACAATATTTCTCTGATGTTAAGTTTACAGGATGGTAGAGGTCCATTGGAGCAATGTGTGTGTGAAATGTGAAGCAGAGCAAGGAAATAGAAGCTATAACCGATTTCTCTGATGATAAGTTTTGTAAAGAGACTAAGTATGTGTGTGACCTTGACCTCGAGATCAGCAGGAATTAGTCACAGCATGATAGTAGAGCCTTAGAGGAATGCATGCATGAAATATTAAGAATTTTCGATAAAAGAAATAGAAGTTATAACATATTTCTCTGATGTTAAATTTTGTAAAGAGACTAAGTATGTCACCTTGACCTTGGGATCAGCGGGGGTTGGACGGTCGTGGATTTGGCACAGCATGGTAGTAGAGCCTTACAGGAATGCATGTGTGAAATATTAAGCATTTTAGATGAAGGAAATAGAAGCTATAACATATTTCTCTGATGTTAAGTTTTGTAAAGAGACTAAGTATTTGACCTTGACCATGGGATCAGCGGAAGTTGGACGGTCGTGGATTTGGCACAGCATGGTAGTAGAGCCTTACAGGAATGCATAAGTGAAATATTAAGCACTTTAGATGAAAGAAATAGAAGTTATAACAATATTTCTCTAATGTTAAGTTTTGAAAAGAGACTAAGTATTTGACCTTGACCTTGGGATCAGCGGGGGTTGGACGGTCGTGAATTTGGCACAGCATGGTAGTAGAGCCTTACAGGAATGCATGTGCGAAATATTAAGCATTTTAGATGAAGGAAATAGAAGTTATAACAATATTTCTCTGATGTTAAATTTTGTAAAGAGACTAAGTATTTGACCTTGACCATGGGATCAGCGGAGGTTGGACGGTCGTGGATTTGGCACAGCATGGTAGTAGAGCCTTACAGGAATGCATATGTGAAATATTAAGCACTTTAGATGAAAGAAATAGAAGTTATAACAATATAGCTCTGATGTTAAGTTTTGTAAAGAGACTAAGTATTTGACCTTGACATTGGGATCAGCGGGGGTTGGACGGTCGTGGATTTGGCACAGCATGGTAGTAGACCCCTTCAGGAATGCAAATGTGAAATATTAAGCACTTTAGATGAAAGAAATAGAAGTTATAACAATATTTCTCTAATGTTAAGTTTTGTAAAGAGACTAAGTATTTGACCTTGACCTTGGGATCAGCGGGGGTTGGACAGTCGTGAATTTGGCACAGCATGATAGTAGAGCCTTACAGGAATGCATGTGTGAAATATTAAGCATTTTAGATGAAGGAAATAGAAATTATAACAATATTTCTCTGATGTTAAATTTTGTAAAGAGACTAAGTATTTGACCTTGACCATGGTCAAACGTGGTCAGCCAAAAAAAAAATAGATCGGGTATTGCAAAGATCAATCTGCCAATCAAAGCATTCTTGATCAGCGTATGCACTGTTTGTCATTCAGATAATGAAACAACTTGCATGATTTGTTTAATACATGATACTGCTTGTTACATAACTTATAACTATAAGTGTGCTAGCAGATTCCGGAACTACACTGGTCACAAATGCCATAAGCCCAATTACTCTAGTAACAGTTACTTATATGTACTTGGTTTGAAAACTTGAACTAATCATTTTATGCTTCAATTAATTATATGAACAACAAAACAGTACCATTAATACATAAATTAGTACAATTTGTTTCCGAATCGGTTTTTGTAATCCAAATATGGAAATACCCAAATGAAAAAAATTGATGGGGTAACGTTTTTAAAATACCCAATTGAAAATTGAGAATACCCAATTGATTTCAAAAGTATGGAGTAACAGTACCCAATGTCAAATTCCTTATCTGGAGCCCTGAAAACTTCAAAGTAATTTGACCTTGGCATTGGGCACAGGGGCCGCAATGGTGGGAGGTAGAATGAAAATATGGATGATGATAAACAGGCATGTGAAGGTTCAAGGTAATGGGCAAATAAGGTGCATAGATATAGTACATGAAAAAACATTAACCAAAAACTTTAACCAAAAACTAAAACCAAAAACTAAAACCAAAAACTTCAAAGTAATTTGACCTTGACATTGGCAGCCCTTCCAGCACAGTGAAAAAAAATAATATAGGACACTATATCTGGCCTCCCAACACCCCTTCTAGCCAGCCGCCTTCCACCACAAATCATTTATTTGTGCAAATAAGTAATTTACCACAAGAAATGTAACTTATTACATTAAAAAAGGGATTTTTGAAAAACAATTAAGAATGAATTGGCACACATCATGGTACTACTGTGACCGGCTGGTCAGTGAGTCCAGGCGAGACTCGCGTATTCCAGGTATTCTGCAAGTCAATTCTAGGTCTGTAACTTAGTCATGTTAATGGAGCCAGCTAAAAGACATGTGTTGGTAGATTTCAATTTGTGTAATATCAGCTGGGAGGCTAATATAATGTTTCATGGTATATGCAATAGTTGATCACACAATGTGGATCAATGGAATATACAGGGTAGACACATTTGATGAGTTCCTGTTCTTGTAAAAATAGTCAAGCATGATTTTGTAAATGTATTAATAACTAGGTGTTAATTAGTTCCAGCCATATGCTGGATGTCTGGAGTAGGCTGGACAATGTGAATTTATCTCTGTAGATATAAGCCAATCAGATCTTGTATAGAATGGGGTCTTATGGGTAAGGCCAGCCTCCTGTCATACCTTATAAGGATTAACCAATCATTAAAAGGTATGACAAGGAATTGTGGAAAATGTTTTAGAATTCAGAAATGTTGGAGAATGCTGAGCAGTTTTAAGTTTTACTTTCGGACCCTTTGGTTGGACTTCAAAATTGTCATAGAAATATCACGTGAAACCTTTCTAAGCCAAGCGAGTACTTAAGAGAAAGTTGTATTGTGTTGTATTAAGTGGATTATTCTAATTTGAGGTGGACACCCAAGAAAAATATTGATTAAAATTATAAACAACTATTTCGGACTTGTCCAGTAATTCAGAGCACCCAACAGTAGTAGGTTGTAGAGCGGACGGTACACACACGTCTGTCGGGTGACACTACATAAATTAATTTTGTTGAAATGATGTCAACATCACATTAATAAATACTTATGGATGTCCTTTAAATTGCATGATGAATTTAGTGCAACAAATTTAACAAAAAAGTTCTATTTTAACCAAAGAAAAAGCAACCTTATGCTTACCCAAAAAATATATAGGAATTATAGGAATTTTGCCCAAAATATAGGATATTATACGACATTTTGAAAAAGTCTGAAAAATATAGGAATTATAGGACCGCTGGTAGGGCTGCATTGGGCACAGGGGCCGCACGGGTGGGGGTAGAATGAAAATATGGATGATGAAAAACATGTGAAGTTTCAAGGTAATGGGCAAAGCAGTTGCAGAGATATAGTATAACAAAAAATTTTAACCAAAAAAATTTAACCAAAAACTTCAAAGTAATTTGACCTTGACATTGAGCACAGGGGCCGCACGGGTGGGAGGTAAAATGAAAATATGGATGATGATAAACACCCATGTGAAGTTTCAAGGTAATGGGTGAAGCAGTTGCAGAGATATAGTATAACGAAAAACGTTAACCAAAAAACGTTAACCAAAAACTTTAACCGGACACACGTACGTATGACGCCAAAGTGCCGACGATATCACGCTTTCCGCAACCAGGCGCGACAAAAACTTTAACTAAAAACTTTGACCAAAAATTTCAAAGTAATTAGACCTAGACATTGGGCACAGGGGCAGCACGGGAGGGGGTGGGATGAAAATATAGATGATGATAAACACCCATGTGAAGTTTCAAGGTAATGGGCAAAGCAGGTGCAGAGATATAGTACATGAAAAAACTTTAACCAAAAACTTTAACCAAAAACTTCAAAGTAATTTGACCTTGATATTGGGCACAGGGGCCGCACGGGTGGGGGTAGAATGAAAATATGGATGATGATGAACACCCATGTGAAGTTTCAAGGTAATGGGCGAAGCAGTTGCAGAGATATAGTATAACCAAAAAACTTTAACCAAAAACTTTAACCAAAAACTTTAACCGGACACACGTACGTACGCCAAAGTGCCGACTATATCGTGCTTTCCGCAAGCGGGTGCGACAACAATTAACAAAATTTTGAAGGGCTAGATTGAACGCTGCACATCAACATGGAGAAAGAAACCGACAATATTCCTCACCTCATCAACCTTGATGGTGGCCAGTGTGTTCACAAGGTCTTTAAACCTGTCCCTCATTTGGGCTGAAATACGATGATACATGTTGTCAGTTCAGAACTTCTACACAGCAAACATGTTGGATATTATTTATTTAGTATGGTGTTTGATGGCCTGCCAACAGCTAAGGTGATTTTAGGCCAGGTTAACGGGGTTGAATCACATATTTGACCTATTGTCATTTACCCATTTTATTGGAATACACCTTTATGATCAGGGGTCGACACTCGCAGTGTCCCGGGATCCCGAGGATCCCTGTTTTGTAGGAGGAATCCCTGAATTTGCAAGAAAACCCCATTCAACATAATGTAACAATAGGGATGTCCATGCTGCGGAATCCCTGGCCCAAAAGTTAGTGTCAAACCCTGATGATTTGTTTAAATATCTTATTTACATTCTGTAATTTCTCAATGAAATTATATGTTGTGACAAATCATCATTTGAACCAGCTTGATGAGACGGTTCAATTGGTGGTCACAACATATACTTCTAAGCACATATAAAGAAGATATTTAGGATTTTCTACAAACAAACTGGCCATGGCGTATCCTCGTCATGAAATGCCTTAATTCATGACTAGTTTGTTTGTTTGTTAGGGTTTAACGGCCTATCAAAAGCTAAGGTCATTTAAGGCCGGGTCAATGGGTTTAGTACTAAATCCCATATATTACCTGTACAAGTACATGTTCAAGTACATGTACAAATGGGGGGAAAATCCCAAAATCAGAACTGAATATTTACAATAAAAAATCTATATATTCAGCCCTGAAATAAGAATAATCCTGATCTGATGCCAGGTCCTCGCCACACCAGAATCACTTGCCCCCCCCCACCCCCTCCCAAAAGCAATAGGGTCAGTACATGTAATAATCTTACCACTTTTATAATGGGCAATAACCCAATTCAACTCCCAGGTAACAAAAGAGCCAAAGATAAAAACGTACCTGAGGGCCAAACCGGGCAAATCGTGATTCCTATAAGGAGGAACCCCTACCGTTAATTTACACCGTCGCGTTCACTCGACCACCACCCACAATTCATAACTTGATCCAGTAATAGTAGTTTTAGTATGCACATAAGCATCCTTGCATCAAGGGGCAATTAAGCCATTTCATGCTGAGGATACGCTATTATGTTTGTGGAAAATTCTAAATATTTTCCTTCTATGCGCTCAGTATTATGTTGCAACAACCATTTGAACCGTCTTGTCAAGACAGTTCAAATGAGTGGTCACAACATATACTTTCATTGTGAAATAACAAAAATAAAATATTTAATCAAATTCATACCCGTAAAGGTATATTCCAAAATGAATGGGTTAAAGATACACTCTCGATTATACGCCGATCTGTCGCCATATTTCATCGATATTGATTTTGAAAATATTTTCCGTTGGAAAAGTTGACACAAAACTCAGAGTTCATACGTACTTCAAATCAGTGAGGGGAGAAATCGCTCAAATAAAAACTTAGTAACTTTTAAAATGTTTCTGACCAGCCTGTGGATCCGCTAACTCTGATCAGCGTAGAGACGGGCGCAAAGCGTCACGTCATACAGTGAGCAATAATGATTAATATTGGTCTATGTGCTCGTGCAGGATGCTCAGACTCTACACTCGTATCTCTTTAACAGGGCACTTAGTCGAGAACATCACCGATCCAATCAAGTTGGGTTGTGATAGCTGCTATTTGTTTAGTGGCATTTTATGTTTTTCAATAAAATTGAAATAACCCACAAGTTATTTTAATTTAAAAATATACAAATCACTTTATCACTGTTTTTGAAAATTCCAGAGGAAAATGCCACTTGACTTTACAAGAGTAAGCCATCAGAACTGTATATCAAGACAGTCATGAAGTCACGACTACAGGGCACTATGCATTTGTGGTGTGATTGTAGGTGGCTTTAGATATGATAGCAATGTTGGGTCACGGCATAATCGTCTGATGATATGTGTGCTCTGGTTTACATTAATTCTGGCAGACTTCAAAAGACCAGATGGCCGCGGCCCACATGTCGAGTCCGCCAAGGCATTTGATGGTCTCAGAGTGTATTTATTTGAAGTTTTAATTAAGGGTTGTGGAGATATAAGGTATGTAAAAGCTTTAAAGCAAATTTTAGTCATTGGACCTTGATCTTAGGCATGTGGGCCGCATGGGTGGGCTATAGAATGAAAATATGGAGGATAATAAAGAATTATTTGAAGTTTGAAGTAAATCAGAGTAAGTGTTGTGGAGATATAAGGTATGTAAAAACTTTAACAGAAATTTCAGTCATTTGACCTTGACATTGGGCATGTGGACCACATGGGCAGGCTATAGAATGAAAATATGGATGATGAATAAGAAGTATTGGATATTGGAAGTAAATCGGAGTAAGTGTTGTGGAGATAATTATAAGGTATGTAAAAACTTTAACACAAATTTTTAACACAAGTCATTTGACCTTGAACTTCAGCATGTGGACCACATGGGCAGGCTATGGAATGAAAATATGGATGATGAAAAGTATTGGAAGTTGGAAGTAAATTGGAGTCACAATTGTGGAGATATAATATATTAAAAAACTTTAACGCAGATTTTATAATAACAAAAACTTCTAAGTCATTTGGCCTTGACCTTGGGGCACAGGGGCCGCATGAGTGGGACACAGAATGATTATATGGATGATGCCCAATACGCATACAAAGTTTCAAGCAAATCCGACTTACGTTTACAGAGATAATAGGTATTTGAAAACTTTAGCGCAAATTTTAACAAAAAATTTAACGCAAACTTCTAAGTCATTTTATTTACCTTGACCTTGGGCACAGGGGCCGCAGGAGTGGGATACAGCATGAATATATGGATGATGACTAATAAGCATATGAAGTTTCAAGTCAATGTGACTTTTAGGACTGCAGAGATATAAGGTATTTAAAAACTTTATTTAACGCAGATTTCGGACAGACGCACGGACGTCATTGTGATCACTATGTCTTGCTTTCCGCAAGCAGGCTCGACAAAAATCGGGATCTTGTAGTATTCTTTGACGTTACAGTTCAAAGCATTTGCAAGATTTTATGATCACGGATTAATCGTAGCAAATACATTTTCATTGGTTGCATCAATTATTGGATGAAAAACTTGAATGATTATGCGTGCGTGTCATTTGTGTTTACAATAACACAGGTACACCGAAGGGACCCGGGCAAGTTGTGTTACCGTAATACTCATTATACATATTTACTGTCGGAAGACTTAGGGTTAAAAAAATATCCATATTTTTCAAATGAAAGAAAGAGTTCGGCCTACTTCAATACTTGACAAATTGTTTCAACACTAACCCACCCCACCCACTTCCACCAAACACACACCTTTTTGGCGAGGGTCATTTAAGAAACCTTTGAAATGTGTAACAAGCTCATGATTTTTCACTTTCCCGCCATTTAACAGCATAAATTCTTTGACACTCTCCAATGTAAATTCGGATGACATATCAGATTATTAGGTAAACAGGAAGCAAATTATTTTTGTTATTGTTGTTGTAGTCATGGCTTTGTTGATTAAATCCAGCCGCTGATATTTCGCCTCAAATTCTCACTAAAGACGGTGATTTCATGAGACTGAAAGTGTTGCGTCAACACAGAGAGTTAGGCAGGTTACTCTGTACTATGTCTCTAGTCAACACAATTGACAGTTTTTGAGCAACCAGAGTAGCACCGGAGACAAGGAGGCTTATTCAATCATATATAAGTTATTGTGATTCTACACAGGCTATATATATATGGTGTAATATTGCCCGTCTGGAGGTATGTTCACCCGGGGCGATAGAATCACAATAACGTATTTGTCATACCGCATATCCTGTATTTGGCCGTATAAACATATCTCTTCTTTTGATCTTTGCGTCTTTTTTTTCAGGAAGAAAAATAATCCGAGATTCGATTTTCTACCGTCAGTCTTAATATAAAGGCGTAAATGAACATTTCGTTTTTTTATTAATGGAAAACAAACTAAATATGGAGTAAGAAATCCATCGAAAACGACTTTATGACAGTTTTTTATATCGTGTAATTTAATTTATATTCCACTGCTCTATCGGAATTACTCTCGATTCGCCACAATCACGATTCGCCACATCTCGACTCGCCACAGAGTAAACATGATTCGCCACAGTTAAAACTCGATTCGCCACAGTTTAAACACGATTCGCCACAGTATAATTAAAAAAATGAAAAGTATACTATAAAAATAATTAAAATATTAACAAAACATGATGACATAAACAAATAATCAGCTTTTATAACGTTTATATACGTAATGTGAGCCTTGCCCGCAATTATTAACCCGATTTGCCTATGTATCGATTCAATTCAGGATACGTGTGTCAATTATTGAACATCTGTACGTGTTGACCACCTGTGATCATTGTGTAACGATGCGTCAGGTGTCTTCTACTCAGTTGTCAGACAAACTAACACCTCAAATGAAATTGTGAGATGGATCGTGGCGAACAGTGTGGCGAATGGTCTTATCATTAATCATGGAGTGAAAATGACAATAGACATAAAAAATAGTTTAATCCTTCGTTTTTTCGTGACGTCACAAAACTATGTGCACAGAGATGTCCGCCATTTTGTTGCCCTAGCTGTAAACGCGGAAGTGATTAGAGCTGCGATAAAATTTAACCTCGGAAAATGCAAATTTGTGGTATTTACGAGTAGTATATAAGAGTCAAAATGATACCACCTGTCTCTGGAAGCCACCGGCTACGCGCGGTGACTCCCACAGGGAGGTGGTATCATGTTTGACTCTTATATACTACTTGGATTTTCCCACACTGTTCGGCGGGTATGTATGAGAAGAGTGGAAACTATTTTTCATCAACAGCGAGACCATATACTTCCTCGACCGGACGAGATGGTGATTTCACTCTATATTTCTAACTGACTTTCTGATTTGAATTATTACTAAACGATAATGCTTGCGAGCACGTAATTCCTTGCTAACCAGTCGATGCGTAACCTGAGTGCCACCGCATGGTGGACATAGCAGTGACTCGGATCTGGTCCCTACCCCGCAATGGCGACATGGGCGTGGTGAAACGAAACCTCTTCGCATCCATGCCCGGTGGTGCTTGCAATACTCGTAAATACCGGTACGATGCCATCTCTCGTGACTACCGGTCTTCAACCACGCACACTTAACTAGAACCATTATGTGATTACATATACTGAGTATAACATAGGGATTCTTATCTCTAATAGGGTGTAATCTCATTGATAACTTCTCATCCAGAAGTATATGGTCTCGCGATTGATGAACAATAGTTTCCACAGTGGATGAAAAATCCAAGTATTGTAAGGGAGTCATTTTGACTCCCTTATAATATTAGGGAAAATACACATAACCCGTCTAATTGTAACATTGTCATCTGCAGTACACCCCCCATCTATCGGCTGATCTAGGAATCAGTGTCGAAATTCTAGACAACCTTGGAAGTGCCTGCACGGGAGCACTGAGCGCTCATTTTCTGTCAAGGGGCGTCCCCCAAGACAAATTATTGTTGTTAATCTTACATATATTAAGCTAAAACCGTGTTGTGCAATGCCAAATATTTACTTGTTTTTTTATTTGTGTTATATAACAAGTTCGTTTTTATTTAATAATATAGGTTATAACGTTCTAAATTATTAAAAGTAAAATTAGAAAAAATAAAAAACATGCCAACCAATCAGAATGTAAGAAATACTTCCGAAATATCGATAGCGGGTTGCCATATTCTCGGCTGTAATACACAGCCTCGTGTGTGTAGTATATATTACAGTGTGTATATGTTTCCATCCCGGAAGATGTAATCGTGTAAATCGATAACACGTTTACATACCGTCTGATTACCTCTATAGGTATAGGTATATAGTTTATTTATAGTGCAACCTGTTACATATATACATATTACAAGAAGTTACAACTGATGATAATAGCCAGCCTACAGAGGCTCATGATGCACTAGCATATATATATATTCACTGTTTCGTAATAATGTTGATATCCAATACTTCACGTTCTAAAGTAATGGTTTTGGTGTTCATTTAGAATATAACGTAATATAAAAGAAAGGAAGATAGCACAATGGAGCATACAACGACTTCATACGCCGTGAGAATGTGATCGTGCTTGATCCGAAAACCAGATAGTGCAACCTGTTACATATATACATATTACAAGAAGTTACAACTGATGATAACAGCCAGCCTACAGAGGCTCATGATGCACTAGCATATACATATTCACTGTTTCGTAATAATGTTGATATCCAATACTTCACGTTCTAAAGTAATGGTTTTGGTGTTCATTTAGAATATAACGTAATATAAAAGAAAGGAAGATAGCACAATGGAGCATACAACGACTTCATACGCCGTGAGAATGTGATCGTGCTTGATCCGAAAACCAGAAACGATCAATTGTCAGTGCGTCACACAGTAGCATTCACTATTGATTGAAAACAAGACTTTATTATGCAAACTGATTTGACAACGTGTTAAATATCAGATTGACAAGCAACATTGTTTGATCCGGAAACCAATCACCATCACTTGACAATGCGATACTGAACACCCATTAACACATTGAATATACCACTTACATTATACTAACGGATGATTTATTTACTGTTAAATATAGCCCTGGCAAGTGACATTGATTGATCCGGAAACCAATCACCATCACTTGACAGCGCGATACTGAACATACAATACTCGATTAACACCTGCATACACATTAACCGATTGAATTTACGACTTGCATTATAATAACAGATGCCTTATTTACTGTTCATTATAGCACTGGCAAGCGACATTGATTGATCCGAAAACCAATCACCATCATTTGACAACGTGATACTGAATGCACATTAACATATTGAATTTACCTCTTACATTATAATAACGGATGCATTATTAACTGTTCAGTATAGCACTGGCAAGTGACATTGATTGATCCGGAAAACCTCTATATACTAATATACCAATTGTAAGTGGAACACTAAAAGGACACGAATTATGTTTGTACAGTGGAACCTCTCTAAAATGGACACTTAATATTGCATCGAAAATGTCGGTAGACGCTTGCTCTTTCACCTGTTTTTGTTGCGCCCGCTTGCGGAAAGCGCGATATAGTCGGCACTTTGGCGTACGTACGTACGTACGTACGTACGTACGTACGTGTGTCCGGTTAAAGTTTTTGGTTAAGTTTTTTGGTTAAGTTTTTTGGTTAAAGTTTTTGGTTAAGCTTTTTGGTTAAGTTTTTTGGTTAAAAGTTTTTGGTTAAGTTTTTTGGTTAAAAGTTTTTGGTTAAGTTTTTTGGTTAAGTTGTTTGGTTAAAGTTTTTGGTTAAGTTTTTTGGTTAAAGTTGTTCGTTATACTATATCTCTGCAACTGTTTTTATGCCACCGGGTTTCGAAGAAACGGGTGGCATATAGTGTTTGGACCGTCCGTCTGTCTGTCCGTCCGTCACACTTTTCGGTTAACCACTTTGTCACAGTTTCTCAAATATGCTGCAGGTGGCATCCGCGTTCGACAGACACATTTCTTGTTGGTTAAGTTTTTATGCCACCGGGTTTCGAAGAAACGGGTGGCATATAGTGTTTGGACCGTCCGTCCGTCCGTCCGTCCATCCGTCCGTCCGTCCGTCCGTTTTGCCCATTACCTTGAATCTTCACATGGGTGTTTATCATCATCTATATTTTCATTCTACCCCCCTCCCGTGCGGCCCCTGTGCCCAATGTCAAGGTCAAATTACTTTGAAGTTTTAGGTTAAGTTTTTTGGTTAAAGTTTTTGGTTAAGTTTTTTGGTTAAAGTTTTTTATTATACTATATCTCTGCAACTGCTTTGCCCATTACCTTGAAACTTCATATGGGTGTTTATCATCATCTATATTTTCATTCTACCCCCCTCCCGTGCGGCCCCTGTGCTCAATGTCAAATTACTTTGAAGTTTTTGGTTAAGTTCTTTGGTTAAAGTTTTTGGTTGAGTTCTTTGGTTAAAGTTTTTTGTTATACTATATCTCTGCAACTGCTTTGCCCATTACCTTGAAACTTCACATGGGTGTTTATCATGATCTGTATTTTCATTCTACCCCACTCCCGTGCGGCCCCTTGCCCAATGTCAAGGTCAAATTACTTTGAAGTTTTTGGTTAAGTTTTTTGGTTAAAGTTTTTGGTTAAGTTTTTTGGTTAAAGTTTTTGGTTAAGTTTTTTGGTTAAGTTTTTCGTTATACTATATCTTTTTGTTTAGTGTCCATGCCTCGCCACAAGGCGCGACATGCAGGCCGCGGCCATCTTACATGAACTGACACTGTCAGCCTCGGTTTAACTGGATGGCTGTGTTCACGACTGGATGCATTGAATGATTCCCCTGTCTGCTTAGCAGTAGCCGAACAGACGAGGTATTTCCGTCTTACACTGCAGCGCCAGTCCACAGTGCCGGAGGGAAACTTCCTGTTGATGACATAGGCGTACCCATCCGACGACACAAGTTTGGGTTTACCACGTTCCGTCCCTTTCTCGATTATTTCATATGTTACGGCTGCGCTAGGTGGAACGTCCGTCACAGTTTCGTCTGCTAGAGATGTTTCTGGTTCTTCCATTACCATGGATCGTTCCGGTCGCGAAACGTCAAATGTAAGTGTGTTGTCGACGGAAGTGTCGACAGTCGTTTCTTCAGGCCGTTGCAGACTGTGTCGCGAAACGTCAAATGTAGATGTGTTGTTGACGGAAGTGTCGAGGGTCAATACTTCTAGCCGTTGTGGACTGGGCGCGTTGAACGTATGTGATTCGTCGACAGAGATGTCGGAGATGTCGTATTCTGTTTCGTCTTGTAGGATAACGGAGGCAAATGAGATTCGAGTAGATTCTGTAACTGGTAGCGCCAGGTCACTGTAGTCGAGTGTGGGGTCTTGCTCCACCGAATGGTCGTCGGCGTCCGTATCCATCGGTACTGGTTCTTCCGATCGACACCCCAGACAGTTTAACTGTAGGTCACAACGTTCATTGACCTGAGGAAAATATATAACACAATTTATTTTATTGAAAAAAAGAGTGTAAAATAATAGTATTATGAAGAATATGACTTTCAAATATTTCCAGAATATATTTTGCTAAATATGTTTAGAAAACATGCTATCAATATTGTTTGCAGACTAGTACTATGAAGAATATGACTTGACATTCACGTTATTTTACCTGTGTTTCAGCATTTTATGTGATGATATCTCTGGCAGTTGTCGCATGTCACAGCTCGAGAATTCTTATAGATTCTTCTCAAACAGAAGATACACGGAGGAGCCGGCATCTTGGTGTAGTCACTTTTAGATGCGTTTTGAATATGATATATAATTTTTTTATTTTTTTATCTTATATTTAAGGGTAGGAATTGGCTCGAGGACCTTCCAAACCCGGGCATTTGAACCCAAAAGTGGCAGGTCAATGACCGTTGGCCCGTTTGTTTCCGAATTTACTAATATCTGCCATACAGTCGAAATATGTGCATTAAATGAAGGCGGCAATGAGGCGGTTAATTTAACCTAGCTAGTTCATTCTCCTATCGCACGAAGCCGGTATGTAAGACCGTGAAAAAGGCTGAGTGTGAGTGCATGTGATATATGGAGACTCAGCCGTAACAGTGTTATCCTATATAATGATGATATTTGACGATTGGTCAGGGCATAACATATCAGCCGGGAATGATCGATATTTGGTTATGCAAAGTATGATGTAATATGTTTTCGGGCCCAGCTACTGTCGTTTCGCGGCTTATCGTTATATACGATTTGCAATTATTCGAGTTCAGGTGTGGCGTTTACCTGTTACTATTTGGTTATATGACAATGTGTTTCACATATTCTGAAGACGAAAGAAAAAGAGAAGATAATACACGGCGGTATAGCAATTGCCCATATATTAGTGAGTGGCCCATACCATACCGCCGGTCATGGTCCAACATGTTAAATTTGATTTCAGACGATGCATATTACAGTCAATAATGTTTAATAAGAGAATTGCGGGCGGCCAATTCCGGTCTATTCTGCATTACTCCGTGAGATGAATGGTGGGGAAACCGGAGTATCCGAGGAAAACCACCTCCTCCGGCAAGTAATGACAACTTCACATACGTCGGTGTAGAGGTGAAGAGCTGTCACGGTGATCGAACAGCTACCGGGGACCAATGCCGGCTCTTTACTGCCGGTCCAAATGACGGCATCAGCTACTTTCACTCCGTGCCCGGCGCCCGGCCACACCGCAACGATATCCATTTGGTTCTACAACATATCTTTTAAAACAAGAGAACATGATTAAGGGTTAAACAGGAGGCGATTGGCTGCCATTATTAACCTCTGTGGAAGAAGTAAAAGAAAAAAGAAAAAAAAAAAGTATAGGGTGCGGTCGCCAGTATTGGAAGACGATTATTGGTCAGTGGGAGTTGGGGTAGAGGTTGCAAGTTGTCCTAGTCCATGTATATGGTGTCATCGGAATTGTGTATGGTACAGAGGGAGGGGTGGGCAGTGATATGTATATTTATTAATACATAGGTAATATATATATATACAACTATATATTTGTCGAATGTATTGGTTGTCATACTGGTTATACTATGTTATGCTTGGAGATTGGGTTTGCGTTAATTTATTTAGTTTAGCTTCATGTATTAGCCCCTACGAGCCTGTACATATCGTCTCGTTAATATCCCAGTACTAATCCTCGATAAGGCAATCCATACCAGATAGACTTTCCCGGGCCAGTCCGATCGAGTAACATACCCATGGATGGGGAAGAGATCACTTGTATAATATTTATATCTACAGCCTGATACTAATATGTAATAGACTTTTTCAGATTGGGTTTGTCTTAATTTATTTATTTAGTTTAACTTCATGTTTTAGCCCACATGAACCTGTACACGTGAAGTACATGTACACATGTATTCATTGTTGCACTTTCGCATTCGTTTGTATCATGCGAAACAATCAACAGTGGTACACAGTGCCAGCTTCTGGCCCAGGTGAAGCTCCCACGTATCGGGTTCTCGGCGTCCGCATACCAAAGTATAATGCCTCACACGAAACATACATGTATACGTACATTTATATACCTCCCGCATACAGGCACATTTAACTTAAGATTCTAAAAAAAACAACATGAAATTCACATGTAATGTTATTGGGAAAGAATGAGCACTAAATACATTGTTTCAATGTACATGTATTGATGATATAACATATACAACCTATATGCTGTTATGTTTGGAGATTGGGTTCTGATTGGGTTGAGCTACCGCACCCCACCTAATACATGTAATAGATCACTTGTCTTATATTTGTTTACAGCCTGATACTAAATAGACTTTTTCAGATTGGGTTTGTCTTAATTTATTTAGTTTAACTTCATGCGTTACCTACACGAGCCTGTACATATCGTCTCGTTAATTTCCCAGTACTAATCCTCGATAAGGCAATCCATACCAGAGATACTTTCCCAGGCCAGTTCCGATCGAGTACAGACCCATTGGTGGATCACTTGTCTTATATTTATATTAGTTATATGTTGCTATGTTTTGAGATTTGGTTGGTTCTGATTGTGTTGGGCTACCGCACCCCACCTAATACACGTTAACGTTAACTACATGTATATACATCCTAATTGTAAACATAAGCTGCGTACATGGATCTTGCAACATTGTCAACCAGTGACGATATTTACAGTAGTTTTCATATCTGGGAAGGAGACAATGGGCCTAGTGTCACGGACATTAACTTATTAGCTAGGACAACTCCATCGTATTTTTATTTTGTTCCTACCCTTAGTACCGGTGTATACATGTGTACATGTATTGTATTTTGAAGTATGATTCATTATATTATTTAATTGTGCAGAATTTATTATTATATTTTTTATATTTTTGGAGCAGCGGTATTATGTTATATTTTATTCCAGTACCCTGTCGCCTTAATGTATTTTAGTACAGCTAAGTGTATTTCCGTTTCACATTCTTTAGGGGGGAATATTAAATTATATGGGGACGATATAATATTATTTTTTAAGCAAACAGCGGCTAAATCGTTTCTTGCTGATTCATGCGTTGGACAGAAGAAGAAATAGTGGTCCAGTTCTTCTATTTCGTCTTCATCGCACTGACTACAGTTTATATCTATATCAATATTGCTGTCCTGTGGATAACGATTTGCCTTTATACCATTTCTGCCTAATCTAAGTCGAGTGATTATTCTGTCTGCCCGCCTATCCTTACTGTATAATTTACACGTAACTTGGATTGTAGAATCATTGATTGCAGTATGTGCCCACCGTGCTTACTTTCATGAATGTTATTCCAACGTGTTTGCCATTTGTATCTTGATTGTTTGCTAATAACAGAATATATTTCTCTATGAGTAGGTATATAGTGTTAATTCATCAGTGCCTGTCAAATGTGCTGAAGCAGCCGCGCGATCTGCTTCTTCATTACCGGGTATTCCAATATGGGAAGGGACCCAGTCTATATTTATAAGCTTGCCCTGTTCCACTGTTCTGCTTATTAGTGTCTTAATGGCATGTATTTTGTCGGGTCTCGTTTTAGATGTACCTGAATTAATAGCTTGAACAGAGCTTAATGAATCTGTTATAATTACTGTGTTTTTGTAGTCATTTAGCGTAAGGTTGTATATAAGGGCCTTTTCTATGGCAATAAGCTCTGCTGTAAATACACTTAGAGTGGATGCCAACTTATATTGTTCTATATGATCTAGTTGGGGTACCACAAAAGCAGCTGATGTTATTCCTATTTCTGAATGTTTGCTACCGTCCGTGTATATCTGTAGCGTGTCTTTCCAATGGTGGTGAATGTAATATGTTGCGTTTGTAAGGCTGAGGGCTGGATCCCTATTATTATCTATTATTATTTCTGTAAGGTCAGATCTTGCTGTGATTTCAATAAAGGTAATAAGGTATGTATGTGAAGAATGGTTGTATTTTACAGTCATTTAGTCCATATTCTTCTTTTAGGCTTATAGCGTTCATTGCATAACATGTTTTTATTTTATTATTGTTAGATTGATACTTTTTATTCGGTTTACTAGGACCTCTTTTAATTCTTAACATGTTGTATTTATATGTACGTTTGGGTTGTATTAGTTCGTTAAGTGGTAGGTTAGCACCATGTGGCTGGGTGCGAGCCCAGTATTTTAGTAAATTACATTCACGTCGCAGATCCAGTGGTTGTACAACTGTTTCTACTTCTATTGCTGCGGCTCTAGTTGATTGATAGGCACCCGTTGCTACTTTTAATGCTGCTCTTTGAATTATTTCTAGTTTATTTAGATGACTGGCCGCTGCGTCTTTGTATAACATACAGCCGTAGTCCATTTTAGATAGTATTAATGCTTTATAGAATCGTAGGAGAGACGGTTTGTCTGCTCCATATGATGTACCTGATATAATGTTTCATTAGATTAAGGTCCTTCCTACACCGTTGGACTAGGTCTGTTACATGAGGACCCCAGGTTAATCTGTCGTCTAATATCATACCTAGAAATTTTGCACATTTCTTGTAAGGGATTGATTGGTTGTTCACCACTAGATTTTTTATTCTATAGTACTGTTCTCTTTTATAGGTATACCGCTGCTCCGCATCTTTATAGCACAATGTCCCTCCGTTATGAAATATGACTGCCTCAGTTTTAAGTGGGGAGATTTTAAACCTACATCTAGATTCGCATGTGCATTCCAGATCGCGCTGTCATCAGCAAATTGTGATAGGTCTTCTGTTTTACGTGTATTCTTATTAGCATTGTTAAGTTCAGTATGCAGTGTGTCAATCATGATGTTGAATAATATTGGACTAACGACGCTGCCCTGGGGGCAACCATTATATATGTTTTGGAATTCGGAGTGCTCTGTTCCTATTCTGACTCTAATTTTCCTGCCCGTAAGAAATTTGTCAAGCCATAACACCATTCTGTTATTTATGCCCTTCTCTATGAGTTGCTCTATTGTTCCTTTTGTCCACATTAGGTCAAAGGCTTTCTCTAGGTCTAAGAAGACAGCAACGACCGTTTTATTTTCCATCATAGCTGTTTTAATTACGGTTTCCAGTCGTGCTAGTTGATCTAAGGTAGATCTTTGATTTCTGAATCCTGATTGAGTCGGGCTTATTTTTTGGTTTGATTCTATATGGTGCTTTAACCTATTCGCTACCATCGTTTCCATCACTTTGCAAATTGTTGGTGTTAACGATATTGGTCTGTATGATGATGGATACGTTGTATCCTTTTTAGGTTTTAATATAGGGATGATGGTAGCTTCTTTCCAGGAGTCAGGTAGGGTACCGTTTTCCCAGGATTTATTTATAGCCAGAAGCAATTGTTCCATAGATTCAATAGGGAGATGCTTTAAAATTGTATAGTGTATTTTATCTGCTCCTGGTGCTGTATTCTTTTTACTTTTAAGGGCAGCTTTTAGTTCTGACATGATGAAACGTCTATTGAGGCAGGTTCCTTCATTTAATTCAGGAATTATTGTTTGTGTATCTATCTTAGATTGGATAATTGGATCTCTTTGTTCTTTAACTTGTCTAAATTCTGGTGTAAGGTTGTCGTTACTTGAAATAGTTTTATAATGGTCTGTGAGCACCTCTGCCTTTTGTTTTTCATCGCAAACTAGGTTGTTGTTATGTAAAATTGGTGGTAGTGGTGGTGTACGTTTACCTCTGATTCTATTGAATTGATCCCAAATTTCTTTACTAGTTTTTTCGTTATTAAGTTCCGAAATAAATTTCTCCCAACCGATTTGTTTTGCCTCATTTAATATGGTGGACGCGAGGGATTTGGCCTCCCGATACTCGTCCCGCCTTTTTTCTTTCAGGGTTTTATGGTATTTATATGCTTGTTTCCATCTACGCAGACAGTTCTCCCTGTTTTTAATGGCATCCGAGCAGGCAGGAGTCCACCAGGGATTGGTTGGGCGATTGTGTGTTTTGCCACTTGTCTGTGGTATGCATTCCTTACTGATTTCGTAGAGAGTGCTCACCAATTCATTATGATATTCATTGCAGTTTAATTTTTTCTCTATGTGTAACATAATGATGAAATAAAAAAAAAAAAAAAAAAAAAAAAAAAAAAAAAAAAAAAAAAAAAAAACGCTCCCAGTCAGCCTGACCTAACTTCCATTTAGGAATTGTTGCGGGAGTACTCTTATGGTATTGGGTCAAAACTTTAGTAATTATTGGATAGTGATCACTTCCTAGTGTAGAATCGTGTACGAACCAGAGGACGAAGAAGCTAGAGCTGGTGTAGCTAATGTGATGTCTGGTGTTGTTTCCTATACCTTTACTATGTGGGATATGAGACGTATCGAAGGTTACGGCCCCATCATTTAATAATACGTAATCTGTATTGTCTAAAAAGTTTATTATTTCATCACCAGTTTTGTTAGTTTTGGCGAGATAATGCACGTCCCAAAGTGGGGTTGTGTCCGTTAAAGTCACCCAATATCAGAGCTTTATTACTTATCTGTTTGGTAATGTTATATAGATTGTGTAGTTTAGTAGCGTTTGTACTGCCACGGGACCGATGTATACATTTAGTATGTCTATATTACCTTTGTTACCTAATATTTTAATTGCAGAATAAAGAATCTTTTCTGTTTCCTTCAGATGATTCGTTTTTAATTTTGTACAAGAAACTCCATTTTTAGCATATATGCCTACTCCACTACCATGGAATGGATTTGTGGAGTGCGCTATTAAGTTGTATCCTGTTAGAGTTGATGGTTTTGGCATTTCCTGAAGGCATATTACATCGGGTGACAATATGTTAGTTTCTATAGCATTTATTAGCTCTCCCTTTGTCCGTAGAAATCCCCGACAGTTCCATTGAAGGACTGTCAGGGGGTGATTATTACTATTATTATTTCTACCCATATATGTTTATGTTGTATTAATGTTATGTATTATTGCGAACATATTCTGCGTTTGTGCAGAGAGCGCCATGTTTACTATTCAGAGGTTCTGGCTGGGAGGCTGTTTCAGGTTCATTGCTTCTCAGCTGTACTGGAGGCGCTAGAACATTGGGACCTTGCTTACATTGGACTTTGCGTTTAGGTTTTTTAGTTTGACGACTACCAAATGTTCCATTCCTGTTAAAAGTTTTTGATTGTTTTTGTGCAAGGGGCATATTGTGTGTTTTGTTCTTATTAGATTTAGCGCACTTATTTGTTTCCCCCACCGGGCTACCCATTGGACTGGCATTTGGGGTGGATGTTTTAATGGTGTTGGTTGCTGCCTCTGTGTGTTGTTTCGTAACATTTCTATGACCTTCTGCTATGTTGTATGTGTTAATGTTGTCGCTGGAACTATTTTGTGATATATTTGATAAGCATAGAGGTGATGACGCTGAGGCGGATTTGTTGGGGCTATTGTTTACGACTGGGCAGCAAGGACTTTTTGCGCAGTCCATGCTGATGCTATGTGACATTTCGGGTTCCATCTCAGTTGTTATGCCGAGTTCCCCCGCCAGTTCTAGTATTGTTGTGTCTATTTCCGTTATTAGTCCAGCATGTTTGCGATTACTCGTAGCTATTGATGGATGCAGGGGTTCAGTATTGTTATTTCTTCTTTTTTGTTTAGTGGGTGGGGGTGATGTAGGGTTTTGTCTGGGTGTCGTGTTTACGTGTTGAATAATAGCGGCAGTAACTTCGGGTGTGTGAACTGACCTATTTTGTTGATGGGACTCTGCTATGTGACCTATTATTCCTTGCATTTTAATTCCTAAATGAGATTCTAATGTTGTTTCTATCACCGCTATTAGATCCAAAAGTTGATTCTTTGTGACATACTGCTGTATTTCAGTATCTCGTTTGGCGTGTGTATCCATGGATGGTGATTCAGATGCCCGTTTGCGTTTATTGTATTGTGGTGTGGCTGGGATAGTTGATTACTGACTGTTTTGTTGTTGTATAGGTAGATTAGTGGTGGCATGAACATGTGTGGTATTGGTCGAAGTGTGTGTTTGCAGTTGTTCCTTGAGTGCGTCACGCGTTAGTTGTCTTGTTTGATTTTTGTGATTAATGTGCGTCTTGTATTTAAGAAATATCGGGCAGTATGGATCGCTGGCTCGATGGCCACAAGCCTGTAATTCTGCTACAAAGCAATTGTTGCAGAAATCGTTGTCCCTCGTGTATTTAGATGTGCAATCCTTATAGAAGTGTGCATACCCACAAATTGGGCAGCTGACAAAATTGTTTTTCTGCAAGCGTCCTTGTCCGGGTGACCAAACTGCTGGCATTTATTGCAGCGAATTGGTCGTTGAATTGTTATGCCAATATCGATTGGGTTACCGTGGTGTGCGTCGGTGATGCTGTTCTTTTTGGCGTCTAATGCTAGCATGATGTCTTCCTTGCTCAAGCGGGCGAAGTCAGGGTGCTCAGCTATGCCCACCGTGACAATTTGTTGTTGTTGTTGGTGCGTGTTGGACTGAGTTTTCCTGGCATGGTTTATTAACTAACTTGAATTCTACGTTTGACATACTTGGGGGTGCCGTGAATGATTTTGCTCTACCAATCCATTGTTTTGGTAGAGTGACTCTAATGATGTCCGGTACGCTGTCGAGTGTACACCGAATATCTGACTGGTTTAGTCTATTACCCAGGAATGACATCAGGGCCAAGACGAAATGCGGTAATCTTATTGCAGCTCGCCTGGACCCAATGATTTTGAAGCGGATTGTGTCAGTTTGTGTGTTGTTGTGTGTCTGTTTGTCAGGTATTGTGTCTGTGACTGGCTCCACAGTTGATTGACGTGATGGTGGGGTGGTCTGTGTGGTACATGTATGTGGTTGCTTGGCCTCTGGTGATTTACTACTAGGCGATAGTGAGTCTGACATGTCCTGTTTCCTATTTCTCTTTTTCGTATTAGGTGTGTTGAGTTGTGCCATTATTTAACTTTAACCGAAGATGGGAAACGAATATTTTTGATAATAAGTAATAGTAAGTAATTTCACAGTTTTATTGTTTTCTGTACGTTGGCGCCTTGACTATATATAGTATATGCTTCTAAAGTGTAATTTCTGCATATATCAGTCTGTCTATATCTGTCTATATTGTCTATTTATACAAGAAGTACTAACAAATAATAACAGTTTTGATTGATTTTCGTACGTTGGCCCCTAGACTATAGATAGCAATGTGCTACTGTGATGCAAGTTATATTGACTATTCCAGTAATATTATAATTTATATAAACAAGTATATATATGTATATATTTAAGTATATATTTAGTTCTTATTATTATTGGAAAAATGAATTGAATTAGGATAATTTAAATTAAATTCTACTAATCAAATTAAATAATAAATAATAATGGATCCCTACGTACAAAGAATCCACTGAGAAGAATAAATATACTCACAATATAACCTCACAGTGGCAACGTATGTGTTGAGTTAATATACTTACGCGTGCGCGCCAAGTACAACAATAGGGACCACCTTACCTGTATTGCCGTGGTAAGCTGTGGTAAGCTGTGCTTTGTATTCAGTGTAGATGGCTATTATTAGTAGTATTTATTGATGTGGTCAGATTTGAACCACAGCTGAGAAAAGAGACCCTATGCTATGCAGAACCACGATAAATCCCGTGTTTATTCAATTTAATCTACACAGATCACTATACAGAGCAGAGCAGAGCAGAGCCAGAAATAATAAATTAATACACTTACTTGATTGTTGCTGCTAAGGTGTCGTTACTAGCTGGTAAATAAGTGATATATTGAAGTACTCACAAGATTTGATGTTTTGCGATCGATTGCTATCAGAGCAATATAATGCGACTGTTCCGGTCAACGAAATAAATCACACTCCGATGATATATAACTTTGAACATCCACGTATTTATATTAAACAGCTACGTGTCATATATTGCTCAATCGTTTCATTAATTACAATCAAACGATTAAATGTGTTAACCAGTCTCATTAAATTGATCATTTGATTAACGGCACCAAACCAATTTGTATCTGATTAAAGACATTTCTCGGCGATTAGCACAAACACAAACACATAATGAACGTGAATTAATGGTGATGACCAATGATCACCAATTAATTGTTATCAAAGACTGATTGCCGCAGTAGCCATAATTGACTAATTTTATAAGTAAGGTGTAAAATTTGTTGATTCTTGTGAAGAATAACCTAATAAAATATAACTATTCCCGAAATATTAATTGCAATCAAGATATTATATTTGAAAATTATACTGTGGCGAATCGTGTTTAAACTGTGGCGAATCGTGTTTTAACTGTGGCGAATCGTGTTTACTCTGTGGCGAATCGAGATGTGGCGAATCGTGATTGTGGCGAATCGAGATATTACCCTCTATCGATCTGCTCTCCCTTTGGCGCCTCTAGAATAATATGCGACTGGTTCCCAAACATTCGCTGTCATTGCTACGCCGCGGTTTCGTGCGTGGAACCCATAGTTTGTGACCTAAATATAGCCGTGTCACGAAGGCAAGCGTGTTGAGATTTGAAAAACAATTTTCGTTATTTTGGCTAATTTTTCGCTCATATTTTGATGAGCGAAGAATATTTATGGAAAAATAAACAATACTTGTATTGATCAATTCGGTGTTTTATTGTGTTTAGTGAGGAATACAATTCGCAATCGGTGCCACTATTCACTTGGGTGAAATCTTACCCAGACAGTACATGGAAAATGTTGTTCGGGTTGACAGAAAACGGGGAGGTGGTGGGGTAATTATTGCCGCAAAAGATGACTTTATTTGCAGCGAGGTTCCCGATCTGCATACAGACTGCGATATTGCCTGGATGAAAATGGAGGTTACTGGCTGTAAACCACTTTATTTATGTAGCTACTACAAGCCTAGTGATGGCAACAGCTCTAGTTTAGACCAGTTTTCCGAGTCACTTCGGAGATTGGGTATGACTGGTTCCCCTGTTCTTATTGCAGGAGACATGCATTTTCCCGGATACGACTGGCAAAACAACTGTATAAAACAGAATTGTGACTATCCCACTCTTACTTTTCAGTTCGTTGACCTCTTAGACGACATGGGCCTGACTCAACTTGTAGACTCACCCACCAGGGGCAACAACATCCTTGACCTTGTTATCACAAACAACCCCAAAATAATTTCTTCATGCAAAGTGATCCCGTAAGTGACCATGATGCTGTCCTAACTTAAATTGACATTAGGCCTATTAAAAACAAGCAAACCCCCAGAAGATTGCGCTCTACAGTAAGGGTGATTGGGAGGGACTTAGAAAGCACATTACTACCTTTGGGGAAAGTCTATTGCAAAATGTTGACACTTCAACCCCGGTTAACCAATTATGGGTCAATAAAACTTCGGAGCTCGAAAGAGCCATCAGCCAGTTCATACCGCACAAAACTGCAAAGTTAAAAGATAGACAACCTTTGATTAATGGTAAAATAAGGCGTCTTATTAGGAAACGGGATAAACTTTGCTTTAAAAACAGATCTAAACCTACCCCTGAAGGTTTAAGTAAACTAAAAACTCTCAAACACCATATACAGACACTGAGCAGAGGAGCTTACTGGGAGTATGTTGAAGACTTAATTACTCCAAAAGATGAAAATGCAGTAACTGAAAATTTCAATATTACAAAACGTTTGTGGACTTTTATTGAGCACAAACAAACAGATGCTATTGGGCTTAAATCCCTGAAGAGAAACGGAGTATATCTATTACCGATCCAATCTCAAAAGCCAATTTGCTTAATGACCAGTTCCACTCTGTTTTCTCTCAGCAAACTCCCATGAAACTCGTTTCTTACTGCAAATATGTTTCAAACCTTTTTTCCAGAAAAGAAAACGACATGCCTTTTTAGATAGAGGTAACAGAAAATGGTGTACAGAAACTTTTGCAAAAACTTTCAGAATCCAAGGCCCCAGGCCCATACCATACAATATTACTCCTACTATTCTGAAGCGCCTCTCGGCTGAACTTGCGCCAATTCTTACTCTACTTTTCAATACCTCACTTCAGCAGCAGTCTAGCTCTACCAGACATTTGGAAACAAGCCAATGTAACACCAATATACAAGAAAGGTGACAAAACGACACCTTCGAACTATCGCCCTGTCTCTCTAACTTGTATCTGCTGTAAGCTCTTGGAGCACATTGTTTGCAGTAATATGATGCAGCATCTCAATAGGAACAATATTCTTTATCCCCTCCAGCATGGCTTTCGGGAGAAGCGTAGCTGTGAAAGTCAACTTATTGAATTTGTTCACGACATAGCCCTCAACATACAGAGTGGTAGACAGAATGATGTTGTAGTCATGGATTTCGCTAAGGCCTTTGATAAGGTAGCACACAATAGGCTCCTCTACAAACTCTCATCATATGGCGTGAAGGGATTAGCACTCGGCTGGATAGGATCTTTTCTTAGTGGTAGGTCTCAGCGTGTCGTCCTTGAAGGGAAAGCTTCTACGTCCGTTCCAGTACTATCTGGTGTTCCACAAGGCTCTGTGCTTGGTCCTGCGTTATTTCTTGATTATATTAATGACCTCCCGGAGTACACAACCCATAGTACTGTCCGGCTCTTTGCAGATGACACATTGTTGTACTTAGCTTTATATAGCCCATTTGACTGCAACAAACTTCAAGACGACCTTCATAATCTCGAGAGATGGGAATCCGACTGACAAATGTCTTTTCATCCTGATAAATGCGAGGTTTTTCACATTACCACCAGGAAGGCTCCTGTTATGCATAACTACTCTCTCCACGGCCAAATTCTTTCTTCAGTTCCTTGTATTAAGTACCTCGGGGTTAACATCAGCCACGATCTGAAGTGGAATAAACATATAAACTCCGTCTCATCTAAGGCCAATCAGACTCTAGGTTTACTGAAACGTAACCTCAGGATCAACTCGAAGACTGTCAAAGAACGAGCTTATAAATCCCTTGTTCGTCCTAAGCTAGAATACTGTTCCACAGTCTGGGACCCCAAGAGCATTAGCAAAGACAATGAGGGTGACGTAACTTTGCATAGGCTTGTACACCAACTCGAGATGGTCCAGAGGAGGCTTCCCAGCCAGCATGACCATATCGGGCCGATATCGGATACCAATCGGCATATCGGCATATCGGCCCGATAACGGGCCGTCATCGTGCCGATATGGACACATGTACAACTGCATATCGATGTTTATAGGATATTTTACGTGGATATGTTCTATTTTTGTTAGTATTTGTATTTAATGCTGGTTTTCGCGATAAATGTGTACAAAGACATATATAGATTTGCCGATAACTGGCCGCCGACGGCCCGATATCGACATATGTCGACGTCCTCGTGCCGATATTGACACATGTGCAACTGCATATCGATGTTTATAGGATATTTTACGTGGATATGTTCTATTTTTGTTATTATTTGTATTTATTTGCGGTGGTTTGGCGAAAAATGTGTACAAATACATATATAGATTTGCCGATAACTGGCCGCCGACGGCCCGATATCGACATGTATGTCGATATCGGCCCGATAACGGGCCGCCCTCGTGCCGATATTGACACATGTACAACTGCATATCGATGTTTATAGGATATTTTACATAAATATGTTCTATTTTTGTTATTATTTGTATTTAATGCTGGTTTTCGCGATAAATGCGTACAAACACATATATAGATTTGCCGATAACTGGCCGCCGACGGCCCGTTATCGAAAACTTTCTGCAGCAAATGATCAATTCATAGTGGATAATTGTAATAAGTTATATTAAAATCTTAATTTAATTTTTATGATATTTCTTTGATAAGGATAAAAAAGAATCTACTACACAACATGTGCAAATCTCTCCTTGTATTTTAATACAAATATTTATTTACTGCGGTGCTCTTTCTTTCTTTCTTTTGGCGCAAAATCATAACAAAGGCAAAGAAAGACGCATTTCATATTCTTTAAATATTCACTGCTAAAAGTGGAAATACATTCTGAACACCATTGCAACTGTTTTTGGTAGAATAATAATATTGAATTGTATTGAAGCTAAAACAACTGGTAAGCATGTTGAATAAGATGTTTTAGATACTTATGATTAGTAGTGTAATGCGTTTTCGTGGGTGTTTGCATAATTTGAATGTTATGTAGGTTGGTTCTGTAGTTTGTTCATTTATAGTACGATAGTAATACTATTACGTGAGCTGTATCATGGGAGTAGTTTCTGAAATTTGTTCTAGCAAAGAAAACAGTTTCATTACCCTGAACAATGACATTGTTTTGTTAGATGTAATTCTTGAAAAATGAATATCCAGACACACATAATGGAAAAAATTATGGACACATTTCCTAATTTAGATTTATTCATGGGCCAGCTTTCACCTTTTTCATTCATAGATTATGCAGATTGTAACATCACGGCTAACTGATTAAGAACTATAGGTTCATATTTCCGTTGACTAAATTTATGTAAACAATAAATAATCAATATAAAATTGATAAATAAACATGTATCCCCAACCTTTCTAAGGGTTTGATCACATGACCAAATTGACTGATTTGTTTGTGGTAAATGCTGTAATGTGACGCCTATGAGGGTAGCGTGGATTATAGGCATAAAACGACACACTGTAGTACGGTTGTGCACATTGCTTGGTTTATTTATTTCCTTATGGTGTGTGCACACTGGTAAAATTATTCACATCAGAATTAATGACAGTGATTTCAGTAATCTTTACCTGCTGAATTCAGTTGACAAATATACAGAGACTAGTGGCTTCTATTTCAATCACTTCTAAAACTACCCTTTTCTTTTCAAATCTATGCATCTGCTTATATACCATGAATAATCCCGCCGTATCCAGCAGAATCCTGCAGAAAACGGCAGAATACAGGTGTGATATTCTGCCAGGTAGCCTAGCGACGCTGGCGTGATAAGTTAAATCTGGCAGAATTATCAACTAAACTCGGCGAATCAAGATAACTAATCCATGAATACACAAATTACCGAAGTAGTGACATTTTCCGATGGCGAAATAAGAAGAATTCTGACTTTGAAATAGGAATATGCGAATTTCTGAACGTGCTATTTACCTCATTTGCATAACTGTCATAACAAAAACGCCCACAGGGCTATACCACAATGCATCAGACTTCCGCCATGAAACTGTCACTTATCCAGTCACGCGAATCCAACATTTTCCGTAAAAATACTCTTATATCGCCAATTATGTCTTTTGACATAGGATGAACAGGTAAACTTGACATGTCTTAATCAACAGTAACATAATGTTATCCAAAACATTCGCAATAGTTAGCGTAAAACTATGATTGTCATGGGTTTTCATGCTTCGGAACTATGACAACAATTGTGCTTCGAGTTCGATAACAAAGTATCAAATAACTTGAAATGTCAGCCTCTATGAATTATTATGGATGGTAATAATATTATTTGTAACATTCTCATAAGACGTTATGATATGAAAAGTTGATAAATAATGCAGAACAAATGTTATTCTGAAATAAATACCAATATTTCACCAACAAAATAGTCCCATAATCTCCTCAACATCATAGTGCTACAGTAATACCGGTTTGATCCTCTTTTTTTTCCACCAAAATATTTGTTGTTTGAGAAGAAAAACTGAATGAACTATATGTACATGTAACGAGAATTCCAAATTATCAACATTATCTATAACGGACACATCTTGTAGTTGTTAATAAGGGCAGAAATTGATTATATGAAGTCCGACTTCGAGAATAAATCAATTTTCCTGTGAGATCACCATCAATTAAACTTGCTAAATTCAAGATTTGTTGTATTTGCCAAATTCTTGTGGTAACGTACATAACATTGTATTGAAATATGGCTAATTGTCCAACAGATGAATAGTGGACAAAACGCAGAAAAATAAAAGTGAAAGTTCGAGAACACTTGGCTGCCATACATGATGCTGCGGAACACTTTCAGTATCAATCAGATCAATCGGGTATATTTGATAGGTCTCTCTCCGATCAAGTTGATGATGAAAATGTCGCTTTAGTTACAAGACAGTCCGATTCTTGTACAGAAGAAATCATGTTTTTATGTATAAAGTTTATAAAAGAAAATGTATTGAACAAATAATTATATATTTACAAATTAATTATTTTAATATCTTCATTTTTCAACCATTTGTAGATAGTTATGAGAAATGCCGATCCAAACTGACACGGGCGGAGTTCGAGTCGGACATCCAGACCGATGTAGAGGAGCCGAAACAGAAACGGAGAAGATGGTAATTAGATACCTAACATCACTTACTGTTTGTCTATCCCAATCAAACTGGGATGACTCACTAGCCCAGTGGTACTTGTATACACAGGAGCACGAGGAATGGTTGATCAACTTCATGTTTTGCGGCTTATTCCAGTGTATTTCGGTGCATTTCCCATTATTTCTATGTAAACTCGATAATTCGTTTACTTTGGGTAATTTTCGTAGATTTGGGTATATTGCATAGATTTGGGTAACTATACTATCGCTTAACACCATCCGCGCAAAAAAAAATCTTGATTTACCCGCGTATTCGCCTTTCCAGATTTGATCGCGTTATCCTCTCATAATGACAGAAGGAATGAAAGCTTTATTCTCGATTGGCGAGTAAAAGTTCCGACCCCCTCGACTTCGAGACTGATTCCATCGTCAATAGTCAACAAATTATTACTCCAAAGTCCAAATTCAGATTATATCGATTCGAGAGACATATAACAATATTTTGATGCAGACAGAAATCTTGAACAACATTATTTGTGGTATATATTGAATATATAAAAATGGGTGTCATCGCCGATTTTGAATCAAGACGACATCCCGGAGATAACACATCTCGTCTCCGGCGTGCGATCCATGACGTATGACCTATGTGCAATTTCATTGGCTTACTAGTCGAGACACTTTACTATAAAATCCATATTTGGATTTCGTAGTAAAAATTCCGACACGGATGTGTCGACACTTGTGGTTTTGTAACGCGCTCAATGAGTCAGCCAATGAACGCCGCGCTGACAAATAGCATTTACACTCTGTTTATCAACAATCTCGCTTTCTAATCTTAGTTTGATAATGGACAATATATGTTCTTTTTGAGACAGAATATGAAAGTCTAACTTCAAGTGACGGTCCATACCATATACAACAATATTAATGGACAGAATAAAACCGGGTTTGTTGTTATTGGTGGAGAATTAAGCGTTTTATCATTAAAAAACTGCTGCGGATAGTCGCGATCTTTCTTACCTTCTAACTGTGATAACGTAATCTGACACGGGATTGTGTGGATGCTTAGGTATGCGGCGTAGAATGTGTCGCGTTTGTAACAAACCAGCCAGACCACCAAATACACACGAATAACACACAAAACACCGAAATATCAACCATTCCTCGTACACCTGTGCTTGTATATACATGTACAACCAGAAATGGTTGAATCCCTGTCATGGGCTTGAATAAATAGTTTTCCAGTATTATCATATCCCACCCCTCTTTCGGAGGAGACCAGATATTTCCATACTTCACTATGGTTGTATAGACCCTGCATGTCATTGTGTCTCTTTTATGACTTAAAATTCGATCTTCCACGGTTTCCATCTGCTTTACTTCATACTCTACATACATGCACACAATTTTTAGTTAGTGATGAGCATACTGTGATCAACCATAAATCGAATCTATACTTTGTAGGCCCACCCTGCGGTATGATGACAGCGACACTGACGAAAACGTTGCTCCGTCTGCCAGTCGAGGCAAAGTGTCGGCCACCTCCACTCATACCGTCTCGGCAGGCAAAATAACAGAGGCACTACCATTGCCGCCAGCCAAGGTTCCCATAACGAGCCCACTACGTGCGCATCAACAAACAGCGCCATCACTACCACACACGGACGTCACGGAGCCATCTATATTCCCACGAACAGCGCCATCACTACCACACACGGACGTCACGGAGCCATCTATATTCCCACGAACAGCGCCATCACTACCACACACGGACGTCACGGTGCCATCTATATTCCCACGAACAGCGCCATCCACGCCATCAGCGTCAACAACACCCCGAGTACCGGCACCAGGATCTTCAGCCAGTGTGTCGTTCAAAGTTGTTGTTTTTTTTCACACACAAACTTTACTTAATACTACAGTATGCCATAGGGGCATATCCATGTTTTACTAACATAATATCCTAGTTTTTCCTACAGTTTGTGACTTGAAAAACCTACAGGTATATAAGCCCCATTGCTCCCAATGAAATGATGGTATAGATTGCAGATATTACCGGAGTGAATGAGCCCGAACATGAGCAAATATTTCCTATTGCATATCCGATAACAGTTGGAATCGATGTTGCTATTTTGAGACAATATCCATGAATCCCATCAAATATGTGAAATCGTCCAAAATACAAAATGTTCTCTGACACACATAGGCTATGCAATTTTCCCAAAATTGTTGATGTCATTTACTCAAAATAACTAACTCTTGAACATTTAATAAGGCAACTTATCTCTAGAAAGGACTGGTTCTTCATTCAATATTATTACCAATCTGTTACACTACATGCATTGTCATCAAAGTGTTTATATACTCGTTTATATACGGTTTCAAAGTCACAAACTGTAGCTATGACAGTCAGGCTATGTTATACCTAGTATGTGTATTTGAGCGTCAGTTTATTGAAGTCCATCTAACTAGTGTCACCATTGTTATAGTATTGCTGTCGTCTAGTCATTAATTGTTGTTTTTTTTCTACTTGTGCTTTGCGTAGTATTTAAGCCTCAGTTTGTGAAAGTCGGCTTAAAGTGGTGTCACCATTGTTAATAGTATTACTGACATCTTGTCATTATTAGTCTATTTTTCCTACTTGCTCTGGTGGGTGGTAAGAGGGAGCAGCGAAGGGTAATTTAACGATCGGCATTCATCCTTACCGGAAAGCTGACCTACATGATTTGGCCCTTTTTTACCGTTTTGGCACCCTGGTACTTGAGAGCTGAACCCTGTTATGCTCCATTAAGAAGTAATATGCTTATAGCTAATCATGTTACTTTGGGGCAGAGCTAAGTGACTATGGTGTGGCATGGACCTGGCACCAGGTCAGGATATTCTGATTTCAGGGCTGAATATATAGTTTATGTAAATATTGAGCTCTGATTTTTGGAATTTCCCTCATTTTTTACAGGTTAAATGCGGGATAGTCCATCCCGTTGGCCCGGCCTTACATGACCCTGGCTGTTGATAGTCCGTTAAACACCAATAATCAATCAATCCTACTTGCTCTTTGCCTAGTATTTTTAGCGTCAGTTTGTGAAAGTGGGCTTAAAGTATTTGTAACCATTGTTATAGTATTACTGACATCTAGTCATTATTTGTTTACTTTTCCTACTTGCTCTTTGCGTAGTATTTAAGCGTCAGTTTGTGAAAGTCGGCTTAAAGTATTTGTAACCATTGTTATAGTATTGCTGACGCCTAGTCATTATTTGTCTATTTTTCTACTCGCGCATTGTGTAGTATTTGAATGTCAGTTTGTGAATGTCGGCCTAAAGTCAAGTTCTGATTTCAGGAATTACCCCATATATGGACAGGTTGATTGGGATAGTCCAGTCTGTTGGCCCGGCCTTAAATTACCATAGCTGTTGATAGAGGCCCCTGTTCAACAACAATAACCCCACAATACACCCTGATTGCGGGCAGTTGGTGCTTTGTCAGGGGCATGAGGAGGGTAATTTAACAATCTGAGTGGGTGGTAGGAGGGAGCATGCGATGGGTCGTTCAACAATTGGGGTTCAACTTTACCTGAATGTCGACCTACATGGTTTGGCCCTCATGTACCGTTTTGGGCCTCTGGTACTTGAGGGCTAAATCCTGGTATACACCATTAAGATAGTAATAAGATTAGAGCTGGTCACATTACATTTGTGTTTGAAGCTAAGTGACTCTGGTGTGGCATAGACCTGGCTCCAGGTCCTGGCATTCTATTTGCATTCTATATTGAACTCTGATTTTGGGAATTTCCCTCATTTTTGGACAGGTTGAATGCAAGAGAGTCTGGACATCTTGTTGGCCCTGCCCAAAAGATGCATACCCATACATTACACAGAATTTTTTTATAACAGAACTTAAACAGATACCTAGCTTTGTAATTTGTAATCATTCCACACGTTTCCTACATCAAAAGCGACCGCGACGCTTTTTACATAATATTACCTAATTTCTCAATACTGTACACAGAGCGATGCGTGTACCATGGGTAATGTGTGGGTATGCATCTTTAAATGACCTTAGATGTTGATGGGCTGTTAAACACCCAATAATCAATCCTGATCCTTATAGAAGAATGCTTACTTGCATGGTTCGGCCCTCATGTACAGTTTCAGCCTCCCGATACTTGAGAGCCGAATCCTGCTATACCAAATTGACAACTATGTGCGACTTGAACCTGTCACCAGGCTGGAATATTCTAATTTAAGAAACTGAATATACATGTATATTAGAAATATATACATCAAATTCTGATTTTGGAAATTTTACTAATTATAGACGTGTTGAATACGGGATAGTTTCGACACATTAGTTGAATGAATTCATTTGTTGATATGTCATGAATTTATTGAATATATGTGATACACCAATAATCAACCTATCTGATTTGTTGGTCCCATCTTTATTTGCCCATATTGGTATTTACAACAATCTAGTTGTGTTATAAAATTATCTTTATGTAAAATTGTGTTTATATACTTGTGCATTAATGATAAAATACAGAAAATACTAAACATCGACTTTGTATGCATTATGCCCAAAGTGGAATATGTCAGTGACCTATGTTGGTATGAGTTTACATTTATAGTGGTCAATTTTCACATTGGACTGATACTGGCATTGAAGCTGTAGACATACGGTACAAACATTGGTACAATATGTTAAAATCAAATTGTGCCAATAATTGTTGATTGCTAAAACAATATCAATCCAATATATAATTCCAATATCGGTCCGATGGGAAAACGATCAGCTGCCAATATCGGTCCGATGGGAAAATGATCAGCTGCCAATATCGGGCCGATGGGAAAACGATCAGCTGCCAATATCGGTCCGATGGCAAAACGATCAGCTGCCAATATCTGTCCGATGGGAAAACGATCAGCTGCCAATATCGGTCCGATGGGAAAACGATCAGCTGCCAATATCGGTCCGATGGGAAAACAATATCGTGCCAATATCGGACCTACGTTGGCATGATATCGATATTGATATCGGTCCGATATCGGACCGACGTCCATCCGACACGATATCGGGCCGATGAGATGTCGATTTGCAAACCGCTAATCGGTCCGATATCGAAAACGACATCGGGCCGATATCGAGAGTATATCGGTGTTATGTCGGTCCGATATCGACATGCTAGCTGGGGGGCTGCAAGATGGGTTTCTAACCGTTATCACAACACATCTAGTGTAACCGATATGCTGCACAGTCTGGAGTGGAGATCACTTGAACAGAGGAGAGTCGATGCCAGACTGAGTATGCTGTACAAAATTAGGAACAATCTTGTAGTCATAAATGAGGATAACTACTTAACACGAGGCACTGGTAGACGCCAACACCAATACCGCCAGTTGCGTGCCGACAAAGACTACACTCGTTTCTCCTTCTTCCCCAGAACTGTTGTACAGTGGACCCAACTACCCACTGACACCTGCCTGGCAGAGTCGCTGGATTCCTTTAAGGCTCAGGTCTTGAAGGTCCAGCACTCCAGACTCATTTAATTCTAAACCTTCTTCTTTTTCTTTCTCTCTCTGTGCTTCCTTCTACCTTTCCTTGGCCTACTGCTCTATCTAGTCTTTTTCGTTTTTCCTCTCATTTTCCCCTAGCACTCAACTGGTGATAACACTCACGTGTGAGGGTATACCAGTATACCGGCAAAATAAAATAAAATCGGTAGACGCTTGCAAAATGTGTCTTCATTGGACGCAAGGCGTCGGAGGGGAATCGCAATTCCTGTATATCCGACGGCCTTGGCAGGTCATATAATATATATGACCAGGCAAGCTAGCCAATCAAAAGCCGAGAAACTTATCTGCGGTATGACAAATGTGTATGTGACTGGAGATATCACAGGCCATCGGCATGTTGATAGGATAGTGTATTATACTTTTTAGACAACTAGTCATGTGATCAATAAATGGAATTTTATGAGAAATAGAAAATACATTACTTCTTGAAACTGGTGATGGTGAAATTGAGGCACATTTAGTTCAAAGGCTTGATTATAAATACATTGACTAAGGAATGAACGTATACTATGTCTTAAACGTACAATTAAATACACTATCCTATCAACACGCCGATGGCCTGTGTGAGAAATGGGGCTTATGGGTTTTGGGACCAGTGTAGATCCTGACCAGGCTGTGCATCCGCAGTCTGATAACCGTATACAGCGTTTGATCGCCATTCCATCAATTACACTCTTGAATGCGTCTAACAAGCAATATATATTGTTAACAGGCTACATGAGTGCAATATTGTATCAGGAGCTGCACTGGTCACAAATACCATACTCCCTATTTCTCCAGCCACAGCCACATATAAGTACACCAATTACCGGTAGAGATGGTTCAGAAGAAGACTGACAGATGGATCTGTAACGGGTATCATAGTACATCTTCTGCAACCAACATGCAGGATAGTCTATAGCTAGTGGTTATATTTTGAGCAAATTTAAGACGTGATCAAAGCCCAATACAAATCAATTCCTCAAACGCGGGGTTGGGCTCCCCAAAGCATAAACCATCAATCAAGATCGTAATCGGTAGTTTTTCTTAAACCCTGGTTAGAGCATTAATTTTGTTGTGCACTAGACGCATAAAACCCCCAAATGAGACCTCAAGCCCGAGTTTGAGGTTCGGCAAATGCACAATAATTATCAAACCCGGTTTGGGGCTCTCAAATCAGAGTTTGAGGCATCCATATAAGCACAATAATTTCTCAAAACAGGAACTATTGTGCATTTGGCGTTCAAAGGGTAGTTTTCCGAAATAATATCGATCAAAGCAGAAACCCTGGTTTGAGATAAAACAATAAATCAAGAATTGTTGTGCACATCAGTAGTAGCTCAAACCCGGGTTTGGACCACAAACCAGGATTTAAAGAAGTATTGCCCAAGTAGATTGCAATATAATTATTCAGTTGACATTGTCTGCTTCTCGCAAGACAGTCTTTAAAAAAATGACGACGGACACGACGGACCATTACCAAATTTGCGCCAACGTTTATTGTAGATGTGCTTAAATTACCCCTACGGCATGCCGTGGTACGCCGCCATGGCCCTGGTGTAAAACTCCCAACATGACAATGCTCGTCCGTATGTAGCCAGAATCATCGGCGGGTATATATATATATATAGCCCAAACAAACATCGACGACTTTCCGTGGCCCGCGATTTGTCCAGACATAACTTAATACAGTACTATCAGATTCATACTGATATACAGCAGGTGATCCGTCACAGGCATTGCACCAAGAATGGCGGCAGCATCTGCACGACGCACCGATTGGCGGTTATGTTACGCCATGGCATGCAACAAAACATCAATGCTAAACACCAGTAAACTTCAATGCTGAATGGACTTCATATTCTGCATAGGTTTTACTACCGTCCCATTTATCCATTCACATATTATGTCGGCCACGCTACATACTCTGTCCTCCTTTCTCCATCTCTCTTCTTCCTTTCCCCGTATTCCTACTTATCTCCATATCGCACCCTCGTCTAATCACGTTTTCCATCTCACCCTTTCCCCGTCGGTAAATATGTCTCTTTCTACGTCTCTTCCAACTTCTCTCCACCTCTCTGCACCCCCTGTCTCCCCCCGTACGACCGCCAGTTTTCAACTATATCCACCCTCTTTCCACCTCTCTCCATTTCACTCCATCCCTTGTATGTCCACCTTACTCCACCTCCATGTCTTCCTTCATGTGTCCGTCACTCTCTATCTCACTCTCGTCCCTCGTGTGTCCACCTCTCTCCATCTCCCTATCTTTCCTCGTGTATCCACGTCTCTCCATCTCACTGTCTTCTCTGATGTTTCCACCTCTCTCCATCTCACTGTCTTCTCTTATGTTTCCACCTCTCTCCATCTCCCTATATTCCCACGTGTGTTAACCTATCTCTCCATCTCCCTCTATTTCCTCGTGTGTCCACCTCTCTCCACCTCCCTCTCTTCAATCGTGTGTCCACCCCCCTATCTCCATCTCACTGTTATCGCGCATGTGTCCACCGCACTCCATGTCAACATCTCACCATCTCCCTCTCTTCCCTCGTGTGTCCACCTCACACCACACAATGTCTTCCCTCTTGTGTCCACCTCTATCCATCTCTGTCTCTGCCGTATATATACATCGTACAACTCTCTAGATTTCCTTCCATCTCTCTTCCCCGTCTGTCTGTTCACCTCGCTCCACCTGTCTCCATCGCATATCCACCTATCGATCCCAGTCTCCCTCTCTTCCCGAATTGACTCCAGCTCTCACCATTTCCGCCTCTCCTACCACTGTCCACCTCTCTCTGTCTCCATCTCTTCCCCCGTATCTCCAGTTTTCTCCATATTCCTCTCTTCATTTACCACTCTCATATATCTGTTGTAATATGGAATCAGCTAAATGTATGCAGCATACTGTAATTATTTGGCGGCCATCTTGGATGCATATTTCTCAAAATTATCACTGATGACAGAGTAGATATACATGTAGATGGACAGCCAAATCGCCAAAAAAGGTATCGTTTTCCGTCTGTCCAACTAACACAGCCATGGTACTACAACACAGTATAGGTGTACATTGGGCAACTTTGCTTGTTTAGCCAGCCGCCATAGCACTTTGTTGTAGGGGGTGGTCGATTTTCCTGTTTTCGTGCATTTCTGACTTCAATTGACCACCATGCTTGAAAACACGCACAACCGGGCCATGGTACTACAGCACAGTATAGGTTTTCATTGGGCAACTTGGCTTGTTTGGCCAGCCGCCATAGCACTTTGTTGTAGGGGGTGGTCGATTTTCCTGTTTTCGTGCATTTCTGACTTTGAACAATTGACCACCATACTTGAAAGTAATTTCAATCTTATTGCATGCTTTATTATTGGTTGGTGACATTGAGACAAGACATGTAACCTATGTAATCAATGTAACCAATGCTATATAGTGGTTACAAATGGACATCTATGTGCACAGGTGTATGGGGTGCCGTTTTGGACTTTAATAGCACTTCGTGATATCATCACTTCAAATACATGATATCACCTATTCGAATGGATGATATCACCTATTTGAAGTGATGATATCACCTATTCTAATGGGTGATATCACCTATTCGACACTGAAATGGTGATATCATGCATTCGAACTGGTGATATCATCACTTCAAATGGATGATATCACCTATTCGAATGGATGATATCACCTATTTGAATGGGTGATATCACCTATTTGATTTGAAGTGATGATATCATCCATTCAAATAGGTGATATCCTCACTTCAAATACATGATATCACCTATTCGAATGGATGATATCACCTATTCGAATGGATGATATCACCTATTTGATTTGAAGTGATGCTATCATCAATTCGAATGCATGATATCATCACTTCAAATACATGTTATCACCTATTCGAATGGATGATATCACCTATTCGAATGGATGATATCACCTATTTGATTTGAAGTAATGATATCATGCATTTGAAGTGATGATATCACCCATTCGAATACATGATATCATCCATTCAGCACAAACTGGTGATATCACCAATTCGAATGCGTGATATCATGTATTCAGGACGAATAGGTGATATTATCCTTACGAATAGATGATATCACCCATTTGTTTAAATGATAAAAGAGAAAATTATTACTCCCTGTTTACAGTAGTCTCGCAGAAACAGGACTTCCAGTCAAAAATTTAAGCACGCAACTTTACTGCGGGATTATTATTGTTTTGTTCATAATTTAATATCTTATTGTAGAATAATTTCATAAAAGAATTATAATATTAACACGTTTGCATGCTTACTATTTTTGTTAGCATATTTAGCAAGTGTTTTTAACCTTAGGGTTATTTTCTCTCTTTTTTTGCAGGGAGAAATCCTTCATTTTGAAACATAATGTTTCTTCCGAAAGGATGATATCACCTATTCGAAAGGATGATATCACCTATTCGTTCTGAATACATGATATCACACATTCAAATTGGTGATATCACCAGTTTGTGCTGAATGGATGATATCATGTATTCGAATTGGTGATATCACCTATTCAAATGCATGATATCATCACTTCAAATGCATGATATCATCACTTCAAATCGAATAGGTGATATCATCCATTGGAATAGGTGATATCTTCCATTCGAATAGGTGATATCATGTATTTTAGGTGATGATATCACCTATTCGAATGGATGATATCATCACTTAAAATCAAATAGGTGATATCACCCGTTCAAATAGGTGATATCATCCATTCAAATAGGTGATATCATGTATTTGAAGTGATGATATCATCACTTCAAATCAAATAGGTGATATCATCCATTCGAATAGGTGATATCATTCCATTTAAATAGGTGATATCATCCATTTGAAGTGATGATATCACAAAGTGTTATTAAAGTCCAAAACGGCGCCCCATACAGGTGCGGATTTTGGGACCTATCTATCTTTTCAGTTAAGTAGTATAGTAGTATAGTTAAATTAGACGCAAATGTGTGCTAGTGTGTGATAGCAGTATTGCGTGGAAGCAAATGCGTGCCAATTTCAGCTCGGCACCGAAGGCCCACAAACCCTTTTGGTTAACACTGGGCCAGTTTTGGGCAAAGTGGACCGTTTTGGACTGGGGCCGTTTTGAACTGCTTCCCGCTTTGAATTGTAATCCTTCTAAATATAGATGTTGTGGGTTTTTCCATGACGCAATTTTTACAGAAAATATAGTGCATAAATGAAAATAAAAAATGAACATTTGATATTCAAAATAATGGACTATGCCAATTCTAAAATCACGTATTATTAACACATAATATGAGTATATGTTATTCTACTACATCTATAGGTTCTGTTATCTGACTAACATATATGTTGCAGTATTTAACTTTATGAATTTACTTTACTTCGAAAATATCCTCCGAGTAAATTATTGACGGAAGTTGAAAAAAGTTAAATTTTGTGGTATGAATGACTTTTTTATTTAGTTAAGATTGTAATCGCATTACCAGTGTAAGTGTAAGTGTGTATTTACATGTCATGGTTCCGGTAACCACGTCAGATCAGCTTTATTGTCAATGATCTACTGTTTGTTTCAGATCTCCTTGTAGTTTTATGCTCCATCACCGGTTAACGATCGTTACCAATAACCGTGCTAGTACATATGACGATATGTCATATATGATATGAGACACGCCATGTGATTTTGTACCTTCGGACATCTAAGTAATTTCATGAATTACGTTTACAATATTTTCCTGCCATTTGAAGCACAGGCATTCGGCGTATTTCGGCTTTCATATCGGTATAGGAGGTTTTGAGCTGACGTCATGCAGGGTGTATTCCACAGGCAATGTTGAATATGCCCCACCCACTTGAATTCATGTAGTATAACAGACTCTATCTATACAGATTGAATACAATGGAATTATTTTAGTAACCCTGTGGGTGTATTCATGTTACTAAAAACACAGGGCTACTAAAATAATTCCATTGTATTCAATCTGTATGAATTCAAGTGGGTGGGGGATATTCAACATTGCCTGTGACTAAAAATAGCTGGCCGTCAGCTTCTTGCTTCGGCGAAGCCATTGTTCCAGAGCGTATTTACATTGCTCTGTGTGTCTCAATAATCATTAGTATCGGTATTTACTGACAATATCTGATGGGGAAAGAATGTGTGGTATTTGGTTGTACTAACAGAGATACTGACAAACAAGTAGCCCCTTAAAGCGCTGGAAACCGACATTTTTGTCAGCTGAGTTAGTATTTTATTCTCGCTTCGTCTCAAAATCGTGTTTTGGCAGCACAGTAGAATTGTCTCAAGCTGAGAAGATTCTAATGTGTTTCCAAAACATGATTTTAAAAAATTTAAATAGAAAAATATTTAAAATCAGCAGATGGCAATTTTCTTTTTCAGCGTTCTAAGGGTTAAAAGTCTTAGGGCTACGATACAGTTCTTTAGGGTATAGCGGATCTTAGGGTATAGCAGATCGGTGTAGATTTGTATCAACATATTTTTTTATAATGTACATTTAAAATAAATAAAATATTACCGTTAGGAAGAGTGATCTATCCCCCACACAATGACATGTTTACTTTGATATAGCAGTTTCCTTGTCGTGCGTATAGCTTCAAGAAACACAATGACGTAACCGGAAGTTTACACCAGTTAAAGCGAAAGTAGGTTGCTCCAGAGTAATTTCACTAAAAATGTATAAACAGTTAGTTTGGAAAAAACAAACTCTGTGAATAATATGATGTACAATCATGTCCTCTATAACTGCAAATAAACTTGGTTCATAAATCACGCCATGTCACTGAACACAGACGTCAATAATAACGCAACTGATTCCGGTAGTAGCGGATCGCCGATTTTGTGTATTTGCGGGGATCGTCTCAAACAAAATATGACCTGAAAACACTATAGCATATGTATTTTTTAAAGCTATAAATGTTTTTTTGGAATTGTATATCTACCAAATAAAGTAAAATGTAACTGTTATTTTTTGCATTTTTATTATTTTTTTACATTTTTCAAATCGGGATTATTTTCATCCCGATCGTGAGAATCGGGTTTTGAGTCTCTAATCGGGAGACTCCCGATCAAATCGGGAGACTTGGCATGTCTGAATGTAATATACATGTAAGCATGTTTCCAAGTCATTTACAAAACAAATACATGATTTGGAATGTTTTGAGACTCCCCTCTCAGCAACTGTCGCACAGCGATCCGGTAAACCCCAACGCTATCCGTTACTGACTAATTCAATGCGTTAGGTAAACAAGGAATTATGCGAGGAAAACCTTGAAATAAATTAAAAAGGTAACCCAATTTGGAAAGAAGACACTTTTTCCTGTCTATTGGTACCAGGTACTTGTCCAAAAGTTATATTTTAAAAACGTATGCAGCAATAATCTGCTTAGCGATCCGCTATGCCCTAAAGAACTGTACAACGTATTAAATTAGAGTAGTGTAACAACAGGTGTTGACCAAGTGGGAAACACAGAGTATATAAAGGCATGTATAATGTTGATATGCATGTTTAATGAAGAATCGAAAACTGTGATGTCCACTGTGTCCGTGCAAGTAACTAAAGAGTCTGATTTACTGTGTCGTTGACATTCTCAAGGTGTGTGACCCAAGAAACTGACCTGGAATGGTCCAACTAATTTTCAGACCAATCAATTGTTAGAAAAAAGCATTTAGATCAATTCATTCATAAACAAATGGGTGTTTCCTAATGATAATAGTACTTGCAAACAGTGCAGATCCTGACGATCATTATGAGCCGTTTCATCTGGATCTACATTGTTTGCAAACACCAAGAAAGAGGTCTAGCTGTGGTGTTAAAATATATATATCAACAATCGGACTTGTTACCTGGATGTCTTATAATGAACAGTAACCATTTCTGGTTCCACACAAGGGGTCCGTTTCACAAAGCTTCGTACGGCTAAAATGTTTGTAAGTGCAAATTTAGAATCGTCTGGAAATTTCAATTGATGAATTTACATTTATTGAGCATAGGCTGCATAGCAGCCTATGCTCAATACATGTAAATCCAATAATTGTTTACAAGAAAACAGTGTTAATGTGAAATTTACAGACGATCATTATTCTGCACTTACAAACATTTTAGTCATACGAAGTTTAGTGAAACGGGCGCCAGTGTAATAACTAATCATATTGAAGTTATGATGTCACACATGTTCACCATTATATTTATGACATGGCAAGTCAATAAATATACTTTACAATCAGACCTGTAGCCTGGATGTGTAACAATAAACCGTAACTATTTCTAGTATTACACTAGTGTAATAAATAATCATATCGAAGTCTAGTTGATGCCGTACGTATTCAATATATTTATGAGGTGGCAGGTCAATAAACATACTATACAATCAGACCACAGGCATTCGGCGTGTTTTGACGTAGAGAGACAAACTTGACATATTTTGCTGAGTTTTCAAATCCATTGTAACGCTCCGTGAAGAAACACAATGGGCCACTGGCCGATCGATTGACGGCCAGCTATTTACGCGTGCGCGAAAAATCGGAATTCCCAAAACCTGTATTTGCGAACGGTAACTTGCAATCTACTCCCGTACCGTCCGTAGGCACTTTAGCAGTTAATTGTGAAAGATTTTCAAAATGGTTGTACTGAAATATGAGTGTTACATATTCAAGTACATGTAACTATGACATAAATTTACATTATGTAGTAATTGCGAACGGTAACTCTTGCAATGTACTCCCGTACTGTCTGTAGGCAGAGTTACGATTCCACTCATAGGATTCCTCTGCAGAATAGCGAATCAGATCTCATTCGCACCTTAACAGTTAATTGTGAAAGATTTTCTATATTTTTTAACTGAAATGAGTGCTAATATTATGAAAATAACATTCAAGTAATTATACACCCCGCAACGAGTTGTGGGGGGGTATACTGGCGTCAGGTTGTCCGTGCGTCTGTGCGTGCGTCCGTAAACTTAACATCAGAGAAATATTGTTATAACTTCTATTTCCTTCATCTAAAATGCTTAATATTTCACACATGCATTCCGGTAAGGCTCTACTACCATGCTGTGCCAAATCCACGACCGTCCAACCTCCGCTGATCCCATGGTCAAGGTCAAATACTTAGTCTCTTTACAAAACTTAACATCAGAGAAATATTGTTATAACTTCTATTTCTTTCATCTAAAGTGCTTAATATTTCACATATGCATTCCTGTAGGGCTCTACTACCATGCTGTGCCAAATCCACGACCGTCCAACTTCCGCTGATCCCATGGTCAAGGTCAACTACTTAGTCTCTTTACAAAACTTAACATCAGAGAAATATTGTTATAACTTCTATTTCCTTCATCTAAAATGTTTAATATTTCACACATGTATTATTGTAAGGCTCTACTACCATGCTGTGCCAAATTCACGACCATCCAACCCCCGCTGATCCCATGGTCAAGGTCAAATACATGGTCTCTTTACAAAACTTAACATCAGAGAAATATTGTTATAACTTCTATTTCTTTCATCTAAAATGCTTAATATTTCACACATGCATTCCTGTAAGGCTCTACTACCATGCTGTGCCAAATCCACGACGTCCAACCCCCGCTGATCCCAAGGTCAAGGTCAAATACTTAGTCTCTTTTCAAAACTTAACATCAGAGAAATAAGTTATAACTTCATTGAAAATTCTTAATATTTCACTTGTGAATTCCTCTAAGGTACTACTATCATGCTGTGACATATATACGACCGTCCAAGCCCCGCTGATCCAAAAGGTCAAGGTCACACACACATACTTGGTCTTTTTACAAAACTTAACATCAGAGAAATATGTTATAACTTCTATTTCCTTTATCTAAAATGCTTAATATTTCACTTGTGCATTCCTGTAAGGCTCTACTACTATGCTGTGCCAAATCCACGACTGTCCAACCCCCGCTGATCCCAAGGTCAATGTCAAATACTTGGTCCCTTTACAAAACTTCAGAGAAATAAGTTATAACTTCTATTTCCTTCATCTAAAATTGTTAATATTTCACTTGTGCATTCCTCTAAGGTTGTACTATCATGCTGTGACATATCTACGACCGTCCAACCCCCGCTGATCCCAAGGTCAAGGTCACATACTTAGTCTCTTTACAAAACTTAACATCAGAGAAATATGTAATAACTTCTATTTCTTTCATCGAAAATTCTTAATATTTCATGCATGCATTCCTCTTAGGCTCTACTATCATGCTGTGACAAATCCCCGTTGATATCGAGGTTAAGGTCACATACTTAGTCACTTTACAAAACTTAACATCAGAGAAATCGGTTATAAATTCTATTTCCTTGCTCGGATCTGCTTCACATTTCACACACACATTGCTCCAATGGACCTCTACCAACCTGTGACAAATTCACGTTTGTGTCGCTCCCGCTAAGCACAGAGTCAAGGTCACAAGCCCACACACTTAGAAATTATTTTACATATTTAGGGGTACCTGGGCCCACGCGGGGGGTGGTGGGGGGCGGTTGGTATACCGTAAGCCACGCTTACTGACCAATCTAGTTTTAACAAGATAACAATAATTCTCAAATGAACATATGCACTTACCGCCAAAATTTCACATCAGTGTTAATAAAATCGCGGACTTTGTTATAATACGCGGTCGTGTCCGACCAAAGTTAGAAGCCTTGTTCATATATATAGAGTTATACCGATGAAAGTTTGAAACATGCCGAATGCCTGTGGTTTGAAGTATGTACTTGAAGTAATTCTAAGGGGAAAAAGTGTCGCCCGATGTGGGGTTCGAACCCACGACCCCCGTAACACTAGCACGGCACACCCACTGAGCTAACCGCACGATCGTGTCTCACCACCACACACTGACACTACACTCCTCCCTTTCTTATCCTTTGGGAGCCAGGCATCAACCTTACAGCTTCATGAGGAGTATAGCGGCTGCAACCCAAAGTACACCCAGGCACAATCCTGTTTACTTCTGACACCATTGAAGTAATTCTAAGGGGAAAAAGTGTCGCCCGATGTGGGATTTGAACCCCGAAACACTAGCACGGCGTTCTTACCCACTGAGCTAACTGGACGATCATGTCTCACCACCACACACGGACACTACATACTGGAGGATTACTTTGATGATACAATTCATTGCAGAGCATGTAGCCAAATGGTCTGGAGCATCGCACTGCTGATCTTGCGGTTGTGAGTTCTAGCCTCATCCGGGCTGAGGCGTGGGTTGTGTCCTTGAGCAAGACACTATCGACACTGCTTCAGTCCACCTAGCTGTAATGGGTACCGGCTAAGTTCTGGGAAACTCAACTGTATTTCACTATTTATACCCCCCCCCCACCCCCCCGCAACAAAGTTGTGGGGGGGTATACTGGAGTCAGCTTGTCCGTCCGTCCGAGTTTCCGTCCGTCACAAAACTTAACAATTGTAAATTTCCTTTTAACTTCTCTTTCCCTTTGCGGAAATCTTTTCAATATTTTACCCGCCCTTCTCTGACACTCATACATCATTCTACAACAAACCTCCTACCCCCATTATGCCAGGGATGTCAAGGTCACGGACTTAGAAACATTATTCGAAAAAAACGAAACTTAACAATTGTAAATTTCCTTTTAACTT